>CAWUFW010001528.1:600000-817500 GCA_963921515.1 Calotriton arnoldi | reverse complement strand
CAGAATCTGAGAAATTAAGGTTCCAATATATATATCTGTTGCCGCCAGACTCCAGTGGGACCGGCATATCTAAAAATAATGATCTGATTGGCTGCTGGCAGAAAAAAAGATGTTTGGCAGCCACTCCATGACTCAGTACCCATGTTGTAGGAAGACAAAAAGAAAAAACATACAAAGCACCAGGGGTGGAGATATAGCCTGGCCCCCTGGCTTTTTAGGGTGCATCCTAGAGGGACGGTGTGTCTGAGGCCAAAATTAATTTTGTTTTTGGCGGTCCCACTGCACATTTTTTTAAACAAAAAGTTAGCCCCCCACTCTTTTCAATTATATTCACCCAGGGTGACGCACGTCCCGGGGAGTTGGCACATTCGCTTTTTAAAAAATATATATATGTAGGAAAGGAGCATGCGTATGCCCCCCTCCCCAAGGTACAAGAAGCCCCTGAGTGGCACCATCTCCCTGAGAGTGCCACGAGTTGTAAAAAAAAAAACAGGACATCATCCCAGGACCTCAAAGGAAACCCCCACATTGCGTGGCCTTAACCCCCCCATCCCCGTGACTGGGGCAGCAGGACACATTCACTGCAACACCCTGCCTGTATGGAGCGGGCAGGAAGGGTCCAGCTCCCATGCCAACCAGAGTGTGGTGTAGGCGGGGAGCCAGCTTGGTGGTGCAGAGAGGGCTCTCCGCACTGCCAGTATTTTTTGTTTAAAAAAACAAGGCTGGGACCAAGGCTTTCAAAAAGGTATAGAAAAATGGTGTAGCCAAGCAGGAGTGGGCTCCTCGTGCTATTATGTGGTCACATTAAAGGCCCGGGTAGAAACACCACCATCTTACATGCTCACTTTTTTAAGTTGCCTTCTTTCTTAAACACAATGACATTTGACACACATTCGTTTGCGTGCCTGTGCAGGATAATATTCTCTGAAACCAGCTTTGCTTACATTTCAACTTCATAGGCACATTATTAAATACCTTGAACATTCTGTACAAGGGCCAATTTCACTACGCAAAATGTTGTTATTTTTTATTGTCTGTTTGGCGACAGAGCTATCACAATGAAATAAACAATAGCGGCCTGAATGGGGCTTCGGCATGGCAACATGGATGATGTATATTATATAAACGACATTACTTCCTTGTTTAGAAAGAGGAGCATTTCGCTGCCACTGAGAGGTTGCCCCATGCCGGAATTCCAGCCCAGCTGATTCCTGTTTATCTAATGCGAGGGATGCTGCCCAGCTCTCTACCAAGATGGGTAGCCTGATGACACTTTCCCACAGGTAACGAGGAGGAAGATCACCCTACAGGGATTAGGTAGATTCACTCACCCTAGGAACACTAGGTTCGAAAGCGCTAGGTAAGAGTACAATATATTACAGTACTTATATGCAAGCATATCTTCTCTGTAATAACAAAACGGGTGAACTGTGTATCTTTTTCACAATTCTCGTTATGCTAACATTATTCTGTTTCTTTCTATTGATTATTGCAGTGCACATATTTTACACAAGAATCACAATGCTTATATAAATATTGAAACTGCATGTTTTGTATTTCATGTGTATCTCTTTGGGTATGCATGAGTAACCAAATGTAAAGATTTCTAGATCTGTTACCACGATTTCCTTGGGGAGTCAGGACTGAGGTTGCACAATCCATTTGTTACCTTGTCAGGTTTGGGGTACAGGTGGTGCAGTGTGAGCTAGAAGGACTAAGGCCAACATATCCTGATGGTGTACATGGAGTCAGTCTCACACTGTTCTGATGATTATGTTGTCCAACAAACGCACAGTTTTTACTGAGATAGTATACGCCGTACGACAAACAAGCAAAAAACAAAAATTGACTACAGGTGCCCCAGGGGGGGCCGGGGCACCCAGAATAAAACAAAAAAGAAAATTTGTTGTGGTCCCATAATGCCCTGTGTTGGCTTCGTTTAGAACATTGTCCATGTAATGGTGCCCCAAGGAGGGGTAGGGGCACCGTCTACGATCTATAAAAACACTAAGTCTTTTGGTTCATGGAATTCATGACCCTGGGAAAGCTTGCTATCCTTTTTAAGGCACTCTGATCTGGAGCTCTATGCTCTTCAGCTGGAGTGTGGGGATCCCTTGTGTTTGGTTTCATGGCTACATTTTATGGCCTGAAGAGCGTTAAACAAAGACTCAAACACATTTTATGGTTGTTATGAAAATGAAAGCTTCATTTGAAATATTTTTTGTGCTAATAATTATTATTGAGCCATGCGATGTGTGTATTTATAAGGAATACATTGGATTATAATTATCGTTAAATTATTACGGTGACCTTTTGACAAAGCCAATAGGTCTGCTTGATATATATTGATGTGCTGATGCCCTGATAAAGCCTATAGGCCTGCCTTTTATATTTTGGTGTTCTGACCCTTAGACAAAGCCAGTGGGTCTGCCTTCCTTAAAACAACAGCCCTTTATAAAGTTAGTCTACATTAAAAAGAAAACGTAGAAATTCACTGAAAAAAACAAAGGATACAGTGATGTTATAGTTGGATATGGTAATAATCTCTTACTTTACATCAAGAATACCTTAGAAATTTACTGAAAAAAACAAAGATTAAAGTGATGTCAATTTAGGTGAAAATGTCTGATAAGAAGTAACATTTGAAACTTTAAAAATTACTGCAATTCACCATTAAAAGCTACCGTAAGTAACTATAACTCACGCTCTATCCATGCACTGCTTATGAGCTCACATATTACATCACTCATGACATGTTCTTTGACATCATTGATAACATCACTGATATACATCTGAAATAACAGCATTGACAACAACAGTGTGCATGACGGGGTGTGAGTTGTATTTTCTTCAGTTAACTATAACAGTTGAAATTCAGTGGTTTTTAGAGTTTAAAATACTACATTTTAACTGACATTTTCATCTAACTATAACATATATAGATATATACAGATATGACATACTTGGCCAGATTTCCTTCCCTTTTGTTACAGAGAAATAAATGGAGGTTAAAAATAAACACTGCGTCTGTGGGGAGGATCAGTTAAATAGAGAATTCATCACATCACTGTATTCATTCATGCGCTCTTTTCATGAGTTATGAATTAATAGATCTCAGGAATGGCAGATCTGCGAGTTACTGATTACAAGACACTGAAAAATACATCTGTAAATGACTAAACCAACATTTTAAGGCTTGCTGCCTTTATAGGTAAGTCTTCACAGTGGCAATAGGCTTTTTTAGGTTTCGCATTCACAGTGCTTGAGCTGTGCTTGCGAAATCCCTTGTAAATAAAACAAATACGTATTAAAAGGGGCTTAGAGCCCGCCCATTACTTACATTTTCTTACCATTGGTTGGCTCCTAGGTCACTCTTGTTTTCTTGCTTCTTATTGGTCAGCAGCTGCTCCTGGCCTCGGCTTCCTACTGCACTTTGGATTCTTCGTCCATGCGGCTGAGCATGGACCAAGTACCACTTCCTGTGGTCAGTGTCCTTTCTCTGACCAGCAGATACTCTTTTTTTATTTACTTGTGCACATGCACTGAGAGTGCGTGTGTCTGCATTCTCTCTCCTTTAGCACCGCCCTTCTCTCGCTCTCCATTGAGTTTTGATCCACGCCCACCCTCCTCAATCTCTCTATTGCGTTTTGGCCTACCTTCACCAGTCTGTGGCCTTTTCGCTCGCCCCTTCTCTCCTCTTTCATCCACCTGCCTGCTTGCCTTCATTATAATCTGCTCTCCATTTCACCCATCTCTCTCTGCTGATGCACTGCTTCCTACATTCTGCCGCCCTCACTAGTCAGGCTCTTTTCATCCTTGTGCCTCTCTCCAATTGCCAGTTTTTGTTCTCCATTTGTCAGCCTGCCTTCACCCTTTCTCTCCTCTTCATCCATCCGCCCTCTCTCCCTCATTAGTATGTTCTCTCTACTTCATCAGCCTATCCCCTCTCCCTCACCAGTTCCTGCATACTGCTCTTATTTCCATTGGTCCAAACTCTAGTTGTTTCCTAATTAGTCCATGCTCTCCTTTTTACCTGTCTGACCCCAACTCCCCTCATTAGTGTGTGCTCTGCTTTCACCAGCTAGTCTACTCACCCCTCACTAGTCTCTGCTTGTTCATATTTTCTTCCCCTATCTACTCTCCCCTCACTTGTCTCTGCTGATCTTTTCAGCAGTATGTTCACTCTTCTAAAACTGGTCCCTGTCTTTCTATTCTTCTGTTCCTGCTATGCTTGGTTCTCCCCGTCTGTCCTTCTCTCACAATGTAGATTTATTTCTGAACTGGACACCCACCGCTGCCATGGCCCTGAAGCAAATATCACAGCCCCATACATGCACCTGGCCGAGCTCACCGCTTCTCAGTTCCTAGACATCTGGAAGCACTATGATGCTAATGGTAAGCGCTACACTGAAGCACACCAGTTCGCGGGCTCTGTGTGAAGGGAATTCATAGTTTACAGAAAGAATTTTGTGACACCCAGGCGCGCAACACCCACTGGACAGAACGGGCTTCGGTCTAGGGCTGGGCATTCTGTTTTAACAGTACATAAAGAAGAAGTTAAAAAGATGGGGTTATGGGTCTTTCACAGTCTCATCATTTTAGAACTGAAGCATTTTCATTATTATACACAACGAATCCATAGTTGCTGCTTTTTTATTTTATGCAACTAACAACCAATGACAAAGCCAATAGTCCTGACTTGTTGTAGGTGTGATGTATTATATATCTGGATGCAATAACAGAAGTAGCAGAATACCAGTCGGGCTGCGCACTTTGCTAAGCACAGATTTTTAGCTACCATGTTTTAAGCCATGCCCTTAATTACATCGGACACGCCCTTTGGAGAGACCCACAAGTTTTTTCAACCCACTTAAAGCCCTGGCAACAACACCATGTCACAGTCACCTCAGGTCCCGGGACTAGGCATCATGCATCACTCATGACTCGTGATGTAACGCACTCCGACACCCTGCCGTACATACTTCGGATGAGTAGCACTATAAAAGAAATTGAATACACATGAGAGAGGGTCTATGTGAAGATGAGGGGCACCTTTGGAGGGTGGTAGCAAGGCCGGACCTGCCGTACCTGCATCGGGCGTTTCCCTGGTAGGCTGGAAGGGTGGGGGGGGGCGGTTTTGTTACTGGGGGCTGGCACTGCAAAGTTCCTTGTAGATCCAGCAGTTTTCAGGCAACAATAAAAGTGTCACGATAACTCTGGTGACGAATGTACCTGCTGGAGAGAGATGGGAGTTTTGTTTAGTGGCAGTTTTGAATCATCTAAGGAAGCACATAGGGTTAATATGCCTGCTGCAAAGAATGTGTATCATGCATATCAAAGACCAGTATTTTATGTGCAGAGCTCAGTGGGTTACTGCTTTTGTCACTGAGCTTATTTTGTTACTGTGCAGTTCTTAAGCTACATGTAATCTAGCACATAAGCTATGAACTGCCATCAAAGAGCTGCATCTAAGCTGCATGGTACAGGTTACAAAGTTATGTTTTCTTCCCAGTTTTTCATTATCCTGATGTTTCTAAAAAGGTTTGTTTGGGTAGTAATAAATTCCTATCTGGAATGTAAAAAATACATAAGACTTTTAAAGCTCTGTTAAATTTCTGATCCTTTCACTTAGACAAGGGGTACTGAGCGCAGTGCGATGAGTGCCGAATGGAAAACTAGGTCAACATTTCTTACCCTTGGTAATCCCAGATTGACACCCATCTGTGATGTGGGGGTATCATCTATAATCAAGCTTGTGTGCTCAGTTTCTATCCTTAATGTATGTTATTAGAGCAAATCTTATCAAACATGGGTTGTGTTTCTTGCTAAATGACTACCCAAGCATTTCAAACTCAAAAATATTTGGTGGGATTTGTCACAAAGAACCAAATAATATATAGTCAACATTCTTTGTGCTATAGAGCTAGGATATGTGGCAGCTTCCCCCAAACAGCTACAAAGCTGTTTACTATACTAACATCATATTCAGAAAATAACATAAAAGTATTGTGTGCAGGTAAATGAAGCATGAACAGAGCAGTAACTAAATAAATGTGCTTAAACTGCATTATTTGCTTCCAATTTTCAAAACCTTACTTTAGTGGAAGGATGGTGAAAAATCTTGTAAAAGATTTTTTTAAGACTAGTTAGGTTGACACAACTGGCCCAGAGTGTTTGGATTGGTCGATTTCCCCGAGATTGTGATGTAAAATAGAATCTGGTGTTTCACATTGCACCAAGTTTACTGGCCTAATGTGTATTAAAATAGAACATTTGTCATTCACTTTGCCAAAGTTCCTTGAGAACCCCAAAATCATGTTATGCCGAGAATAATGTTACTGACCCTGAGTGCTTTAAAATTCACTATTTGCCACATGTAGTCTCAAAGAATGACTCGGTGTTTTAGGCACTACATTGGAAAAGCGAAGGGAGACACCCACAAGTAATTTTGATTTGGCTTTTATTATGTCTCTGTCTCCACTAATCCATGTGTTAGCAGCCACCCCCCTCCCCCCGAAGTTTGAGTCTAGTTGCGCCCCTGGTGATACCTGTCACTAGACATTCAATAGAAATGCACTTATCACTGTGGTGTACTGTGGTTGTTGCAAAGTTTTAAAAATGTTGTTCTTTTTTATCCAGAGCCAATATCTCTTGTATAACAGTTTTGGCGCGCCTTGAGACATTGCGTGCACGTATATTAAAGTTGCGCAGTACTTTCAGTGCCGCACTTTGGGTGAAAACTGAGTTTTTCTGAACACAGCGGGTGGGTACCTTTTATTTCAATATGGTCTCGAATATACCCTTCGGGCCAACACATAAAGGAACAGAAAACATGCAACCATGTTTTGATACAAACATAGTGTCGTGAGGTACAGCGTTGTGTACCTGATTTTTGGAACAAGAGTAAGCCTGAAGAAACTGAACGCTGCATCAACTTTCAAGAAACCTTGTGTTGGGCCAAAAACAACTTTTTGGCTGTGGAGATGTGCATGTTTGTTTGTGAATGTATTTGGTCTATGTAAACCGCCCCCTTGCTGTGTCACTGCACCTTTGGAATACTCGTAAATTTAGACAACACCAGTACAGAGAACAATATTCAATGTGAAAATGTTCACGTAACTGGCAACCCACTTCTTTCATACGAACAGAAGAAATTCAATGGCTTTTGGGTTAATGCACCTGGTGGAGCGCCCGCAGAGAGAGTGAGTGCATCTATATATAGACATGGCCGTCTCAGAACGCTGCCATTGCGATTCTGGGTGGAAAAGAGGGAGGGGGGGGGCCTAAAGCAGGTTTTACATAAGTACAAAGATGGTCTTGGACAATTTGGGACCTATTTGTATCTTAACAACACAAAAAACAGATATTTAAAGACTAGAAGTGCTTTAAAGTCCTGTAAATCGTGAAAAAAATCAAAATGGGTACAGTGTATTCATAGCTGCCAAGGTTTCAGATTGCTTATGTGTGACATTTTCATAATTTCAGTGTAATTATGAGTGACATTCAACAACTATGAGTGACACTTTCTTGCGAGCAAAATCGAGTACTGAAGACGAGGGAAACATATACATATCAGAAATTACACCCATTTGAGCAACGAGAAACTCTAAGAAGATCTTAAAATTGCTGCAAAGCACCAAAAATGGAAGGGCACTAACTTCGGAGGAGGGCCTGTAGTGATAAATGAATGTAAAATTGGCAGTAAGATTTAACTGGTGTAATATTAAACTAAAAGAGCTCGTGTAGAAGTGCACCACAGCTACAGATTCCGGACCACTGCACACTGACATTGCAGGGATAGCCTTGCAGCTGAGCAGTGACTCACACACTACAGCTCTCGTCTCCTCTCAGGACAGCTCTGCTCTCTGAAGGTCTTGCAGGGCTGCTTGATGTTGATGGCGCTGTCTAGTGACAGGCAGCCTTTCTGTTGTAGTGTCTCTCTCCCATAGGTCATGTTAGGGATGCCATCA
The DNA here is from genome assembly GCA_963921515.1 of Calotriton arnoldi. Classification (NCBI taxonomy): domain Eukaryota; kingdom Metazoa; phylum Chordata; class Amphibia; order Caudata; family Salamandridae; genus Calotriton; species Calotriton arnoldi. The sequence continues at coordinate 809,530 of CAWUFW010001528.1, read as the reverse complement.
GGGCCTCTTATCTAGATTGTGACACACATACATGACTGGAGGCCTTCACTGGTAAGGGTGAAGTTCAGATCCGTCTGCCCTGCTTATTATGTCCAGATGGGCTGAAGGGGGCGGCTGCAATTAGGTAAAACATCATTCGACGAGCCCACCAACACAAACTGAACATCACAGCACACCAGTGTAAGTGTAATGCATGGCGCCAACACGGCGCCATGCATGAAGACAAAGGAAAAATGCAAAGTAAGACGTTTTCATGTAAATTCACCCACTGGTGGTAGTGAAAAGTGACAACATGCCAAAACCAGCGGCATGACTATTAATTGCACAGGCCCAATAACACGTGAATCATCATGCAGCACTCCGTAGGCTAATGTTTACCCAAAGTCACCAGTCAATTGTACAGAAAATCACAAAAGAGATAGTTTACTAGCGACACAACCAAAAACTTTGCAAAGAGAATAGTAAATCTTAAAGCAGTCAGATTTCCGGCATACCTGACTGGAAAGCGGATTGCAAACAGCTAATAACCTTCTGTGCGCCGTTGGCACATGGTTTAGGCCATTGTAGGTGTAACTAGCAGACAGTCCCTCTGCCGTTTTTAGACCTCTCCTCAGGGTCCGACTCTGTCCATGCAGGTCCAGTCGGTGCTACGTGTCACTGTGCTGCCACCCGCACCCTCCAGGGCCTCCCGGGACTGCGTCTCTGCCGCCTCGGGGTTTCTAGAGTCAGACTACTGACAACAGCTAGCTCCTGGTAGTGAATAAGCTCTGGTTCCTCAAAAAATAAGCGAGGGGGGCGACGACTGACACGATCCATAGCCGACTGCTACCTCAGGATGTACATGCAGGCCTCCGTCCCAGGCGTTGTGACTGCGGGAGCAGGCAGCGGCATAGGGTGCACCTCAGACTGCTGTTAGCTGACGGGGCAGGAAGAGGAGGCTAACAACGCATTCGCAATGGGGTTCAGTGAGGAGCGGTAATTGGGACAGCTCATGGCCGCAACTCTCTCCTTGTGATTCTTAAAGTAATCACACATTATTTGCGGTGTCTGAAGCCACGGCGGCTCAACGCAGTGCAAGCAGGCGCAGGAGCTTGCTGGCTGCGCAGTCCCGTTTGAAACTTTACTTAAACTGTGCACTGCTTGTGCGCCGCAGGTCATGTGACTCACTTTTAGGCATGTCTCTGTGACACATGAGTCTCTGTTTGGGTTGACTGGGCAGTAACCATTGGGCAAAATCAGACTGACACTTGTGATGTCAGTGCTGAATGCCGTGATGCATAGGTAACATTATATCCAGAGTCAGCTCAGCTGAGTCAGCCCCCCCAAGCCTGCGTGGATCGCGCACTGCCACTAGTTTGCCAAGTCAGTCACACAGTAGTGCTAATTAGAGAGCTTCACTTCACAGCTGAGGAGGTGCTAAAAATACGTGACTTTGCATTTTCAGTGCAGTGATGCGGATCACCGCACTGAAATGCGTAAGTCTAATGCCTGATGCGTGGTCCTTGGCAGGGCTGTGTATCTCGAGACCACCTGCGTCGGACCAACTAAGCAAGAGCGACAAGTCAGTGTGTCAATGCACTGCCACATCGAGCCTTATGTTCATGGAAATAGTTGATTCATATAGCGCTAGCCTGCGGTCCGCTTCAGGGTGCAATGAAACAACACATATCTCAACAGAAAAGAAGGCAGTCCTGCACGGAGACAGAGGCACATTCAGGTCGCCCACAATGGTGGCTTCTGCTGGAGTGCAGGACTGGCACTCGGCGCTGTGTACAATCGCCCTGGAATCGTACCAACACAAAAAATCAGATGTTCAAATGCTCGATTTCTCAGCTGCCTTTTGTTTGTGGAAATTCCAGTCGACCAGTTGCATATGGATTCCACTGGACCCAGTTGCTAGTTTAGGATGCTTGGACTGCTATGAAGGAATTACATTTGATCCCAGTTGTATATTGTAATTTGTTTCTGGTTCGTGGTGGTGTCTGTTGAAGTTTTTATTTGACCAACATACACAGAAATGCCACAGCTGGATCCAGCGGAAACCATTTGCAAGTTGTCAGCCAGGGGTGCCTTTTTAATAGATAAATAAAATAAAAGCAAGGCTGCAATGGCTTGCAATACTTTGATAACACTGTAATGACCGACTAGATAAATAAGGCAGCAGAGTGGGTTGTCACACCTGCTGCCGAGTCTCAGGTCACAGATTCCAGGCACGTTGAGCCTCATTTTATTCTCAATAGGGCTCGGCCAGTGGAGTAGCCAGACCTTTTGCCGCCTGTAGCCGCATGTAGGAGCAGAGGGGGAGTTTGCTGGCAATTCCTGCAATCGCCGCCCTGCGATGCCCGCAATTAAGAGCGGGGGAGGCCGCTGCCGCCACCAAAACGTGTGCTGTCTGGGGGGACCACCCCCTCCTTGCTACGCCACTGGGCTCGGCTTAGTAAACTGGGCAGTAGTAACAAATGTTACTCATAGTGCCACGAAGCCATAACAATGTTCTATCTAATACGTGAAATAACGAAAATAATGTATACTTTTTAAAGCCTTTCATGCACAGAGGTCTGGTGAAAGTGGAAAGGCTTAGGGAGTAGGGACAATATCCTCTACCTGTTAAAAAAGTAAGAGTACATGCCCACCTAATATAAAAGTGGAGACCTTCACCCTTTAGCCTAGCCAGTGTGTCTTGGGCCCTAGTGCATGAAAGGAAATGGCCCCCCGGCATTGTTTGAATGATAATATACAATAGGGTTCAGTAGGCTGGCCAGGACTCTGGGCCCCGGAACACAGCACCTGCTGCACCAATGGAATAGCTATGCTCCTGCTTCTCCCTCTTTAGCTCGTCAAAACATGCACAGTTTCGAGCCATTTCAATACTAATTCTTTTTGTAATTTGTTTTGATTTTTTGTCCTATTCTTGGCATGGTTCCACCCCCCACCCCCCGGACAGAAAAACCTACTGTGCAGTGAATGTCTGTGCGCTCTCACCCCTCCAAGCCCCCATCCTCTGACTTCTCTGGTGCTGACAGAGTGTGTCCCATGTCCCAGCGAGACGCAGCAGGCTTTCTGGTTCTTACGGTTTTAAATCAGTACTAAGTGAATTAAAAAGCACTCTCTGCTCTACTTACTATACCCGTCTTTTCCTCACAGCGAGTGGTTCCTACTTTTTGCTTTTCGTACCGTTAAGCATCCTCGTAAACCCCCTTGTGCTCCTCTCTCGCCCGTAGAGCCTGTGTTCCCCCCTTTTCCTGCGCCGCTCCCCTCTGCAGCAGCTTTCACTAAACCGTGCTTTTTAGGTTTCATCTGCACAGTGCTTGTGCTGTGCTTGCGAAATCTCTTGTAAATAAAACAAGTATTGGCAAAGCCAATAGCTTTTGCCTATGCAAGATCTATTGGCTTTCTCAATGTTTTTTTAACATGTTGCACAGCAGCACAAGCTGTTGTGCAACATGCTTTAAGGTAAAAAAAAAAAACAATCGCTATGACACGGCCCATTGCCGCAAGTGCAGCCACCACAATATTGAGCAGAATATAGAACTAAAAATGAAAACGGGTTTTGATCTGTTAAAAAACAGCCCGTATACACGAGGGGCTTGTGACCCCTTTGTTTATTTTAAAAAGCAATTCCCCGTCAGTATCCGATATTTGGGTAAATAAAATCTAATAGAGAACAGGAGGCGATAATTAGGTATTGCAATGAAATATGAATAAGATAAATATTATGATGTGGCTTCCAAATGGAAGAAGATGGCGTGATATTGTCTTTGTCCTTGAGATTCCAACAGACCATGAGGGAATACGGAAAACAGGAGCCCCATGGCGTTTTGGCAAGAAAATCATGTGGATGAGGACAGAGAGGTCCCTCCAAGTGAAAAGCAACATAATAGAAAGACCTGTATATTGAATATAACATAACATTGATATATCAGGGTAAGACTATAAAGGAACTACATACAAAAACATGGAGAGCTGTGGGTTACCAGACACTTGGAAGTAATATATATATATATATATGTCTATATCCCCCATGCAGAGTTGTGTCCTGACAATATAGGGAAAGCATAAAAAAGGAGACATTATTTCTAGCTTGAGACAACTGGGAGTGCTATAAAATTCTCAGATATTGAAAAGAAGAGGATTAGACATTGAGTAAGTCTACCTGTTGCAATGTTTTTTTTTCAATGTACTTAGACTCATTAAACTAGAGTCATTAAACAAGGGTATATTTCTCTGCAGAGAATAATACCACAATATCCATTCCGAATGGATTTAAAAACCAAAAAAGGGAGATGAAAGAAACCAATAGGTCTTAAGGTATGAAATATACATTTTATAAAAACACTTGGGCCTAAGGCAATGATGAAAGGTGAATAATTGGGAGAAACTTTATTAGAGAAAGATATTTTTATACAAGAAGAAGGAATGAAAAAGGAATGTAATGCCTTTCTTAATGAACATATATATAGTTCTAACATGAATACTGACTGTTGGAAGCAATGACTATATGCAAGAATGCGAAACGAGAAGAATGTGAATGAATATAGGGGCACAGTAGGCAATAGGCGAACTAGCTAGAAACTTTTGTAACACTGAGCCTGTTTATGTACATTTGCTTATTGTAATGTATTTTTGCATATTATTTTTATTTTTAGAAAAACCTATGTTTTAAAATATCATGTCCTGAGGAAGGTGGGGTGAATCAAGTTATAGCCACTGAAACGCCGCATCGACAACTTGTGATATAAATTTGTAATGTTCAAGAGATTTGATGACAGTTAACCTTTTGGTTTTTTAAATCAGATATTTTTTGTCTTCATACTAAACAAATGTATTCTATAGAATATTTATATGTACTGGTGATGTTCTTATAGACATATATATATGGGTTTCAAGATGTTTTTATTGTGATATAATAATGAATATAGTATAGTATGTTTTTTTTCAGTTCAAAAAGAAAATTTTTATTGAAAGAAATAAAGGTGTCGATACAAAATTCATAACATTAAATTCATGTCATTACCATAAAATGTGCTACAATAAAGATAAACAAATCGGACTTATGAATAAAAAAAAAAAAGGAAAGATTGATACAATGAAGATAAATCATTAAGAGAAGTGGAATAACAAATATTCTAGGAACGTCTAGGGGAATCAAGGGGGTTTTAGAACTTCTTGCTGAAATGGTTGCAGTTGGGAATATCTTTTGGCACATGTATCAAGATATATTGTAACAGGTGACCACAAATCCAGACGTTTCGCTGCCATGTGTATGGGATAAACAAAGGAGGTGTCCAGCCTGTGATTATGGCAAACAGCATACCACCATGCCTTATAAGAGATTTTTGTGAAATCTTTCCAATTTACAGTGATTTGCTGAAATGCAACCGCTAATAGTAAATCAATAATTTTAACATTAAGTGTAACATTCTCCCAACAAGGTGAAAGACTTCCTAAGAAAACATGAGTAAAGGAGAAAGAAAAATTAGCTCCAAAAATTAGGTTAATTTGAGACCATACTTGTTTCCAGAAATTATATACATTTGGACAAGAGAATAACATATGAAATAAATTAGCATTTGGAGAAGAACATGTCCAGCAAACGTCCGATACAGTCGCAAATCTTCTACTTAAGGCGTTCGGTGTGAGTAAGAGCCTATTGTAAATAAAAAACAACGTTTGTATTATGTTAGCTGCTCTGGATGATTTACGTAGTTTGAGCCATAATTTATTCCACAAAAACACTGGCCAAGATAGCATAAAGTCTCGTTCCCACGCCTCTTCAACTTTAGATTTCTGCCTAGTACTGTCCTTACCCTGCAAACATCTGTATATAGTTGAGGCTTTGGGTATAGTTTTTAATAGAGTATGAAGTTGTGAGGGAGGATCCGAGATATTGGAAGCAGTGGGTGTGTCCGATAAATGGGTGTATCTATCCGTCACAGCTTTCTTAAGTAAGTTATATTTATGAATAAATGAGGCAGGTAGGTTGAATAATTGACTGAGTGAGGGAAAAGATAAAAAGTCCAATTGTGAAAATAACTGATGTATCCATACTAAACCTTTCTGTCGCCAAGTCTTCCAATAAAATGGTTTATTACGGATAGTCAGATTTTTGTTATGCCAAATTGTTGAATTAAGGAAGGAGTCTATGTTACTATGTGTGGGAATAAATGTAGTTTCCAAAAGTTTAGAGGTCAATTTGATTATGGGAGTGGACAAGGCCTGTGGTTTGCGTGAGAAAGAAAGGTATTCATGAAAAGAAAAAGGGGATAAAAAAAGACGTTCAATTGTGGTCCATAGAGGACAATCTTCTGTGGGGTCAAGCAACCAAAGAGAGGCTTGACGTAAGAGGAAGGCTTTCTGGTATGTCTGAAAGTCAGGAAAGTTAACCCCACCTTCTGTTTTAGGGCGAGTTAATAGAGACATTCGGAACCTCTTATTATTCCATAAGAAGGAAAAGAGGGAGGAATTAATCTTGTTAAAAAATTTAGTAGGAATAGGGACCGGAATGTTGGAAATGGTATATAGAATTATAGGCGACAACATCATCTTTATGGTGTCCAGCCGACCCCACCAGGATAAATAGAGGGGATGCCATTTAACTGCCAAGTCTGAGATTTATTGTATGCATTTATTCATGCATAGTGTTACCGTGTCTGATATTGAAGAAGTGACATGTAATCCTAGATATTTAATGTGGTTGGGGCTCCAAGTAAAATTGGAAGCGTCAAAATCCGATTTAAAAGCAAATTTAGTTAAGGGTAGGATCTCACACTTATCATTATTCAATTTATAACCGGAGATATTAGAATAGGCTTGTACCTCCGCCAAAAGGCAGGGATCGAGTCACTTGGTTTAGACATAAAAAGCAAAATGTCGTCAGCGTAGGCTGCGAGTTTAATGTGGGTATTTAATGTTTGAAAACCATATAAATTTGAATTTTGACGTAATTTAGAGAGAAAAGGTTCCAAAGCTAAATTAAAAAGGAAGGGGGAAAAGAGGGCAGCCCTGACGTACTCCTCGCCCCAACTCAAAGTATGGGGAGATCAAGCCGTTGGCGCATACAGCCGCACAGGGGTTGGAGTAGAGGAGAGAAACCAGGGATGTAAATTTAGGGCCAAAACCAAACCATTTGAGGGTATAAAACAAATAAGTCCATTCGACTCTATCAAACGCCTTTTCGGCATCTAGAGCTATTGCCACAAGGGAATGTTTTAAGTGGGAGGATTTAGATAAAACGTTAAAAAGGAGTCTCGTATTATCGGTTACGAATCTACGCTTGACGAATCCTGATTGTTCTTTCCCCAATAAGTCAAGTAAGTAGGAATCCAAACGTATGGCTGCTTTAGAAAAGATTTTATAATCAATGTTAACCAAGGATATAGGCCTGTAATTTTTACAATGTTTAGAGTCTTTACCTTCTTTTGGGATAAGGCATATATGTGCTTCTGAAAAAGAACCCGAGGAATTACCTAATGTGCTGAAGGAATTTATTAGAGAACGCAAGTTGGGAATTATGAGTTCAGAGAAGTGTTGATAAAATTCTACAGTGAAGCCATCTGGTCCTGGTGCTTTGTCTTTTTTAAGATTTTGAAGAGCGTTTAATAATTCTTGGTGCGTTAGATCTAACTCCAAGGAAGACAAGTCTGGCAGAGCGTGTTGGGGACTTTGGATGTCCGAGAAAAAGTGCAATAGGGAGTGTTCAGAGGGTTGTGTTTCAGAAGTGTATAGCGATTTATAAAAGATGGAGAATTCGTTCAGGATTTCAGCGTCTTTAAATTTTAAATCTGATTGATCATTATAGATAGATTCAATATTTAGCTTATTGTGTTTAACTTTTAGGTAATTAGCCAATATTTTCCCTGCCTTATTCTTGCCCCCATAAAACTTTGCACTAGATTTTAACAAATATAATGAGGCATCCCCCGTTGACTTCTCATTAAATTGCATTTTGGCTTTTATAAGAGCTGTGAGACACTCTTTCGAATGTGAGGTGTAAAAAGAGTGCTCCAGTCTTTTAATATCCTGAAGGAGATCTTTAGTGAATTTACGGGAAAGTTTCCGTTTCTTTGCAACAAAGCCAATTATGAAACCCCTCGCTGTAGCTTTGAATACATCCCACAAAGTGGAGAAGGGCATGGAATTGGTTTGATTCAGCTCAAAAAACTCTTCGAAGAAGGTAGTGAATGAGGCAGTAAACTTTGGGTCCAAAAGGAGAGCATTATTAAAACGCCACCTTTTGGGACTTGTACCCTTAGGTAGAATGTCAATGCCAATTGAGACTGGGGCGTGATCTGACAATAAAATGGGACCAATCTCTGCGTGTGTAAGGGTTTGTGAAATAGTGTGCGAGATAAATATATAATCAATTCTTGATTGAGTTTGGTGAGATGGGGAATAAAAAGTGTACTCTCTAGTGGTCGGATTACAAAGACGCCAAGCATCCAAGAGTTTATGTTGGTTGATAGCATGAACAAAAGACTTATGGGGCTTGTTGGGAACAAAGGAGACTTTAGAATTTCTGTCAATAAACGGGTCAAAAGTCTGGTTGCAATCACCAGCTAAAATAAAATTGTCCTCCATGCAGTGAGTAATTTGCTTAGCCAGTGTGGAGCATAGACATTTAGAAGAGAGATTATAACACCCTTCAAAGATAATTTGACATTCAGCCATCTGCCGTCAACATCTGAGTCTTGGGACACAAATGAAAACGAAAGGGATTTGCGGCAAAGTATCATCACTCCATTTCGTTTGCCATCGCCAGGGGAATAAAAAACCTCCCCCACCCAACCCCTCTTCAACTTTAATGACTCAACATCCAAGAGGTGAGTTTCTTGCAAGAATACAACATCAGCGTCTAATTTGGCTAAATGGGTCAGGATTCTCTGCCTTTTGATGGGAGAATTTAGTCCCTTAACGTTCCATGTGATCAATTTTAATGACATAAGCACTTAAGAACAAATTGTACTAACGATGTAAAACAAAAGTCCAATTCGTTATAATAGCAGTATAAAATATGAGAGAAATAAAACAGGAAGGAAATGATTGATTCAGTTTCAGAATAAAGAAAAGTAGACAAGTCGAATAGCCAAAGTGAAGAAAAGGAATCGAATGACAGGATAGGAAAAAGGAAAACCCAGGTAAAAAGGTAGAAGGAGATCATAGGAGTCGAAATATTTATAGTTATAATGACCGAAAGAGTAATAGATATAAGAAGATAAGAAGAGTTGAAAAAACAAGAGACACCGGTTGATGAAAAAATACAAACTACAAAAGAGAAACAAAAAACAAGAGACAAAACAAATAATATATCTAAGAAAATGCAGTAAAATAACATACTTACAAAAGAAGACCCAGGAATACACGGGAGGGGGGATGGAACCACATGGAGTAGGCAACACATCCGGGATCAACAGAACGGAGGGTCAAGGAGAAACCACAATACAAAGATAATAATCTGTGGAGACAATACCAAATAAAGACTAAGAAAAGCGTTGGAACAGACATATGAAACATATATTGGAACAATCAAAAGCGAGGAGACCAACAGTATTATTCAACAACTTGGTAAAAGGTGTAACTTCATGAGAACATCAACAATTATGTCAAAAACTATGAATAAGCACTTCTGAGGTGACAAGATACCATGCTAAAGAAAACAGAATCTGAAGCATCTGTGAAGGAGCTAACAAACATTCAAGTGTTAAATAAGGAAGAGGGCCCAGAAGAGTCCATAACAGCCGTTTTGCATGAGTTGATGAAGCTTTGTAAGCGTATCGGATCTTCGTACGTCGTTGTTCTGTTATTATACGTAACTTTGAAGAGGCACGGATGAAAAAGGCCATATCTGGCTCCCAAGGAACGTAGATCAGCTCTCATGTTGAGGAAGGCCTTACGTCTGTTAGTAGTCGCTTTAGCATAGTCTTGTGTGAAAAATAAAGGCGATCCTGACCATGCAATCCTTGGAGAAGCTTTAACCTCTGCGAGCACTTTCATCAAATCTGTATACTCCAGGAAGTATAAGATGACTCCTCTTGGTCTCTGTGAAGGACTAGTATGGGATGGAGCACGTCCCAACCTGTGGGCTCGCTGAATATTGAGTTGAGTCCCTTCTGGCATGTGAAGTAGTTTAGGGAGAAATGATTTAAAGAAAGTGAGCGAATCCGAACCTTCAACTCCTTCTCCCAGGCCGTAGATGCGTAAATTGTTCCGTCTATTGCGGTTTTCAAGATCCTCCACCTGTTTCTGGAGTGTAGAGACGTGAGAGTGTGGTTGAGGAACGCTTACACATGTCTCTTTCAAGGAGGAAACAGTATTTTCGACTGAAGAGACTCTCGCGTCCAGTTGAGACCAATTATCTGTTAAGGTTTGCAACTTGGTGTTAGTCTCTTCCATGAAGGGTCGAAGGGCCCTGATCTCCTCAAGCAATAGTTACATCGAAACAGGCGAGGTAGACTTGGGTGGCGAGGGAGGGTCCTTTTTAAGACGTTTAGTAAGAGATTTTCCAGAAGTTCCAGAGGATGGATCCATATTTATTTGGGAGTACTGAGGCGTGGATCGTAGAGAGTCCTCAAACCTAGAAAACTCGGTGAAAATTTTTGAATTTTTTATAAAGATGTGCTTTTTGGATGGAGAGGAACGGACTCCTTTTGTTCTGCCCATAAAACGTTGACCAAATACTCCCACTCCTAGTCAGCAATATGAGAGTGAGGAAAGTAATCTCAATGCACTTATTTAGAAAACCTAAAATGGCCGCCAATCAAAATCCTCATAAATCCTCAGCTATCCTTTGACGACAGTACATAACCTCGTCCCTCGATGCTCTGAGGAGGGATCATGCAGTTTTGCAAGAACTGAAATATGCTGGGTGCGTTGGAAAACAGTCAGTGAAAGTAGTGGATAAGCATTCCGCGGTCACCTCCAGTCGACAAAACAAAAGTGAAGAAAAGTATTCTCTGTGAGGGCTCTCCAGGAAACTTAAAATGGCCGCCAAGCACAAACTCCACAAACTTCCAATATCTCTTGGCAACCCTCTATGTCCTCTTACCCCTTTGAAATGATGAGGAACCAAACATCATCCAGGCGTCAAGGTACATTGGAAGCATCAAAAAGTATTTAATGGAAGATTCAGTCTGAAGTGCACAAATCCGCGATCGCGGTAAAAGTTCAAAATGGCGGCTGCGAAAATACGCGGTCGATAAGGAGCAGAATAGTCATTAAAAAAAACTACTTGCTGGCGATAAATGAGGGCACCGAGGATCTCATGACGATCCTCCAATCTTCATCCGCTTGTGTCTCCTCCATTAGTCACGGCTCAATCCGGAAGCGTGGTTTCTCCGAGACACACCGGAGAGCTTCACCCGTGCGCCGCCATCTCCGCTGGGCGCCAAGCCACGCCCCCGTATAGTATGTTTTTAACTTTGAATTTGAAAGTGTTTATTTATCTTGAATACATTAGAAATGTTTGCCTATAACAGTGTTCAGTGTCTAGATAGTGGAGTAGTTGGGAGTGAAAGGGTGATTGGTATTCATTCATACATAAAAACATAAATCAGTGTATGGGACTGATAGAAAGAGTGAGTGACACAAAAATAATTTACACATTGCACTGTTGCTAGGTTTTAGGCAATGTGTTGCTAGATAATCCTAATTCTGCCTTGTTGATATCAAGGTTCGGTACAGATATGATCTTGCAGGCCATGGAATAAGCACAGAGGCAATCAACTAGGGCAGAAAGTTCAATTCTCGTAATAAGTGATTTATCCTCTGCACTTGGCATTTACTGCCCAGGAACCCATATACAGAGGCTCTGATGCTGGTTCAAATCAATATTCTTGCACCCAAGGTAGACAGTAAAGCAATCATTCCTTCATGAGATTATTTATATGTTCCAAACTATTTAGGTATGCCAAAATAGTAACAACTACTCTCTGAGGAATAGCCTACAGTACTTCAGAGACTTACATCTTTTTCTGTTAGGTGGCTGCTAGGTGTTCAGCCAAAGATAGATTGCAAATTCTCTTTCTGCATCAATCCATTTTTTTACTTTTACTTGATTGTAACAATCCTGTTAGAAGCTGGTTCTCTGGCGCCTGCTAAAATAGAGATAATTTTGATCTTTAAATGAAAAAGCAAACCAAATAGGGTGAACTTGTAGTGCAGTAATGCTCTTTCGCTCTGCATACAAATTGTTGTGTTCTCGTGTGTTTTCTACACAATGACACTTAGCTATGAGAAGTTTAAACTAGTGTAACCTGACTTTTATAGGGATTTTTGCTGTTGTCTAGTCCGACTTTTAAATTGTAAACATAATCACGGCAGCATCGTATACTGCCACACCGATAAACTATCGTAACACATGGAATCAAATTATAGTTAGGTCTTCATTAAGAAGTGAAAAAACACCTTCCCCCTCTTAGTACTGAGAACCTGGAACGATATCCCTTTACACAACCAGCATTCAACCCCAGTACTTCAATTCAGAAGTGAAGCAAAGTCCCATCTTCAAGCATAAATTAATCGATCATTGATTTGGGTCAGCACAGTTCCCCTGGCCAGTGGTAAAAAACTATCCTTCCTTCCCTCACTTACTTATGTACACAAACTTAAATCATGCCCTCCCTTCTCCCAACCAACTATTTATTTTCCCTTGTTGCCATGTGCTCACCATGGCACCTCAGGTTGGTTTGTGTGGTTGACACACCAATATCCATTGTTCAATAAATGTTAACAGGTGGCAGCAGGCATCGTAATTTGTCTAGTGTGAGAAGTTCACCCAGGCCTGTGTTTTTTTAATTGTATTCTAGCTCTTGCAGGTTTACTTTTCCCTTTATAAATCCAGGAGTACAGCTCCAGAATTCAATGATAATACTGGATTAAACACACCTACCTAGATAGCATAGTGCAGTGTGAACTCTTAAGTTGTGCTGGCCAACATTAATAATGCACACCTCGAGTACAGTATGGGAGTAATTTTGAGTTGCATAATTTCCATTACATTAGGAGTAAGCATCAGAAAACTCTTTAAGCTCAAAACTACATTATAATCAGGCCTCCCGGTTTTACAGTATTTATTTTTTGGACATTTACGTGTGATTTTATCCATATTTATTTATTGCTCATTTTATCTGTATTTATCCATATTTATTTTGTGCTTAGTGTAAAAAATGAAGCTGCAATGGGTATATTTCCACTTTTATTTAACCGACAAATGCTTACTCATGTTTGAAGATCCAGTGGGTTTTAGCCATTTATAGTACAATAAAGTCATTTAAAAACATTTGCATTGTAGAACATTCCTGCATTAGGAATTATTTTAAACTTTTTAGCTCTCCTACCTATGATTCCGCACAATTAGTGACCTAGGACTCATGATTGACAATAGTGAGAATCTTCCAACTAAAAAACCTCTTTTCTGTTTTTATCCATATTTAAAAATAAATACTGACAGGACATTAAATGATGTTATATCTGTATTTATCTGTACAAATCAGTAAAAACGCAAAACTGGAAGCCCTAATTAAAATGTGCAGACTCCTACTTGACCAGATGGAGGTCAGTGAAATACCACATGCTACCCAAAATTCGTAGGGCAAGGTATTGTGCTATGCTCTTGCCATGGCTGTATAATGCAAACATCTTGCTAGCAATTTATACGTGTGGGTTTTTGTCTTGGTCGTCATATTCTAGGCAACACATGACACCAGTGCACAGTGTTGCAACTGTGTATCTTGTGGTTACAATTTGTTTTTGTCCGGGCGTCACTCACTTGACTACCACTTTGCAGGTACGTTCTAACATCGGAACACACTTGTTATATAAAAAACAACTTTTTTGTAACAGCTTATAACAAGTGAGTACTGATGTGACAGCGTGCCTTCTCTCAATGCTACTGCGTGAGGGCTCTCCTTCCTTCTCCATGATCTCAACCGTCCGATGAGGCATCCTTGTTATCTAGTCTCATCTAGCCTCAGTGGCAGCAGATAATACAGTTCGAGTACGCCAGAGCTGCCCTCCCACTCACTTACCTCCCGATGCCTCACGTACCTACATAAGGTGCAGACAGGCCTGGTCGAGCTCTGGCAGCCACAAGTCAGTGATTACTGCAGACATTCTACTTGGGATGCTTCTAACTTGTCTGTTCTGCAACCAACCGTTCTGCCTGCCCTCCCGAAAGCCTTCTCCCAAGTCTTCAAGTAAATACATACATGGGGAGGGATAAGGTTCTTATTAAACAATGTCTTCTTCTCCCAGACGCTGTAAGACAGACCTTGGAGCAAAACATATACGCTTTTGAGGCACTATCTCAGGTCAAGTGTGAGCAATGCATCATTTGTTCTTCTAAGCATTATGAGATTTACAACTGTTCTATTGTAATCTAAATTCCTCAACTACAAATCACAAAATGCAAAAAGAAAGGACTGGGTTACATACTTATGTTTAACAAAGTTATAAAACCCAATTTATTAGCTTAAATAAAATACCCCCATCTGTACGTAAAAAGATAGTTCCTTAAGGAAGTATGGCTTGGTGACTTGCAAGCTACACTTAAGAGTACGTATGTACTGCACAGCTTGGGTTCAGTAAAGAAAAATGAGGAATCTGTCTGCATGATACTCCATGTTCCTTAGCACAAGGACAACATTAATAATGGCATAATTGTTACAGCTTGTGCAGTGGTATGTTTATCTGAAGTAAACATATTTAACATGTACTCTATATATCTGCACCAGAAAAATGCTTTCTTCAGAAGAAACAAATGTCAGTGGACTTAATGGATGTTGGGAGAGTGATGGTGTAACTGTCTCGTATGTGGAACGAAATAACTCTTTAGAGTTCAGTGATCTTATGTAGGAAGTGGGCGTTTAGCCTTGTACCTCTCTATGGTCATGGAACTCTTTGGCAACCTACAGAATGCGTATAATGTAAGGTGAGGAGTATTTTGCCAATATGTTATGTCTAAGTACTTCAGGAGCACAGAAAGTAGGAGATACCACCAGACAGAGGCATCTGTTCTAGCACTGATTGTGTTTTAGATGGGCTCCGATTACTTATACAGTAGGGAGCCGCGACTTCAGCTCTCCGACTCTCTTTACTTCCAGTCTAATGGCGGTATAGCTGCCCAATTTAGAGGTGGATTCCGTGGCAGAAAGAGAGGCGGTGAGGTGACTTTAGCTGCTGATAAGTCAGCAATAATAATGCCCACATGTACGAAGTAAAATGGGGGTAAGGCTGTGACACTGCAGCAAAAATATGTTCCTCCCCTTGAAAATCCGTGCTACGAATGTTGCCAGGTTTACTGTAAATATTCCATACTGTTTTAACAGCGTCCTAACTGATTTTTGCAGGCATGAGCAAAATTAGGCATAATCATGACACTGTATGGAATACAAGCACGGAGAATGCTGCTAGTTCTACTGTAAATATTGTATATATTGCTTGACTGTTTTTATGTTATGTTATGTTATTTAAGCTTGTATAGCGCACGGTTACCCTAGGGTGTCCTGGCGCTGAGCATGCCTGCTGGTCAACTGAGAATAGAGATTACTGTGAAAAAAGCCAGGTTTTCAGCCCTTTCCTAAAGGAAAGGAGATCCGCTGCGTTCCTCAGGTGGAAAGGGAGCTCATTCCATGCCTTAGAGGGACATGTGATGAAGCTTCTACCCCCAGCTGGCTCTTTTGATCCGAGGAACTAGAACTTGTTTAGTTCCCAAGGACCAAAGGTTTCTAGCGGGAACATACCATTTGAACTTTAATCTCAAATGTTCTGGACCAATTCCATTTAGGGCCTTAAAAGCTACACAGAGGGCCTTAAAACGTGCCCTTAACTTCACGGGGAGCCAGTGTAGTTGTCTTAACTCCTTCTTTACAGAGGCAAATTTGGGGGTACTAGTAAGCAGTCTGGCTGCGGCATTCTGTACAATTTGCAGCCTGTTGACATGCTGTTTTTGAGCATTTAAGTATAGACTATTACAATAGTCAATTCGAGACATGACAAGGGCTGTGACCACTGTCCTAAGGCTGTTATCAGGAAGGAAAAACTTAATTTTCCTTATAATTCTCAGGATACGGAAACAGGCCGAAACCACCGAGTTTATGTTATCACTGAAAGAAAGCCTATTATCCATAATTAACCCTTAAGTTTTTTGCTTTCAGCTTGGGGATAGGACAGAGGCCCAACTCAGCTGGCCACCAATCAGGTGTCCACATATTGGGGTTGTTACCGAATGTGACAACTTCTGTCTTGCTCGAATTTAGTTTTAGGCAGTTGGATGACATCCAGTCCGAGATGGCCCTCATGCAGTCATGGAAGCGAGCTCCCGTTTCCTTCTCTTCCCCTTCTCTTATTGACAACACTATCTGTGTGTCATCTGCATAAGAAGTGATTTTGAAACCAAAAGATTTGATTAGGCCTGCGAGAGAAATCACATACACATTGAATAGGGTTGGGCTCAACGATGATCCCTGCGGCACCCCACACGGGAGTGAAAAAGGTTTAGAGCTGTGATTGTCCAATTCCACTATTTGCGATCTGCCAGAAAGAAAAGATCGAAGGAGGTTCCAAGCTGTCCCTTGCACTCCTACCTCCGACAACCGGTGCATCAAAACTTCATGATGGACCGTGTCGAAGGCAGCTGACAGATCCAACATTATCAAAATTGCCTTCCCTCCTCCGTCCAGTGCTTCCCGAATCTCCTCTGTAGATTTGATTAAGGCCAGCTCAGTACTATGTTCTGCTCTGAACCCATATTGTGATGTGTCCAGTAAGTTATTAGTTAGCAGAAAGGTGCTGAGCTGGGTGTTCATGGTCTTTTCAATAATCTTGGCGGGGAGCGGAAGTCTTGAGATTGGCCTATAATTATTTGTATCACTAGCGTCAAGAGTAGGCTTTTTCAGAAGGGGAAGAATAGAGGCCTTTTTCCAATTTCTGGGAAACTTGCCCGTTGTTATTATGTTGTTCAGCAGTGGTGTAAGGGTTGATCCTATAACTTCTGGAATTTGCTTTAGTACTGATGCAGGGCAGGGATCCGACGGGGCACCAGACCGAATAGAACTCAGAAGTTTGATGGTATCTGATGTCTCTAGCAAAGAGAAATTGGCTAGTGTTGGTTTTTTTGTTCCAGAACTGGGGGCAACATCAATATCCCCCTGAGCTAGCCTAAATGAGGAAAAGATGGTTTCCACTTTGTACTGGAAAAATTTTGCCAGCTTTTCACAGAACTCTGGACTACTCTGACTCTTGGGGGCCTTAGGGGATACTCGTTTAGAGATAGTTTTGAAAAGCTCTTTGGTGTTGGGTTCAGCCTGGGAAATTTGTTCAGTGAAGTACTTTCTTTTGGATTCCAGCAGCTTAGCCTTATATTGTCTAAGGCTAAGCTTGTAGCTAGCTTTGTCTGCGTTATGGTAGCTTTTTCTCCATATCCTTTCTAAACGCTTACAACCTTGTTTTAACATTTTTAGTTCATCACAGAACCAGGGGGCAGATGGAGAAACCCTTTTGGGGGTCCATACTTTTACAGGAGCAATTTTATCACATGCTTCTTCCAACCACTTCACAAATACCGAGGAAGCTTCATCAACCTCAGCAGGGAAAGTTGGCTTGGTTTTATTCAATGCCTCACCTAAATCTGTGTAATTAACGTTTTTCCAGGCTCTTTTTCCGATAGCACCTGAGATCTCTGAACTGAGTTTGTGGTCTTGCCACTCATTTAACTTAAAAAGAATGGCACAATGATCGGACCAAACCAAAGGGAGAATTGATAAAACTTTAAGTAAGGGATTGTTGGAGAATATCCCGTCCAACGTGTGCCCCTTGTCATGTGTGGGTACTCCGATCAATTGTTTCATTTCCCCTGCCTCCATTATTTGCCCCAGGAGAATAGTGTCTGGGTTGGATTGATCCTCCAGATGAAAGTTAAAATCCCCTAATAATGTAAAGGAGTCTGCGCATAGCCCATCTTCGAGCAGTGCCCCCAGCAAATCTAGGAATCCTGTCCTAGGGCCAGGAGGCCGATAGAGGAGTAACCCCTTGAAGGTGTTATGTTGTGAGGTGCGTAGGTTAATTGAAAGGGCCTCACATGTGGCATTTGACGCAGTATGAAAAGCGGGCTTCGGTGAATCATTATAAATGACTGCTAGTGCCCCACCTCTCCCATATGGTCTATCCTGAGTATGACAGAGGAATCCTGGGGGGGTAGCCTTCACTAGATCAGGACCAGATGACATATCAGTCCAGGATTCAGTGATAAAAGCCATTTTAATATCATGTTCCTCAATGAACAAAGCACACTCCATACTGTGTTTAACAAGAGATCTAGCATTCAACAGCATACACCTGAGAGCTGGTTGATGATCTGGATTGATTTTCCTGCCTATTCTGTTGTTAAGAACAGAGTCAGGGAGAGCATTTTTGCATGGTAGAAGTATCTTACAGTTCTGACAGATCCTTCTCAAACGGTTAGGCATCAGTGTATTTTAAAGTGTATTTTAAAAGTTTTAAAAAAGTTCTTTTATTATAAAGTATGACCTCCCCCAAGGACCAAACGACATACTAAAGGTCTGGCACTCGTTACTGGTCCGATTATTTGGATTGAAATGTAAATCGAAATGCCATGCATGCTATTGCATTAAGAACGATGTACAGCTGGATGTGGTACACTCAAATTGTTTTATTGTGAAACCTTTTATGGCCTATTGCCGAAATAAAGAATTATAGATAATGCCCACTCACAAGTTCCCCCATTCCGGGACAGTGGTCCTCTGCTGCCCACTGCCGCAGGGCATTGATGCAAGTCGGGAAACAACAGGCTGGTGACTCCCACAAAGACTTTTGGCATTCCTATTTGATCGCCTATTTGTGTCCATCATTCTGTGGTCAAGATAGGGCAAGGGTACCAAGGCAGTACCATTCTCGTCCACCTGATTCAATAGAGGCATTCTTATCTTGATTCTAGTTACTACGTTTACTTGAGCCAGAATGCGTTTTTCAAAAAATAACTGATGCATTTTTTTCACTTAGATGTCTTAAAATCACATTCAGCGTTATCTATTTTTGCAAAGGTCTATTCTTCTTATCAGAAATTATTATGGCATATGCTGAGATTTTTGTTTTTTCAATGCAGTCTCCTGGCAATGCTGCTTAGGTTTATGTTCTCTTTGTTGCAACCTTTCTCTGCCTACCATTTGTCTCAGCAGTGGTCGATAGTTAGCCATAGAGGGCAGTGTCTCATTGTATGCGGTCCTTATGTATTAAAGTGGGTAGTATGCTTGGTGCTCTGGGTCTCAATACGGACCACTGCACTGCCCTGAAATGGAAGCCATAATGACATCTGATGAAGACCTATCAGTCGACTGATTACATTTATACAGCATACTTACTCCAGGAGAAAATGCATACGGCCAAACTCAACCTTGAAACAATCAGGACCTAAGAGCCTATTTTTTTTACAGTGTGACCCCTATTGTTTTTCTTGTAGGAGAGCACTTTTCCATGTTAGTGCTTCTTCTCTTGAAGGATATAGTGTCATTAAATTTCAAGTGGTTGCTGTTTCTTGGTGTAGTGATGTTCCAAAGCACCATTCCCCACTTTGCATCTTAGTCTTGAATGGTGTTGCAGAATCCTCCTCTTTACTTCCTGACAGTTATAAGGACATGTTAAGCAATGTGCCACGTTTTAACCATGCACATGTTGTGTTCCTGTAGTGTCCACAGTATTTCGTGGGTTTTAATGGTTTTATAAGTCTCGTTTAATTGCATGCAGTACAATGACCACATTTAAAGTGGCACTGTTTTGTTTCCAAGGCCTGCCTCTCAAGGATTGTTTTTAGCAAGGGGGTTTAGTAAAAGCACGCACAACGTGTGTCTTTATATTTTAGACTTTCTAAAAAGCAAAAACAGGTTTGTCAGTCTTAAAAAGATTAGTGATCAATATGTGTCAGTTATCCAAAATACATTTTAGCCCTATGGAAACAGGCTCTGTCATACTACCAAACACTTTTCTTAACCAGACGAGTATGCACAGATTCTCTATTTCCTTGAATTTAACCCTCAATATGCTAACCTCTGAAAACGAATATTCCTTATTTGTGTATAATTTTAAAAAAATGCTCAATGGAAAGGTTGTCCGTGAAGTCTAATGGATGTTGATTGTTTTATTCCAGGATTATGTTTCTTACTGGAAGCTTAGGATATACTGCTAAGTGAGGATTACCCTCAGAGATCTCTTGTTTTTTGTGATACATGGCAAACAATAGGTGTTAACTATCTTCATTTGAAAAAGTGTCTAGGGAGGCTGACATTCCTCAGTATACGCAGAATATACAATGAACAGGTTAGTCACAGGATAACTCTTTCCTCAAAATCTGTGACTTGGGGCACTCCTTTACGCCTGTTTGTGAAACGCCTTTAATACAGACTGATAGTCCTATCCTCGCTTTCAGAGATTTTTCAAGTAGGAAATCAAAAAAATTGTTAATTGCAGTGCCTGTTGTTCTTTGATTTCGTTCAATACCAGCAGTCACAGAATCCAAGCATTTAATTCCAAGGAACCTCATTATCAGAAGCAGACCGAGGAGAAATGGATAGGTTCCCTGACAAGGGCAAGACCAGATCCAGTCACATGGCAGGCTAACTTTAACACATGACTGTTCTACTCTAGCCCCACCAGCCTGTTAGAGGTGCTGACAGGCTGGCGCAATGACAACACAGTACTATGCGGCTGCCTAGGGTGACAGTCACTCGAGGCATCCAGAAGCATCACATTTGACTCCCTTGAATAAGGAGTTGGAAGCAAAATATCACTTTGTATATGGCTCCAAATGTCCTTGCACCGGACCTGGATATGGCCATCAGGTAATCTACCCATCCCGTGTAGGTGAGACTGTCTCTAGTCTTTATAATTATTCGTTTGGGTGGGGTTATGACTCATGTGAGAGCGGTATTTCAGGACACCTGATCGAAATAGTAATTGCTTGTCAAAGTATAGAGTCGATGTTGCAAAAGGTAATATGTGCCCTGTGCCTGCCCTGTATCAATAGCTTTACTGTACTATTGGAGTAGCTTCAGGGGGGATGTTACACCCCTCTAATATATATATTATTCAGTAAATGGTAGGTTACAGGAACTTTCAGTCAGGTTTGGTAAGATGTCTGCCGGATTTCACCTGGGATTTTTAAATACTCAGACAAAAACATGATGATCTTAAAACATGGGTATTTTACAAAATCATGGAGCATATTTACAAGGGCTTATCGCCACCAAAACGTCACTTCTAATGGCGTTCTGGTAGCGATAAGGGCTTATCGCCACCGGAACGTCACTTATTATGGCGTTCTGGTGGCGATTAGCCCTTTGCCTTATTAACAAGGTGGCGTTAAGCCACTTAACGTGGCTTAACGCCACCTTGTAAATAAGGCCCCTTTTCACGTAGCACTTAGCGTGAAAGGGGCCGGCAATGGGTCTTGCAGTGGGCATTCCGCCGCAACACCCATTGCTTTTGACGCTGCCCCCTATTTACAAGGGTGGTGTAAATATGGAGCAGCGCCAAAAATAAGACCTGGGAAAACCTGGTCTTAACCTGGCGAAACGAAGAGAAATTTTTTATTTCTCCTCGTTTTTGCTGTTTCTAAGTGTGCTGCATTATGCAGCACACATAGAAACAGCAAATCGCCATTAGTGATTGTTCATGTGCAGGAAGGTGTCCTGTCCTGCACATAAACAATCATTAAAAAATTATGAGTTGCAACTTCTATGTGTGCCGCACAAAGCAGCACACATAGAAGTTACAAATCCTGATTATAGATTGTTTTTGTGCAGGAAGGCAAACCTTCCTGCACATGAACAATTATTCCCTGCAAAGCAGACACCCATAGTGCAAGGGTGCCTGCATTGGCGCTAGGCAGCTAGATTTAGCGCCAGCGCTAGGGGAAACACAGGGGTGCACTGCATTCTTGTAAATACAGCGCATCCCTGCGTTTTTAAACTGATGGAGCGCAACGGTAGCAACTTTGGAGCTACACCGCGCTCCGCCAGGTTAATGTGAATATGCCCCGCTGTGTTTTAAGTACCCCTCTCAATATGCACTCCTTAACCTATCAATTGGCCCTTAAGCTCCCCTCATGCGCTGCTTCTCATATAATAGTTAACATAAAACCAGATTGATTGTGGGAAAATGTGAAGCTCACACTCCACCAGTCTTACTGACCAAGCTACGCCCCAAACCGTCACTTTGTAAACATCTCTTGCATCGATCATTGGTATCAAAATCATGCAGTAACTAACAAGTGGCCACTTCAGGCTATGGGGACCAACAGAAGTATCTGAAGTGCAGCAAAACAATAATAGCTCCACACAAATCAGTGTACAACAAACAAAAAACAGGAAACAGGAAGACTTGAGCAAAGATGGAACAAAACATGGCATGAGCAAGGGTAAACAAAACAAAGAGCTGAAGCAGCAAAACATGGGTCAAACTGTAGCAAAACAAAGGAAGACATGAACTACGGTACAGCAAAGAAACGAAACAGGAAGACATGAACCAAAGTACAGCAAAATAAAGAAATGAAGAAATAAGTTGTGAGCGATAATATAACAAAGATGAAAGAATTAAACAGGAAGAAATGATCCAGGGATGAATAAAGGAAAGAAATGTGACAGGACTACATGAGTCAAGGATGAACTAAACAAAATATATAAACAGGAAGACATGAGCCAGGGTTATACAAAACAAAGGAAGGAAGCAAGAATACACTAGCCAAGACAAACAAAACAAAGAAGCAGGTATACACAAGCGAGAATGAATGAAACAAAGAAATGAAGCCGGGGGACATATGCCGGGATAAAACAAAAAAACAAAATTAAGCACAAAAAATTAGCCAGGATTATAAAAAACAAAGAAATTAAACAGGAAGATAAAGACCAAGGTAAGCTAAAAGACGAAATAAAGAGGAAGAAATGTATCAGGGTGAAGAAAACAAAAAGATGAATCAAGATGATATGAGCCTTGGAGGAACAATACAAAACAATAAAGCAGGAAAACACCAGACAGTATGGAGCAAAGTAAAAATATGAAAATGGATGATATTGCCAAGAACAACTTTGCTTTCCTCTGCTACTGCTTTTAAAACGAAAGTTTTCACCTTTACAGTGGTAGGAGAAGGCCAGTGCTCATTTGCTGCTTTGAAATCAAACAAGTATTGGCAAAGACAATAGTTTTCACATTTGAAAGATCTATAACAGGTGTGCTGTAGGCGAAACCTAAAAAGGATCTCTATGTGGCAGATCTTTGTGTTATTCCTTAGTAATGTAAGAAGCATGTTGTGTCATTTGGCAACAAGCAGTTGTTATCCCGTGGAGTACTGGAAGCTACACGTGAATGTGCCCTCTTGCGGGAAACTAAATGTGGTTCACTGAAATTCTGATCTGTGAAACAAAAGTGTTTGTAAATGAAAAGTGCTCTGCTGTGAAACAATCAACGGGGACATGAATGTGTACAACCATAGTATGCTGATGGCTTTATGTGAAACTACTGTGGCAAGGAATGATGGATTCTTGATCTAGAAAGCGTCTGATGGAAATGTTGGGTAGTACACATGAAAGCTCTCCCATTGAATACTGGACACAGCACATGAAAAGCTGCATGGAATGCTGGGTAGTATATGTGAAAGGGCTCTCTTGGAATGCTGGGAATAAGGTATCACATCCACTCCTGATGAAATCTGGACACTACACAAGAAACAGTGACATTGGTTGGTAGATAATACCTGTGTAATTGTGTTTGCATTGCTGAAAATGGCACATGAAATTTCTTTGATAGTTCTTTAATATGACCTCTGGGTATGACCCTTGAAAAAGCTGTGTCATGGAATGCTGAACACTAAAACCCTTGATGGCAAGTTGCTCTATATTGATGTGGTGAATCCTCTGCACACATGATTACTGTTACCGTGTGGTAATGCCCACCGAGTAATGGCCTTTTACAAGTTAACCCCTTCAGAATGGGGAATAATTGTGCCGACAAGGAATTATAATTTCCTGAGTGGTTTAATACACACATTTACCATCTGCTCAAGCAGATGGTAAATATGTGCAGGGGGTTCTGTGTGTCGTGGGGCAGAGGGAAGGTTGCATGAAGGGAAAGATTGGTTCTGGAGGTGGGGGGCATTCAATGTTCTCCCTTTGCCAGAGAAAAAAGTAAGAGTGGAGCAAATGAATCGGGTGGCAGCCTTCCCTTCAACTTATTATCACACACATTGTACCTTCTTCCAAAGTATAAAAGGAAAGCGGTTTTCTGGTTGAAAAACAGGTTAAATGTGTGATAAATTGGCTGTTCTTTTTACAGATTTGGTGACTACAAATGAACTGAAAAGCAGGACATGCTGTTGAAAAGAGTTTCAATATGTGCTTTTTAAAGTTAGATGGCTGCCGACGGAAATTGTGGTGCTTTGGACCCAAGTTTGAGGAACAGTATCCTCTGGCTTACAATTTTTGTTCTGTATGAGTCAAAGAAGTGAATAACTAGATTAAGATTCTGGTATTCACAACAGTGGCTCTCAATAAGAGACATATATAACATTGAATTATTTACCAGAGCTGCTCATTGATACCAGGTTTGAGATGACTCCTTTCCATCAGTGCATCATTCGGAGTGTAGCAGCATCAAGCTGATTTACAGTTTAGAGTGGCCTAAGTAGGAAAAATAAAATAAAATAATGCTAGACTTGCTTATAGCCGTTTTCAGCCTGGGCCGTTGGGCACAAGTTCTCAGTTTGGGCCCACTCTGGTACATATTATCAAAAGTATGACATCAAAGTGACACCTCTAGTTTTACAGGCATCCTACACATACACACGATGGTGTTGAATAATTAGCTTCACATCAAATCTTTGCAGAATAGGGCCTAGCATGGTCTCTCAATGGGGTAAACTCTGGAGTCCAGTGAGATTACAAAATATTTTAAGACTACCATGGCCATCTAAATATATTTGCTATGAAGGCTACTGTTTGGGCAGCAGAAGGCTGTGATCAGTAAACTTTAGACACAGTGGGATTACCTGGCAAAATCGTTTCAGAAATTCTTGCACACAATGTGCTGCTTAATCCTCCAAGCAGTCATTTAAATTCTCGAACACAGCTGCTATTGTAAACGTTTGGAGAGCCTCTGCCATTAGATAAGGCCTGCAGGATCCTGGGGGCGATTGATCGCTTGCGTCTTTCGCGCGCCTTAATTCCAGCGACTGCCAGTCATTCTCTCCCGGGCCTGCTTGTGGAGATGCGGCCGGCGGACGTGTGGCTGCAGTTAATACATTAGCGGCTGCACGCGTCGAGAAGAAGCCTTCTTGTCAGGTCCCTGACTACCGCTCGTCGCCTCAAAACGAACCTGTGAAATGCCTTTAACGTAATGAGCTGCACGTCAGATGCGCACCGGCGCCAGCTCGACGGCGAGCCCTCGCGCACATATTGCTGCCTTTCAAGGTGCGCGCGCGGCTCTCGGGCGAGACGTTGGCATATGAAAATGTGAGCGCGCAGAGCCAGGCCAGGTGCTCATCTGTACAGAGAGCTCGACGGATGCGGGAAGAAAGAGAGGAGTGGAGAGGGCACTGCATGAGATGGAGGGCGGGGTACTCGTGTCACAGAGGAGAGCGTCTGTAAAAAGGTTTGCGCGCACCTCGGTCTAGTCTTGCTGGAACGCATGTGGTACCTGATAAATTGTAATTGCATTTATACATGCTAACATTTTAAACGTGGTAAGATGGAGAATTTGAAAAAAAAAATTGGGGGAACTGATTTTTTCCCATTGATTTATATTGAACTGGAGGAGATTATTAGGTGGGAGTCACTTAAAATAGCCGCTTTGGGCTTAAAAAATTGGGATTCTCCTGACTGAATCAGGTCTGTTGGCATGTATGCTTGCTCACTACTAATTACAAGGCATTGAAGCACTTTAAGCCGGGCAGCAGCTCCAGAACGCAAGGTTAGTGGTTAGTCCAGCATACATGCCAACATTTTGGAGAGGAAAGTGGGAGATTTTTAAAAAATAAGCGGGATAATGTATTTCTCCCATTGGCTTCTATTGCAGCCTGCATCAGATCTACTGGCATGTATGGGACTTGCCAGTGTGCTGCTGCAGGGTCGGATAATTCAAATCTAAGTTTTTTCCATACTTGTCAGGAGCATAGAGAAATCGCTATGGCAGGCAGTTAAAGTGTGACAAAAATGTTTGCAGGAGCAAGTTACTGGCAGTGAATAATCCCAGTCTCACAAGACCAGCCCCTGCCTACTGAAGCCCGCTGAGGAATCGGGAGGCGGGAGACTAGCCTTGAAATCGGTAGTCTCACGCTTGAATCAGGAGGGTTGGCATGTATGCTCCGGTGTTATTGGTTACTGTTGATTAATAATAATAATGTTTAAAAAAAGCACAAAACATTTACTTTAAATTTCTATATAAGTACTTGTCAGCAACGTGCAACTGCTGTGGAATTTAAAGATGTAGACATTGCCAAACCTTTCAGCTTACAATAGATGCACAAGGTTTCTTTGAATCATTCAATTCAAAAGCTTAAAAACACACTTGCCAGGTAGGTCGCTCCCCCACCACACAGCTCCGCCTGTGCTGTCTGCCCGCTGCTCCTGTAGGTAAGATCGCCCTCCGCTTGTGGCCCCGGTGCCAGTTTTGTCTGCTTGTCTCCCCTTTTCCTTTCTGTGCCCCTCGCTGCCCCACTGTTGTTGTGCCCGTGATTTGCCTGCTCTCCCCCGTTTTTCCTTCTGTGCCCCTCGCTGCCCCACTGTTGTTTACCCGTGATTTGCCTGCTCTCCCCCGTTTTTCCTTTCTGTGCCCCTCGCTGCCCCACTGTTGTTGTGCCCGTGATTTGCCTGCTCTCCCCCGTTTTCCTTCTGTGCCCCTCGCTGCCCCACTGTTGTTTACCCGTGATTTGCCTGCTCTCCCCCGTTTTTCCTTTCTGTGCCCCTCGCTGCCCCACTGTTGTTGTGCCCGTGATTTGCCTGCTCTCCCCCGTTTTTCCTTCTGTGCCCCTCGCTGCCCCACTGTTGTTTACCCGTGATTTGCCTGCTCTCCCCCCGTTTTTCCTTTCTGTGCCCCTCGCTGCCCCACTGTTGTTGTGCCCGTGATTTGCCTGCTCTCCCCCGTTTTTCCTTCTGTGCCCCTCGCTGCCCCACTGTTGTTTACCCGTGATTTGCCTGCTCTCCCCCGTTTTTCCTTTCTGTGCCCCTCGCTGCCCCACTGTTGTTGTGCCCGTGATTTGCCTGCTCTCCCCCGTTTTCCTTCTGTGCCCCTCGCTGCCCCACTGTTGTTTACCCGTGATTTGCCTGCTCTCCCCCCGTTTTTCCTTTCTGTGCCCCTCGCTGCCCCACTGTTGTTGTGCCCGTGATTTGCCTGCTCTCCCCCGTTTTTCCTTCTGTGCCCCTCGCTGCCCCACTGTTGTTTACCCGTGATTTGCCTGCTCTCCCCCGTTTTTCCTTTCTGTGCCCCTCGCTGCCCCACTGTTGTTGTGCCCGTGATTTGCCTGCTCTCCCCCGTTTTCCTTCTGTGCCCCTCGCTGCCCCACTGTTGTTTACCCGTGATTTGCCTGCTCTCCCCCGTTTTTCCTTTCTGTGCCCCTCGCTGCCCCACTGTTGTTGTGCCCGTGATTTGCCTGCTCTCCCCCGTTTTTCCTTCTGTGCCCCTCGCTGCCCCACTGTTGTTTACCCGTGATTTGCCTGCTCTCCCCCGTTTTTCCTTTCTGTGCCCCTCGCTGCCCCACTGTTGTTGTGCCCGTGATTTGCCTGCTCTCCCCCCGTTTTCCTTCTGTGCCCCTCGCTGCCCCACTGTTGTTTACCCGTGATTTGCCTGCTCTCCCCCGTTTTTCCTTCTGTGCCCCTCGCTGCCTATCGCCATTCCCGCCGCTGCGTCCTGCGGCCCCGCCCCCTGACTGCCCATTCGCTGCCCCTGCCTCCCGCCTCCCAGCTGCTCCTCCCTCCCACCTCCCCATAAATGGCGGCCGCTGCACGGTGAGAGAGCGACCCTTGACCTTGCCAGGTAGGTCGCTCCCCACCACACAGCTCCGCCTGTGCTGTCTGCCCGCTGCTCCTGTAGGTAAGATCGCCCTCCGCTTGTGGCCCCGGTGCCAGTTTTGTCTGCTTGTCTCCCCTTTTCCTTTCTGTGCCCCTCGCTGCCCCACTGTTGTTGTGCCCGTGATTTGCCTGCTCTCCCCCGTTTTTCCTTCTGTGCCCCTCGCTGCCCCACTGTTGTTTACCCGTGATTTGCCTGCTCTCCCCCCGTTTTTCCTTTCTGTGCCCCTCGCTGCCCCACTGTTGTTGTGCCCGTGATTTGCCTGCTCTCCCCCGTTTTCCTTCTGTGCCCCTCGCTGCCCCACTGTTGTTTACCCGTGATTTGCCTGCTCTCCCCCGTTTTTTCCTTTCTGTGCCCCTCGCTGCCCCACTGTTGTTGTGCCCGTGATTTGCCTGCTCTCCCCCCGTTTTTCCTTCTGTGCCCCTCGCTGCCCCACTGTTGTTTACCCGTGATTTGCCTGCTCTCCCCCGTTTTTCCTTTCTGTGCCCCTCGCTGCCCCACTGTTGTTGTGCCCGTGATTTGCCTGCTCTCCCCCGTTTTTCCTTCTGTGCCCCTCGCTGCCCCACTGTTGTTTACCCGTGATTTGCCTGCTCTCCCCCGTTTTTCCTTTCTGTGCCCCTCGCTGCCCCACTGTTGTTGTGCCCGTGATTTGCCTGCTCTCCCCGTTTTCCTTCTGTGCCCCTCGCTGCCCCACTGTTGTTTACCCGTGATTTGCCTGCTCTCCCCCGTTTTCCTTCTGTGCCCCTCGCTGCCTATCGCCATTCCCGCCGCTGCGTCCCTGCGGCCCCGCCCCCTGACTGCCCATTCGCTGCCCCTGCCTCCCGCCTCCCAGCTGCTCCTCCCTCCCACCTCCCCATAAATGGCGGCCGCGCCGAAGGCGCGCCTAAGGCAAGCCCGTCCGCGACTGGACCGCGCCCAGCGCCAGAACCCCTGGATCCCACCGATGCAACACCACTCGACGGACCTACGACGCCGCCACACTCACCGCACTCAATGCCGGCCGGAACCCTGCCTGCTACCGAGCCTCACCGAGACGCACCCACGGACCCTTCACCTGCCAAACCTGCCGATTCACCTGCCCCTGACGTGCACCACCTCCGCCAAGTCGAGCAACAGCAGCAACCACCTGAAATGCATCCTGCTGAACACCCGCTCCGTCCACAGGCACGCCGTGGAACTCTGGGACCTGCTCGACGCAGCAGCACCGGACATCGCCTTCCTCACCGGAAACCTGGATGAACGCCTCCTCAGCGCCTGACATCGCCATAGCCATCCCGGATGGATACAAGATCACCCGGAGGGACCGCGTCAACCAGACGGGAGGAGGCATCGCCATCGTACACAAGAACACCATCCGCATCTCGACTAACTCCGACGAGACCTTCACCGCCGCCGAACACCTACACTTCCAGATACACACGGACCCCAAGACCACCCTCCGAGGCACCCTCATCTACAGACCCCGGGACCACGCACACTATTCAGCGAAGACATCGCAGACTTCATCAGCCCGCACGCCATGCCCTCCGCCGACTACATCCTCCTAGGGGACCTCAACTTCCACCTGGAGAACAACAACGACAGAAACACCACCGCCCTGCTGGACAACCTCGCCAACCTCGGACTCAAACAACTGGTGAACACGCCCACCCACTACGCCGGCCACACGCTTGACCCCGTCTTCTCGTCCAGCAAGCACATCTCCTTCAGCCACGCCACCGGACTCCACTGGACCGACCACAGCTGCGTCCACTTCAGCTTCAGAAAGACTGCGACCCACCACCACCCGCAACAGGCTCCCCGCCGGAGCTGGAGCAAGATCACCGCCGAGCAGCTCACCGCCTCCCTCAGCCAGAACACACCCACCGACACAACGGACCCAAACGAAGCAGCCAGCAACCTCGCCAAGTGGCTGACCGCCTGCGCCGACGACCTCGCACCACTAAAAACCCTCCCAGCAGACCCGGAAGCAAGAAAACCCCTTGGTTCACCAACGAACTCAAGGAATCCAAGAAGAACTGCCGCACTCTCGAGAAAACCTGGCGACTCGTCCAGACCACAGACAACAGGACCGCCCTCAAGCACGCCACCCGCAAACACCACCAGCTGATCCGTGCCACCAAGAAGTCGGCACTCAAAGAACGACTGGACAACAACGCCCATGACAGCAAGGAACTTTTCAGCATCGTCAAAGAGTTCTCCAACCCCAGCGCCGGAAACAACGACATCACCCCTCGCAAGACCTCTGCAACTCACTCTCCGCGTTCTTCCACCGCAAGATCACCGACATACACAACAGCTTCGACGCACAAACAACGCACCCTACCGCCGAACCAATGCCCGCCACCACCACCCTCTGCAACTGGACCCCGATCAACACCGAAGACACCACCCGCACGATGAACTCCATCCACTCCGGATCACCAACCGACCCCTGCCCACACCACGTCTTCAACAAAGCCGACGCCACCATCGCACCCCATCTCCGGGACATCATCAACTCCTCCTTCCACACCGCCACCTTCCCGGAGAGCTGGAAGCACGCCGAGCTTACCGCCCTCCTGAAGAAACCAACGGCGGACCCCACCGACCTCAAGAACTACCGCCCCATCTCGCTCCTTCCGTTTCCGGCCAAAGTCATCGAGAAGACCGTCAACAGACAGCTTGCCGCCTTCCTCGAGACGAATGGATCCCTCGACCCCTCGCAGTCCGGGTTTCGGGCCAACCACAGCACCGAGACCGCCCTTATCGCAGCCACCGACGACATCAGAACCCTAACCGACAACGGGAAACAGCTGCCCTCATCCTCCTGGACCTCTCCGCGGCGTTCGACACCGTCTGCCACCGCACCCTAGTGAAGCGCCTCAGCAACATCGGAATCCGAGAGAAAGCACTGGAATGGATCATCTCGTTCCTCGCCGGAAGAACCCAGAGAGTCCGCCTCTCCCCGTTCAGATCCGAAGCCACCGAAGTCATCTGCGGCGTTCCACAAGGATCCTCACTCAGCCCGACCCTCTTCAACGTCTACATGAGCCCCCTCGCAGCCATCGCACGCCGACACAACCTCAACATCATCTCCTACGCCGACGACACCCAGCTGATCCTCTCCCTCACCAACGACCCCACCACCGCCAGAGCCAACCTGCACGACGGGATGAGAGACGTCGCCGACTGGATGAGGAACAGCCGCCTTAAACTGAACTCAGACAAGACGGAAGTCCTCATCCTGGGCTCATCACCCTCCGCCTGGGACGACTCCTGGTGGCCCCCGGCCCTGGGCACCGCACCCAAGCCAACGGACCACGCACGCAACCTGGGCTTCATCCTGGACTCCTCCCTGTCGATGACCAGACAAGTCAACGCCGTCTCATCTTCATGCTTCAACACCCTGCGCATGCTCCGCAAGATCTTCAGATGGATCCCCACTGAAACCAGGAAGACCGTCACCCAGGCACTCGTCACCAGCCGACTGGACTATGGGAACACCCTCTACGCCGGAACCACAGCCAAACTTCAAAAGAGACTCCAGCGCATCCAGAACGCCTCCGCACGACTCATCCTGGACATCCCCCGACACAGCCACATCACCGTACACCTGAAAGACCTGCACTGGCTCCCCGTCAGCAAGAGAATCACGTTCAGACTCCTCACCCACGCACACAAGGCCCTCCACGACCTGGGCCCAAAGTACCTCAACGACCGCATGTCCTTCTACACGCCCACACGCCAGCTACGATCAACCAGCCACGCCCTCGCCACCGTACCACGCATCCGCAGAACCACCGCCGGAGGAAGATCCTTCTCCTACCTGGCGGCCAAGACCTGGAACTCCCTCCCCACTCACCTTCGGCGAACCCAGGACCATCTCGCCTTCAGGAAGCAGCTCAAGACCTGGCTGTTCGAGCAGTAACTTACCCCCTCCCCCAGCGCCTTGAGACCCTCCCGGGTGAGTAGCGCGCTCTATAAATGCCGTGATTGATTGATTGATTGACTTAAAATAGTAACGTCTGCTTTTGCTGTCAAATGGTGCAATGCAGCAGTGTCCAAAAACAGAAGGCCACATCACTAAAAGCAGCATGCACCGAAAGCCTGCAATTACATATTTAAATTAAAGGAGTGTAAAGAAATGTTCAAAAATGCTCTAAAAGACTCACAAGGCCTGAAAGCTACCCACAACTTTAAGAATTTGGTAAAATTTGGAGTGGCATCGCTGAAGGGTCTGAAAAAATGCACTAAATGTTTTTGCCTGTAACCGAATCATGTGACTGTGATGTAAATAATGTGTTGTCATGCAAACACCAATTTTAGAAAAAGTTAAAAAAATCCCTCCATACCTGGAAGCATTGCCACAGACCAAGCTCTCCTCTTGTTCGGGTTTGTCACCATCTTGCATTATCTTTGGATCCTTTTAATATAGGTGGGAAATACCAGTGCTCTGAACGGGGTGTCCAAGTAGTTACTTAGCACAGATTTTAGCACAGGAAGAGTCATCACATCTGGCCTGAATATGCTGTAATTATTTCGGGTACTGGTCAAATCTGTGGCTCAGGTTGTAGACAATTCACAACCATGGAGGGGGAAGACTTACTGAAACATTGTGAGCCTTATTTTTTGTGCAATGCTTCATACCAGCAGAGAACATGTCCAAGAGGCTAACAATTGCATTAGGCTTCCCGGTGGGACAAGGTGAGGAGGTGAGATGATATTTCTAAAGCACGCTTCATTTTGAGAACTGCAGATCCTCAAGGAGGTGCCTTTATCACTACCACGCCTCCCTTCCAGTGTGTTAATGGGTGCCAGGTTACTTCTAAGCTTGGAATAGAAGTGTCTAGAGAGGCAGGAATGGGCTTCGGCCTAGTGGCTTTTTTTAGTAATGAGTTGTTGCTGCCCTGGTTAAGGGTTGTACATAAATTGGTATCATAGCGAGTATTGCTTTGCTGATGGAGTAAAAGAAACTGGGAAGGAATGCTAACTTTAAATACAAACCTAGGTGTCAACATGAGTTGAACGCTTGAACCTTTGCACTTCCCAGTGAAAAACAGGGCATGAGTCCTAATGCCTCTATTCTAAATTCTACATGTTTCACAAAATCCTTCATACACCACCGATTTATCACAGAGGGTAGATAGGAATTTGACAAACTCTCATCCCAGACCTCTCTGTTATTCGTTTTACAAAGGCCCGCCCCAGGCTACTCACCTCTTCTTCTGGCCATGCAGCCCTGTCAGAATGGCCTGAGCCAAATATTATAAATGGGATAAAGTGCCTCCTGGCATACATTATAAGGATATTGCAAGTCACTGAGGAGTTCTGTGACCATATAAAGGAATAAAGCCACAGGCCGAGTTACTTTATAGTGTCACGGAGCACCGAGTTCAGTTGCAATATCCGTATAAAGTACAGCAGGGGGTACTTTATTCTTTGTAATACAAGGTCACACCATCAACCGTCCCACAAACTGCTTAAATCCTTGGTGTGTCACTCTTTCATATGAAAGAGATATGATGCTTGAAAACATGAAGAATACAAGTAGACAGAGTACCTGACTATGAGTAGGTCGATGTATTCTGACCTGTCTGTAAACCCCTATTTGCGCACAGGTTGGAATTACGAGTTGTGAGGTATTTAACCTATCCGATAATTATCGAATATGTTAGATACCACAACCTTCATTGAATTTCGACAGGTCAAACCTGCCGAAATTTAACAGGGGAAATGTTTAGGGTATTAACTGTGCCATACGGATTTCGGTGCGTTAAACACCAAAATCTGCATGTTAGTCCCCAAAAGCTCAAAATAGGTGCTGTTTATCCAATCCGATAAATAATGTACCCGGGGTATCAATATTTATGAAGTGAGAAAAATATCAACTTGACTTCTAATCAGGCCCTCAGTAATGCAAAATTAAACATAGCCAAAACAGTTAGATATTTGTTGCAAAAATATACTAGAATCAGTTTAATACAAGTCATATTAAAAACACTGTAGCTCAGAATATGTGGAAGCATGCAGAGACATTTTAGTGTTGCTATAATTACCTAAAGCATGAAAAAATAAACACGTTGCCATAAATATCTCTTTTTTGCTGACCATTGTTTATCTAATAAAAGAGAGCAGAAAAGCAGAAGAAGAAAAATCCAATTTTCATTTTTGTTGTTTAAACTACAAATGAAATGCTATGTGTCCTGCCTTTCTTCTTGTCTACTGATGGAGGGAATTATGACATCAGAACTCAACTGTATTAGTTTTAAACATGAACATTTCCCCAACTCAAATGCCCTGATAACACTGCCAAGAGATGCCAATTTTTCATATGCACAGTTTACAGACAATGTTTTTGTATGTAGAGCAACACTATTTTTTTGATTAAACCAATCATTTGGGATGTCATCAGTGATGTCATAAATGATGTCATAGAACATTGTCATGAGTGATGTAATATGTAAGGTCATAAGCAGTGCATTGCGGGGGCGCAAGTTATAGTTAGCTATGCTAACTCTAACTGGTGAATTTCTGTGTTTTTTTTTTAATTAATGTTGTCATTGACATATTCACCTAACTATAATGTTGCCTATGGTTTTTTCAGGGAATATATATATAAATATATAAATTAGTTGGGTGGGCCAGGTCCCAGGGGCATGTTTCCTTTATTAAATTAAAGGAGGGGGCGCACTTGGCCCTCTTCCCCTGGGCATTTTTATGCCCCGGGAACAACCACCTCCCCAGGGCTAATGTTTCTATATTGGGGGTGCGGTCCGCCCCGGGGACAACCACCTCTCCGGGGCTTTAATTTTAAAAATAGTGAGGGGAGGGCCATGTGGACCCCCCCCAGGCCCCGGGGATCATCACCTCCTTGGGGCTAGATAGAAAGAAATCCGGGGGCTTCGCGGACCCCCCCACGTGCCCTGGTGACCATCACATCCTCAGGGCTAAACTGTTAGTAATGTGGGAGCCTTGCAGACCCCTCCAGGGACCACTACCTCCCCGGGGCCCAAAATAATTTGTAAAGTTGGAGGGGGCCCCCCTCCCATGCCGTATACCTCCCCAGGGACCACCACCTCCCCAGGGCCGACCCGTGAACAATAAAGGAGTGGGGTTGCGCGACCTCCTCCAAGAGTCTTATATGACCCTGGGGATCACCAACCCCTTAGGGCCGGCTCCTGCTATGAAGAGCAGGAGCCGGCCTGTGAAGCTGTGAAAAAGCTGTGAAACCGCTGTGAGCTGTGAAACCGCTCCCGCTTGCTGGGAGCGGATATTTAATCTGTTTCCATGCCCGCTGTCAAGCGGGCAGGGAAACAGACAAAACAAATGCTCTCACAGACAGGGAGCTGCATGTTTAGCAGCTCCCTTTCTGTGAGAGCAATGCTGGCTCCCGCTGGAGGCGGGGAGCAGGCTGGGACTGCGGACGCCTTGAGGCTCCCCTGCGGTCCCCATGCTGCACTCTGGGTGCCCTGGGGGACACCCAGGAGACATGGTCGGACCCCAGGGGATGTAAAGCACCCTAAACTGCTTAGGGATGTAAAGCACTCTTCATAAAGCACCCTAAACTTCTGGAACAAATGCCCTGTTGTTTGCTTCCTTCAGACACACTCTGAGTTCCCCCTCATTTGT
Organism: Calotriton arnoldi; assembly: GCA_963921515.1. Taxonomy (NCBI): domain Eukaryota; kingdom Metazoa; phylum Chordata; class Amphibia; order Caudata; family Salamandridae; genus Calotriton; species Calotriton arnoldi. The sequence goes on along the minus strand of CAWUFW010001528.1, from coordinate 773,863 downwards.
TGCACACCACCAAAGAGGTGCCATGTCACATCATACCTCTCAAATTGTTTGAATTAATACAAGTGCGAATGGGTGCTGTTTAAAGGGGACACATTAGCATATCAAAGCCTTGAAGCTCTCAATGAATGGAGGCCTCCTCGGCCTCCCTTCAGCCTGCGCCAAGCCATGGCCCTAAGGGCAGGGGAAGGATTGTCAGGCTGCAGAATAGGAGCCAGCTCCACTCCACTCCACTTCTCAGCCCACTCTTCTGAAATTATGAATGCTTGGGAAATGTGCCTCCTCTTCCCACAAATCTTGCCCCAAAAGTGGGCTCCTTTCATCCAATTGATTGTGTGAATGATATGTACAGGAGTTACCGCTCTGACGTAGGACACTGTACCGCGTCATCCTCCCTGTCATGATAGCATGTTGGGACGTTACTGCATGCTCCCTTTCCAGCCTTGGCATGTTTGGCAGGATTTTAAGGGCCATGGTAACATGGTGTAACACTGCCTGGTGATAGAAGCAGTCCAGTGGTGAAGAACATAAAGTTCCACCTGCCAGTTTGGTATATCTGCATGAACATTAGGAAGCTGCAAACGTTTTACTATTTCCTTGTGCAAACTGATTTAAATACACTTATTGTTTAGCGTTTGAAGACATTTATATTAAGAGCAGTGTTTGGGCGGTTCTTACCAAAGATAAAAATACAAATCATTGGTCAGGACCCCTTAGTCTAAGGGGTCCTGACCAATGATTTGTATTTTTATCTTTGCTAAGAACCGCCTAGTGATTGTTTGAATTGAACACTGTACCTTGACTTTGCCACTGTGGTTAAAAAAAAAATCTAAGCTTTCCCCACCCGTAGACGTAAAAAAAAAAACCGGTTTCACGTTCAGCTGCATCAAATTTTCAGTCCTGAGCAGGTTTATTTACTCACAGAAAACGTGCCTGGAATGTTCATTAGGTGCAGAGGAGGGAGGGCCCAGGTGAATTAGTGCTGAAGGGCTGTGCTTTGTGTATGTGATTTTTTTTGGGGGGTGGCAAATTACCTCAGCTTGGAATGCTCATTGCAGGCTAACTTAAACCCACATTTCTACCTGCCATGTGCAGCAAGCTGAGTGTTGACTTACTGGACCATCCATAAAGCGTCTTGTGCCTAGGCAAGGAAGGCTAAGCGCTATATATACTCACTCACACACCCACACAGCCACTCACAAACCCACAAAGCCACTCACACGCCCAGTCACAAACCCATACAGCCACTCACTGACTCACAAATACACTCACATACCCGCAAAACTACACACACACCCACTCATCCACCCATACAGACACTCACACATCTACTCACAGACCCATACAGCCTCTCACACACCCACTCACAGACCCTTACAGTCACTCATACATCCACTCACAGACCCATACAGCCACTAACACACCCACTCACATACCCATACAGCCTCTCACACACCCACAAAAACACTGAGCGACCCATAGAGTCACTCACACATCCACTCACAGACCCATACAGCCACTCACACACCCACTCACCCACCTATACTGCTACTCACACACCCACTCTCAAAGGTTACAGGTTACAGTTAGGAAATAAAATTTTAAAAACCTAAGAAATTCACACAAAAAACAAAGGTTACTGGGACGTTATAGTTAGGAAATAACATTAAATGTAGAAATTCACAACAACAAAAAAAGGTTACAGGGATGCTATAGTTAGGAAATAAAATTAAAAAACTTTAGAAATTCATGGAAAAAACCAAAGGCTACAGGGATGTTATAGTCAGGCTGAGATTTCACTCGTACAAAACCATAGAAATTCAGCAGTTATAATTACCAGAGCTAACTTTAAGTTACGTCTCCGCAATGCACTGCTTATGACCTCACATATTACATCACTCATAACATGGTCAGTGACATCACTGATGACAATCTCATAAATTAACTATAGGGAAGGGTGTGGCCCCCTCCCCGAGCCTTAAGATGCCCCGGGTACTCCATCCCCGCTGGCCCCCTACCCAAAAACTTTTAGGACCCGAAAACCTCATCCCCAGTGGCCAAACATATTTATAGTGTAGAAGGGGGTCACATGACCCCCCTCCCCAAGCCCACATGGGTCCCAGGGACCCCATGCCCCTGGGCCATAAATTAACTATAGGGAAGGGGGCACGTGGCCCCCTCCCTGAGCCTTAAGAAGCCCTAGGGACCCCATTCCTCGGTGCCAAAACAATTATTTTAGGGGAGAGGTGGGTGGCCCCTCTCTGAGCCTAAACAAGCCAAGGAGACCCGAACCCCAGGGCATACAAATAATAATAGGGTGGGGGGGCACATGCCCCCTCCCTGAGCTTTAAGAGGCCCTGGTGACCCCAAAAACTGTTATTTTTGGGGAGGGGGCTTGTGGCCCCCCCTCCACATGCCTAAATAGGCCCAGGGACCCTACCCCCGGGGCCAATCACTAATAATAGGTACCAAATATCATATAAAAAGATAGAAGGCCCCCTTCCCCAGGCTAATTTCGTCCCTGGGGACCCTATCCCCTACGGCCAGGCCTTATTATAAATTGGGGGGGGGGGCATGCTGCCCCTCTCCCAGACCGATTTTGGCCCCAGGGACCCCATCCCCCGGGGCCTGGCCAAAGTTGGAAAATAAGTAGGGGGGCACGCAGCTTCCCTCCCGAGCCGATTTTGGCCCCGTGGTCCCCATCCTCAGGGGCCTGGCCAGATTAGTAATGGGGCGGGGGCCGCACGCCCCCCCCCCCTCTCTCCCCAGGCAAATTTCAGTCCCTGGGCCCAACCGCAATTTCGCACCCTTGCCATGCACTGCTAACTACACCACTTATTACATCACTCATGACATCTTCTATGGCTACATTGATAATATCACTGCAACATTTGTTGTAAAATTATTGATGAGAAAACTGTGAATGGCTAGGGTGCTAGTTATAGTTACCTTAGGGCATGAGTTATAGTTACTTGAGATAACTCTAACTATAACTGCTGAATTTCTATGGTTTTGTGTGTGTAAAATCTGAACCTAACTATAACGTCCCTGTAGCCTTCGTTTTTTTCTGTGAATATATATATATTTACTCATTGAAAAACAGTCCTGTTGTTTGCCATGGTTTGATCTTGGTACTCAGTTGTTTTTCCCTGTATCATTAGCAAAGTGCATTGAGCTATGTTACATTTAACTTCATTCATTCAGTTACCATATACCCCAAGCCTTGCGACCTACCTGCCTTAGATGGGCAACCAGATTGTGTTAGAGGCTGTTAGTAGCAGGGCTTGACCTGCAGCACTTGTCTGTACCCTCTACTTCAGTCTTTTGCAATGGTAAACTTATTTTAACAAAAAGATCCTGTTTTTTATGAAAATCACATTTTTGACAAAATGGTGCCTTTTTTACATATACAAAATGGGGACCGTGCAATCTGAATTTTCATAAATATCAAGAATATACCATAGAGAAGTCGGTTTTTTCTACTTCCTCACCAATTTTTCATGCCTGTGAGTGCCCCCGGTACTCCACTGGGGTCAGGTCTCTCTCAAAGTCGCCCCCACGTTGCTGTGCATTTTTTTTCCAAACTGTCTAAATCATGATTTTGCTCCATATCGCTATTTTCAAGATGGTGTAGAAAAATCATTTTGATTTCCTTCGTCAGTCACTCACATTTGTCAAAATATTCAATTGTGATTGACAGAAATGGTGACTTTGGAGATTGCGATTTGAAACAGCTAAGTCATACAAAAGCGTTAACCCTTTCAAGCCCACATGGAACCCTTTTCAAATGCTAATATCTCATAAAATACTGAACGGATTTACACCAAAGTAAAAATTAAGCTTACTTTCCAAGTAAAGTTTTACTTTCATGCCAAGTACAGAGTATATCCATTCAGTGGTTTATTGAATGGCAGAAAGCACAATTTCCTATGGGAGCTAAATTGGAAAAACACAACTTTTTACCCACCCCCTAAGCCACCAGTTAACTTTCTTCCCCTGCATGGAACTGAAAAGGCAATTCAAAATATGAATTTTCTGAGAAAGTGTGGTGACCCATAACTACTGTGCAATATATAAGGGATAAAAAATTCCCTCCTGTACATTATAAGGATATTGCAAGTCACCATATAGAGGAACAAGGCCGAAGACAGAGTTCCTTTATAAGGTTATGGAACTCCGAAATGACTTGCAATATCCTTATCATGTACACCAGAGGGTTACTTTATCCCATATGATACATAGTCGCACCATCACCTTTCCCACAAACCGCTTACAATCTTGGTGCATGGCTCTTTCATTTGAAAGAGCGAGCATGTTTGCAAACATGAAGAATAAATATAAAACCTCTAGTGCAAAATTAAACACATCAAAAACCTGTTAGTTATTTATTGCAATCAGTTATTAGAACCAGTTCAATACAAGTCAGTTTGTTTAAAAAAAAAGAAAAGTTCCAGTAGCTCGGAATGTGTAGAAACGTGTAGAAAGATCCTAGCATTTCTCTATCCAAGGAGTGCAAAAATAAACATTATTTCTGCTTGTCATTGTCAGCTATTAAAATAGAGCAGAAGAAAGAAAAGCAATATTCAATTTTCCTTGCTTTAAACAGCTGGTTGAGTTATGTTCCGTGACCTGACCTGACTTGCGTTTCACCTAGGCTGCATTGTGACGTCAGAACTCGACTGTAATTACTTATAATGGCCAATTTCTGCTGTCTTTTCTTTATAATCGGTGACTGAGTGCTTCACTAGTGCATTTGTATAGGGATCACAGAATCCCATGTATTATAAAGAATTTAGAGACTGGTGTTTATACAGGGACTACAAAATCCCATGTATTATATATAAAGAATCATGAGGCCAGAGAGTTGTTCAATTACATTGATTGGGAAAAGAGTCTGAGCTCTCCAGCCTTCACCAGAATAGGTCATCCAGTATAACAGCATAATGATTTTGCAGCACTTCTACTCTGACATCACACATCTACGTCATCCATATAGGACATTAAACATTTATTAGAATTTGGTTCCCCTAAGAAGGATAACATGGATTTAATATAGAAGCTTCTTTGATGGTCTCGGTTTTGTATCTTAAATTAGGACAATGTTGTATAGTGTTATGTAACTGTTGTTTTGTTGCACACAAGTAGAGTCAGAGACCACACAAGTCATTTTCTACTGCTGAGTGCCTATAAAGCTTGGGCTTGCACAACACATTCTCTACACTGTACATAACATTCATCACATCTTTCATTTTAATGAATGAAACTTCTGCTTTGTTGGGAAATGCATTTCATAACTCATTGGCATAATGGCCCAGGCCTAAGGCGCGATCAATACCAGATGAAAGCTGTGTGGTCGTTCAATGCTTCACCATTATGTAAGGCAGCAATGTTACTGTAGCTGAGCCGCGGGCCTGAGGAATGTCTTTGTGTGATTAGTGCGGCGTATGAGAGATGGTATCCATCTTCTCTTTAGGGATACTAGGCGCCCTAGATGTATGAGTCTATTCAGCACACGAGGATTGACACCTGTTCAGCTCCTTACGACCGCAGCTAAGTCCAGACATTGCTCTCTTGGTATGTCCACCTTCCACCAAATGAAACCTAAGTGTGTTGGTTTGGTGGTTTTTGATGGACGACATATACAAAATGTGATTTGATGGCTAATTTTTAATATGCCGCAACATTTCACTGACTAAATATCTGCTGCTTAGAGGCGGATGTTATCTTGTCATTCATCCAGTGAAGAGCCAATGAATACCCCCTAGAAACCCTCTGGCCCCAGAGGTGGGAATATTCAGAAATGCGACAATGCCGTTACAAGTCACATGGAAAATGGAGTTAGATGTATTTAAAGGTTTTCCCTTGCAAAGGTTGTGCTTCTCGCGAAAAATAAATATGGCAGTCTTTGAAAATAGTGTCATTTTCATACAATGTCCTCTAAATTAATAACATCAGTACTGTTATCCCTTGCGAATCACAAGGAACTGGGACTGCTGCTTTCACCCCCTGATGCCCCTTTCACAATGTGCTACTTTGTTTTTTTGATGTTGCAGTCCGCCTCTTTCAAATAGTGCAGTACTAGCACGTACTGAATGTGTACACAGATGGAGATCTGCAGTCCTGCAACATCCGTTCAAGCATTTACAGATTACATTCGGCATCGTGAATATTAATGAGGCACGGTTTCTGTGAGAGCTTGCTTATGGCCTCGATGCGCTGTGTTCATAAATCCAGCATAGCGCTAAGATTTTGCTACGTTATATCGTAGTCCCTGCTCAAAAGCCAAGCTGCGATACGACTATGCCAAATCACAAAAATGTGTTCAATTAAATCACGACTCAGAAACCTAAGTTAACTCAGCTGAAAGAAACATGCAATAACTGTGGAAGCAATTGCGCAACTACCATTTTCCAGGAAGTATGAGCTAGATTGTCAAGCCTATTTCCATTTACAAATGGCCAAATTCTAAAACAGGCTGCATTTCAAAAGAAAAACAATGTTTTTCATTTTAAAGCAGTCACAGACATGGTGGTCTGCTGAACCCAGCAGGCCACCATCCCTGTGACGGCTCCGAATCCCAATGGTTCGCAAATTGCGACCTACCTCATTAATATTCATGAGGTAGGTCGATTTGCGACCTACTAGGTATCGCTATTTGGAAATAAAAAGTTTCATATATGAGGAAAATCGATTTTTTAATTGAGATTTGGACATAATCGCAATTAGGAAATCGGTATTCCTAATATTGGTACATTTGGCTCTAAATCACCAGGTGGGGTTTTCTAGATTATTATTATTAAAAGGCAATTTGTAAAATGCAAAATATACTTTTAGAGAGTCGCTTGGTGCTACAGAAGACCGACTATCACGTGGTGGAAAGTCTCAGGATGTGTGTTGTCACACCGTACATGGTTGAACAGCTGATGCAAGGCTCTTGATGTCTTTGTGCAGGCAGGCGTACATATAACATACATTAAAGGCCACAAAATAATCTGCAATCAAAAGGAAAGCAAGCGTAACAGAAAAAAAAAAATGCAGGGATGAGCCTTAAAACTAGGCCTGGCCAGAATTTCAATTACGCTGCAGAATTCGGAGTAATTTCAGTAATTACGTGTTACTCTTTGACGCAGAATTACCGGTATTTACACGATCACTCCTGCTTGCATAATTATGAGTAATTTTGGGGGGTAAAAATCCATATTTAGAGCATATTTAGAGAGCGCAAGCATCCGCTGGCCCTCGCTATTCATGTTCTGCTACATTTAGAGCTGTTTCTTAGTGGAAAATGCATCCTTGCATCCATTTTCGGTGCAAAAGTGCATTTTGCTCTAAGAAAATGGCACTAAATGCGAGTAGTAAGTTGGGATAAATCCTACTTCAACAGCTATTTAGCGGGCGCGAGTGGCTTTTCGTGCTCTCTGTTCATGTTCTGTTGCATTTCGCGCTATTTCTTATTGCAAAATGCATCCTTGCATGCTAAAGGCAGAATTACTTTTCTCACATAATTCAAACGTAACCTCATGGAATTCTCAGGTAGTTCCACAGGATTACACTACATAGAATTATGCTAGTTATGCCCACCCGTACTGTAAACAGGCATCAAAGAGTAAGGTATTGCAGTACAGGAAACTAGAGGCACTGAACTAATGGAAAAGAAAGAAAGAGAAAGTTATGATTTTAGAGGAGGAAAGTCAAGCAATAAAGATCACCTATGAATGAGAGTGAAAAAACAGAATAATCAATCTATCAGGTGCATTTGTTAAGCGTTCGGCTGCTTCGGCAGAAGCTTCCTGATGCTCAAAGCAATGACTAGAACTGATAACTTAAAACAAGGGCAATGTTTCAAGAGAAGGAGCATACAATGAAAGGCTTATGATTAAAATACATGCGATATACAAATATAGTTGAGAACAACTAGTTTATTTGATGAGTAGAGAACAAACTTGGTCTATTCTATTGGGATTCATCATGTGCTGAGCAGAAAGAGAAATAATGTAGGTGGCTCGATAAGGCATTTAAATTGCAATCTTAGATTGGTACACAGAGCAACAAGATCACAATAGGGACAAGTCGACCTAAATAAAAGAATAGGAACGGGTCTCAAAGTCAGTGAGTTTATGTGAGAAAGTGGATTAGTTGGGGTGGATGGTAGTCCACCACAAGTAATAGTATCACTATTCTTGTTAGGTCCAATAAAGGTTTCAGTAATTTAAACCTGAGCTCAACCCCTGGCAGCTATGGCACAAAGGAGACAGACTGAACTTAAGAAAATGTACAAGCAATTAGAAGTACCAAAACAGTTAAAAACAAAATACAATAGAAATTCCACTCCAATTTATAAAAATAGGGAATATTTTATTGAACAAAATTATGCCAAAATGACAAAAATCCAATAAGGGGACTGAAGATGTGAATTTTTAAAGTTTGAATTAAATTTTAGCACAAAAAACCACAGAGCACCAACCGCCGGTTGTTCGAGACCAGGACAACGGTATGGTTTAAGGCTGACTGAGCACGGGTCGGATATGAGTCCCAGGTTGGTCCTGGTCAGAGTTACCTTCTGTCTTAGAAATTTTCTCAGAAGGTAGATCCTCAGCAGGGCAAGGCAGCAGGCTGGTTCCGAAGTCTGGGTCAGCTACGACAGATTGGTGAAGGATGAGGTCTCAGTGCAGCCAGCGACGAAGGCAGAAAAAGGTCAAAGCAGGAAAAGTCAGGAGTTTGCACCCAGGATTCCATCGATGTCGATTGGATGCTGCTTAGCATCAGGTTCAGTGAAGATTTCTACTTTCAGACTCAGTCTCTTTGATGGAAGTCAGACTCCTTCAGCTGAGCAAGGCTGAAGCTGTAGCTGGAGAGGGTTTGATGTTGTCGGATGCTGGTCGGGGCTTCTGAATTGAATTTACTGTTAAGTAGAAGAACATAGCTGGAGCAGCAGCCAAGTCAGGCCCACTGGCAATGCACCTTCGGTGAAACGGCTTGGCAAGTTGGTCCTGGTCTTCTGTCGGTTCCCCATGCATAAATCTTTGAAAAAGTTTCTAAGTACTAGGTTTTTGGGTTTGACAAGAAGAGTATTCTCTTCCACGTATCTAAGACCCCCAGGACATTAGGGACACCACTTAGAGGTCAGAATTCACTACAGTAGAAGCCATCAGCAGGGTCTACGACAGGCTCATTTGTAGCTGGTCAGATGGGCTCTCTCAGAAAAATGGCTTCTTGTAGTTTTTGTGTCCCTGAAGCTTAACATTAGGTCTGCTAACTGACCCTAGGAGTCCCCGTCTCACAGGTCACAGCAGCAGGTGCAGTACTTCATCTATCTTCCACAGGTCCAGAGGAGTTCTGAAGAAGGCCAAAGGGTGCCACTTTTATGTCTGGCACTAGCCTGTCTGTGGGTGTGGCTCCTGACCCCTGCCTCACTAATACAGAAAAAGCCCACAGTGGCAGTCCTACTAACATGTGCAGCAGTTCCTGTGCACCCAATTGCACACAAACCTACAGTGCGCCTCTATAAAAAAAAAACAAGATAACAGGACCTTTCCATCCTCAACTTCTCTTCCACTGGGATTGGTGCCTGGCAGGTTAGCATGACAATAGAGGGGGTAAGCCCAAGTGTGAGCTACATGTGCCTATGACAAGGCAGGCCCCTTTGAAGATAATTACGTTCCTGGCACTGCCCAGACGATGACCCTTTTAGAGGAACAGGACACTCCCCCACATACAAGCATTTTGTGTCAGCTCTGGGAGTCACATTACACCTAGTCAATGACATTCAGCTTCTGGGGGACAGTTGGAAGCTCAGGCAAATGAGCTTCTAGAGGATTTAGGCAGGATAAAGGTAACTTTTTAAAAGTACATTTTGCAAAATATTTGTTTCAAATCAGACTTTGCCAATTAATTGGATTTGTAATAAGTATTTTTAAAAGTCCAAGAAGTAACTTTTTGCCTGGTTCTTAGGTGGAGATAACATTATTTCATTTTACCATTAACTCCCAATTCTTTCCTATGGAACAGCTAACACTGCTACAGTGAAAATAGCTTTTTAGGCCTTCTCACTGTAAGGACATGTTTTATTTTACGCTTTTACATGTCATACTCTTAAATACCATGCACTATGCCTTATAGGCACTTAAGGCTAACTTAGGGGTGACTGACTTATAAATATTTGAAGGGTAGGTTTAGGGCTGACAAAAGGGTTTGTGGCAGGCCAGCAGTCATGTTTTGCATTGTCGCTTTAGTGGTGGCATAATATGTGCTGCAGTCTACTAGTGATATTTAACTTACACGCCTTGGGTACACTTTGTATCATATACTAGGGACTTATATGTACGTTAAATGGGCCAATCAGGAGCATTGTCAAATTTGACATGTTTAGGGGTGAGAACACATGCTCTAGGGCCTGGTTAGCAGGGTCCCAGTGCATAGAGACAAAAAACCAGCAGCATCATTTAAAGAAAAAGGCGGGTGATTGTGCCAAAAAGAGGCATTTTCTTACAGTTTATTTGTAAGGATCAAGACAGTTATAGTTCAAACAGTTGGTGGAAAATATTTTAAAATAGAACATCTTTGAGTTGGGTGGCTCAAACCATTCATTTCATTAGAAAGACGCTAAGGGGAGACTGAGCAAAGATGAGCATTCGGAAGGAAGGTAACTAAATTAGAATCAGGCTCCAACCCACTTTCCTTTACAGGGAACCCAGCGTCTAACAAATCAGGCTCTTTTGCCCAGTTATGTTGCAGTTTGAGCACCAAAATCAATGCCAATTCAACTGGAAATGTGCACAGAGGAAACATGGGTTGCAGGCTACGCCTGGGAAGATTCAGGGATGTACTTCACCACACAAATCCAGTGGTGGAACCAAGGGATTTGGATTATATTCCTGAGTACCATATTTTACCAAACTCTGTGCTTTTTGGAAAATCCTTTCATTTCTCTGTGTTTCAATTCCCTTCAGTTATGATTTTTGAAAGAGTTAGGAGGGCATTTTCCAGAACCATTTCAGCATCAGGACAAGCTTTAGTAGACGTATTGTGCTTAGAGTCACTACTTCGAATATGATCAGATTTGGAGCTTTGATGCTTTTATTTTGTATTCTTTGATTGGAGAAAAAATATAACAAAATGTAAACTGGTTAGGTTGTTCCCTTCTTTGACAATTACTGTACCTGGTGGTGGTCAAAAAGATCCTTCCTTTTGGGTCGTCCGATCAACTATCTGTTAAAATTGTAAGTGCTCAGACACCTATAGTCCCACTTCATAAACACAGAGTCCCAGATCTACTTATATTTTGTGCTGGGTTTGCATGACAAAAGTGAGGCAAACTCAGCACAGAGTGTTTTGGGATTTCCTTTCCAATGCAAATCATGATTTGCACTGGAAAGTTGCCTACAGTAATGCAAAGTAGCTTATAGCTCTACTTTTCTTCAACGGGGCGTACCATGGTGGTACATGGGTATTCCGATGCAACTACCCATGGATCTTGATGCAAATCCCTAAGTACAAACATTTATAGACATGGATTTCCACCAAAACGTATGCTTGCTTGATACAGGCAAATTAGTGGAGCAACTTTTTATCACCCCAACATTTTTCCAATATTGCTTGTGTGTTGCAGGGTACAGCACACGTACAAAGTAGTAAAAGTATAAGTTTTTTTAGTGGAAGACTCCACTTCCAGTACAAAGCCTACACTTGACAGAACGCAAACACCTTTGCACTGCGGTATAAAGGTGTGTGGGTTGGCGGACGGCAACCTGAAGTGTGCAGTGCTGGGGTGAGGAAAACAGTGCTATATTTTAGTGGATATGGCACTGTCTTCCTCTACCAATTTGATGCAACCCATGACAGCAACTTTGGTTGTTGTGCTGCGTCACTCCAAAACTTAGTAAATCTGCCGGGGTATGTCCGAGCTGGTGTACATGTATGGCTGAGCAGGGACTGCAGGTGACATTTCTGCGGGCGAAGCTGAACTGCTGTTGGAAGAAGCGATGGGGAAGCCAGAGCAGATTGTCACGCCCCTCCGCCAGTCCTGCTGAATATTTCCCAGCCATGGCATTAGATTCCTTCGCAGACTGGCAGAAGCACTTGCATTCCTGTTGCGCGGTCGTGTCGGCCTGACGGTCGCGCGCCTGGACCCATGCGCACGGCAGGGTGTTCCTTTTCTCCAGGGACGGCTCCTGGGGTTATGTACCTGCTTCATCCCTCCTGTGACCAGGCACCTGGGTGGATTCCTGGAAGGAACGGCTTGCGTTTCGTGGTTTTCAGAGGGTGTGTTTCCTTCTCTAGCTGACTGAGAGCCCCCCTCTGCCCGTGCATCTGTGCTGCCCTGCCAGGTGTGATGCGCAGCTCGCGGGCGCCGGAGGTTCTGGTGAGTAAGGCTCTGACATCAGTTCAGCCCCACTGCGGAGATGCTTTGCTGCTCACGAGCGGCAGCCTTTTAAGGTAAACCGGTAAAAGCCGGCAGCATTGCTTACAACCTGCCATGATGTCTTCCTGCGCCCTGCCGCTTCTTTCAAACCTCTTTATTTGACTCCGGTGTGTGTGGTGTTGCAGAAGCATTTCTGCCCAAAACCTAACCAAATGAGACTGCATTTTCCCGTGTTCCATCGTGTCTAGTGAGGTATTTGGTTCTCTCTCAGTCATTTCTTTCACTTGAAGTATTTGCGCGAGGAGTATCTGTCCTCGCAAAGCAACAGACTGCAGGACTTGGGTCTGGGGCAAGGTTGGTGATGTGGAAAGTGCTGGAAAACGTCTAGGTGGAGGATACACAGGCAGTGGGGTTTGAGCAATTTTCTTACTGGGGTGCTGGGCAGTGGCTTCAGCTCACAAAAATGTAGGGGTTCTAATAATCCTGGTGTCACTGAACTGCCAAGTGCAGCAAATGAGCAAAAAAACCTTGGGGGCATGTGTTAGTGGGAGAGAAAGAGTTGGATGAGACGGTAGTCCGAGATATTTTTGCAAAAATGTTGTTTAATGCTGCATTATGACGCAGTATCCCTTAATGTGAGGATAAATTGTATCAACTGTTATTAAAAAAGGGTTATATAAAAGAGACTATTAATAAATCACTGTTTTTAACAATGTGTGCACACAAGGATAAATACATTCGGTATTAGTTTGTTTTCTCACTCTACTTCAAAACCTGTCTGCCACCAGATTCTACAATTATAAGGCCAATATTAAACTCATATTTAAAATATTTGTACATTTTAAAACAGAGATATTTTTCACATAGGTGCCTTCTTTGTACCTCATTCCTTCGTCCTCCACAGGACCGACCACTAGTGCAAATGCCATCACTTTGAAGCCACATAATGTGAACTTAGCTATACATGAAAGGCAGTGCAGTGTTTGTTAAAGGCCTCAAATGGCCTAAATGTAAATATGTAAACATTCTAGCAATTGTAAATCTGTGAGAATCTTTACAATTTACGTGGATAAGGTGTATTAACATTTTGTATGTTGCATGTATCCTACCCATCAAATTTGGTTTTGCAGATAGATCCACAGTCTTCCATGAAGGCTAGACTTGTAGTAGCTTTAGGTCTTACAAAATTATTTGAGCGTTCCTAAATTAAAAATGCATTTTTATTTTCAGGAACAAAATGATTAAATGATTAAATGGGTCAAAAGTTGTTTTACAATGCTTTGTTTGGATTTTCCCTATGATTGTGCTTTAGGGTACTATTAATGATAGTGTTTCTGCTTTAATATACTTTAATGATGAGGTTAATGATGAGGTGCAGATGGAACGGCATTGTAAACATTACAGGCATGCAGCAAGTTATAGTTAGCACCATATATGTAATGTTGGCGAACTGAGATATGGAGCATGCCACCTGATGATGTACTTTTCCTCAGCAGGATCGGTTTATAAGGTCAACTTGGTATCTCTGAGCAACATTTTATGTTTTTCCTCTTAAATTTAACTCGGTCAGTGTCAAAGCGATTCCTGCAGAACACACACTAACTCCACCGTAGGGCTCAGAATAGTTGGAAAGGAACACATGCTGGGTCTTCCTCTGAACGGGGTGATATCAGCATCTGATGACTTGCTGCGTGCTCCACTAAATTGTGAACAGCCCACGAGAGCAATATCAATTCGGCTGTCTATGTCACAGTCTGTAACACCCATCCGAGAAGGAACTCTGCTGTATCCCCACCTTTCTGCCCTTAGGGAGAGAAGGTGGCCCTTCAACGACGCCATGTCCTGAATCGAAAAGTACTCACACTGTAGTACATCCTACCTTGCGGAAGCGCCCACTTAGCATACAAAGTAGACTTATCTGTGTACGCAAGGGGGACTGTTAATTGTGTTTTACACTTATGTATAGTCTCCTGTGCCCATCTTATGTACCACAATTAATAAACTTAAATTTACACTCATTGTGAATGTGCTTGAAACTGGCCATTTAGTGCTATATCTGCCACTACACAAAAAACCTTAAATACATATGACTTCTTCTGACCCCAGAAAATAACCTTTACATCCAACAAAACTTTGACCTATGGTACTTGTTCACTGTGCTTACTAAAGCAACATTTCCTCCCAACTCATCTTGCCTGTGCCCGTGTAAAGCCTGACCATTCTGTGCCCCAAAAAATGGCAAGATATTTTACAGAGTTTTCCCCTTTACTCCTGCCATGCTGGCTATACCCCAAATATACAACCTCTGGCATTCGCATTATCAAAAATCATGTCCTTATAGAGAAGGACAATCTAGCTTTACTTTGTATTTGGTTTAATGTAACTTTTTAAGTGTAAAACTAAGTCAAAAGTAGATTTGCACTGTGCAAATCTCTAACTAGAACATGAAACTGTATATAGACTTTGTTGGGTGATCGTCGACACATGACTCTGCAGCAAGCTTATACTGTTACAATGGAAACACAACCTGAGACTATTGGTATATCTGTCGTTGGAAATATAATTATAAATGAATGAGATGCTAAGGTTTCAATGGTCTCTATGGGACATGAGGTATTAAAGCAGATCAGAACGTTCAGTGTTTTACTTTGTGGCCTAGGATGTGTGACACAACCACTGGTGGATCTCTGTGAGAAGCGGAGGTTAATGTTTCCAAACATTTACACATCTTTTTGACAGATTTAACAGAAAGGAGACAACATAAAGTCCTGCCTAGTGTCATAAGTTGGATGAACGCATTCTATTGACTTATCTGCATTGCTTCATGGGCCCGAGATCTCGTCACACAAAAGTGGGGTACTTGACAGGACTGCACAGCTGACCAATTTTAAATTGCCAAATGACTCCCAGCCTGCTTTGCTGTAGCAGCGCCCAGGCTGACAGGGACACATGTCTGTGTCTGATCAGTCCCGGCACTATGATTGGGACATACAGGTATTGGCTCACATGCATTGCGCTGCCAGCGAGGCTCGCTTAGCCGCAATGGGATCACATAGGGTGTGTGAGTCGAAGCGAGGACCCAAGCAGATGATCACCCACCCCAGACCATTCAACCATGAAGAAGTTAAAGTCCCTGGACAAGTAAAACAACTGCGCGCATATACAAGGCCTGTCAAACATAAAGGGTATTATTGTTTGCAGGCAGAAAGACATGTCTCGTGCCACTCTAATCCCCGTGTCGCATGAGCAGTTGTTTGAAAGCTATAACTTCTATTATCTCCTTGGCAATAGGCATAAGGATGCATGAATGATACTTTCATACATTCATTTATGTGCGTAAATCTGACTTTTTTGCCTCTTAATGCTATGGGGAAATCCGTTGTGGCTGCAAGGCGTTGGATGGTGTGGATTTTCAAGGGGAGAGTACTTTTGCTACACATGCAGCGGGTGTTAATTCTTTTGTTGTAAAAATACAAAATATTGGCAGAAGAGTGACTGCTCAGTTTCTTTGTGCAGGCGACAGTCAAGTTTACAGTCAAATAACCACAACCTGGCCTTCGTACCATACCAAGAACATAAAATGTACTCGGGGACAATAAACAACCCAGCTCTTCCATATGCAGTAAAAGATAGGTTTATCCTTGGAGCCGAGAAAACAGTGGGTTAACCAATAGACACCTGTGTACATATCCACGTGTAAAGAGAGTCGCTTGACCATTTTTTCCCTGCAATCGCATACCCGCATACAAAGTTAGTCCTGTTCGTGTTCCGAGGTGGTACACATAGAAGATGATACAAGTCTTAGGGGATTAGTGATGGTAGTTGGGAGGGCTAGAGGCCTTAAACACCCCACCTAGCAGAAAACAGAAACAGAAACATAGTCAAACTGGCAACCAAATTAGGTTTTAGGGAGGAAACTCCTTTCAGGGGGATGCAAATGATAACAGGATGCCAAGAAGAAAGAGTGGAAAACAGCAATGGAAAGATGGAGGCCAGAAGCCTAAAGGTGCACAGTTTCAATGAAATAATTAGGCAACATCTCTAGATTCTGGGTTTCTCCTGTCATTAGTTAGTCGTCCCTCAGTAAAAGCGAGAGTTACCTCCTAAATGGATATTACTCTTTTGGTCGAGATGGGTTTCAGTCTGGAATCTCTTTAGGCCAGATGTCAAAAAAGTTTACTTCTTCCACTCTCTTAGTGGCAGTAGCGAGGAGCATTTTACACATGGAGAGCAACAGCCACTTGCTGCTCAGACTGAATGTGGAGGCAGACGGTCTGTGACCACCCACGCTGAATGGAGTGCAGTTGCATGCAGAATACAGCAGACCAAGGAGGCTCTGTTTTTCCCAAGATACTCTTGAGGCCTCTTTTAACAGGCGGAAAGTAGGCCCGAGACCTATAAGAGGTGGAATTACCAGCATTGGGCTGTTCCACTGTCTATCCTCTCTGAGGTTCACAGTTCACACAAAACTCTGGCACAGGGATCCATTATCCCTCCTGGGTGGTAATGGGAAATCCTCTGATTTCTGGATGAAGTGCTAAACCTGAAGAACCAACAATCTGTTTAATTTCCTGCACCATATTGTCTCTACAGTGGAGGAAATTCCACCAATAGGACTTCAGATTTAGTAGTTCCTTCTGAAATGAGAGGATATTCCATACCCAGCAAACTCTAAATCTTACATTTGCCAAATTGTTGACAAGCAGCTCCTAGGTTGCACGGTTGGAAATATACAAATGGTATTCCTACAAATGAGAACAAATGTAAGTCACAAAAATGTTTACAGATGAACAGTGACAACTGGATTTACAGAGAGAGTTGATTTCTGCCTTCTCTGCTGGACTTCACTGGAATATGACTATATGATGATAAATGTACAAGACAATGAAAATTAACATCATCAATTAACTAATAAAGTGGTATTAATAAAAGCAGCTTTGAGCTGTCTAAGCTGGCCTGGACAGAGTACTTTGTCATTGGATGAGAGGTGTCTCACCAGAAAGTGCCCAGAGAGATGCAATTATAAGCAGGCACAGCTAGAGGGAGGATTCCGATGCCAGCTGCTTTGATCACCAGTGTAGAAAGACAAGAAGAACCACAAAGAGCTCTGGTGTGGTTCTCTCACTGTTCCCTACAGCAAGTTTCACACATTGTGACACAGGAAACAAGCATTGGCAAAACCAATTGGTTACGCCTTTATAAAGTGAGTGCCTAATTGTTGGCTATGCCAGTGCTTGCCTGTATTGTTTAAAAAAACATAAAACCAAAACCAGTTCAAAATGCTGGATGAAAAGCATAACACATCTTATGGTATCTCAAAACTGTACATCGAATTCAGTGTTTTCAATCTTTATAAAGGGCATAGTCAATTTTCCAAACTCTTTTCACTCAGGAAACTTTGAGCAGAATGTACAAAGGATAAGTATGTGTCATGTTCTAAATGCAAACACTTGCCAAGGCCTAATTTACTTTACACAGTATTCAGCCATTTCGACGTCTGTCGCAGCCCATGAAGCAGATGTATGGGCCTCCAGAGAAGTGTCATGTTAAGTACTCTTTATGCCTCAGATGCCTTCTGAGTGAATGAGGCAGCTAACCCTTCCTCCCAGCTAAAGCTTTCGTGCAATACGTGGAAGGCAGGAGATAAAACAAAAACAACTCTTAAAGTGTGCTCTTCAGTCATACTCCAGCAAAACACTCTGTTGCTCTGCTTTCACAAATAAGCTGTGGGGTGCCAAACACAGCTATTAGGGGAGCACTATTAGAGGTAGCACACAAGGAATAACCCTAAAAAATAAATGCACTCTTCTGGAGACCTGAATTAAAAAGTCGTTACCTAAATGTGACTAGTGGAAAAATACAAGTAATCCAATCAAAAGGATCGTAAAGGGCCTGTGCTCCTGCAGAGTGACAAACACAAGAGGAAGCTAAGTCTTCAAATAAGTATCAAGCAAATGAGGTTGACAATATAGCCAACCAGTGTTAAGCAGTAGGAGGGCTGAAAGCCCATTGTAAATTCACAAAAGTCTCTCAAACAGACAGCATGCAGTCTAGTAGGTGAGGCCTAAAAATAGAACTAATATTAACAGATGGATTCAAATCACTGGGAGCATCGTGTTTTCTGGTCCAGGTCTTCATTTAAGAGGCTCATGCATTCTGGGAATTGCTGCCTGAGTTTACACAGCTGAACAAATCAAATTTAAGTCCCAGAATACTATGGTAAATGCATAATTTAAGACTAGAATGGAAACGTGGTTTTATTAGTGGCTTGTGGTAGCCCTAAGTAGGGGTTAACCAGGTTGGGTGTGTTATTGTCGTTTGGGCCAGGGCACGTAATGGAACACAGAAAATATCCCCATGATGCTCTGATGCCTCTAGACAATGATCCCCGTTTTCATCCCACTTGAAACAGGGGTGCTATACAGGAGCGTTACCAGCAGGCTTGTCCGGTCAATGTATACTTATGGCAGCACCCAATGGCCAGTCAATGAAGCGTTAACAAACACAAAACAGTGATAAACTACACTTAAAAGTCATTTGGCTCTTTCTGTTAGTGTATTCTTGCTTGATTATTTGAAGGCAGAAGGCAGCAACCTTTAAGAGGAGAGCCATGTCTTTAGATGCAAAAATCTGGGACAGAAAGGGTATTGCAATGAAATAAATAATCAGAAAATACTGAAAAGCAATAATAAAAATAGGAAACCGATACTCACTCCAAAATTATTAACTCAATATTAATGTGAAAGTGATTAATACTCTCAATTTAGTCATATTGAACAATTGGAAACATATTTAAAAATTTACAAAAAGATAGCTATAATGTACTCTGCGGTTGATATTCAGGGGTTGTAAAACATGGCTATATCAGAACAGTGAATTTTGACATTTCCATTTCAGCAGGAAATGTTAATCAAACATATGTTCCTTCGATTTTAACCTGATTTGTAAGCGCTTCCTTATAAGGCAGCAAAAATGTATCGCTCAAACACAGAGACATATTTGGTGCAGTCAATTTGTGTATGAGACTGCAGTTGACGTTTTTTCACCTGGGTTTTCCTTTACTTGCAAATAAGTAAGGGGCTCCTTGGTCGTGCAAATATTACCCCCCTTTCTTTAACTTTCTTTAGTAGCATTCACAGCAAATAATTCTCGAAAATCAGAAAAACTGACTTTAAACAGAAAAGTTAAATTCTGCAAAGAATTCATTCAATTATTTTGTTTGTACAAATCTAATGTTGAGTGTTCCTTAAATGTTAAGTGTAGTGTTAAATGTCAAATGTTGATTGTTGAATGTTAAATGTTGAGTGTTGAGGGTTAATTGTTGAGTATTACATGTTCAATTGAGAACTGTGGGTATCACTTACTTGACAGTGGTGAAGACCCCTGGCTGTAATGTTTATGTTTGTTACTATCAGGGGCGTAGCTTCAGGGGGGTGTTTGGGGTGTTACACACCCATAATAAATGTATTTTATGATAAATATTTGGGTACAGGTGCTTTCAGTCAGGTATCGTGAGATGTCAGACGAATTTCACCCAGAACTTTTACATAAACACAGACAAAAATGCACACACACTCCCTCTCTCTCTGGTTTGACAGCCCTCAAAACTATTGGCTATTTTAAAAAATATTGTGTTTTCACTTTTATTACTCCTTCCAATCCACATTTCTCTCCCTTTCCACTGCCCCATAGGCCTCTCTCATGCACCCTGCTTGTCGTATAATGTATTGAATCATTATATGCCAGCCTGATTGTTGGAAAATCTGAAGCTCACCGGCTCCAATCTCTTACTGACCAAGCTACGCCCCTGGTTACTATATTGACGGTCTGTAGAAACTTCATACCTGAACCACCACAGCCACTGTTCTTTTGTGTTTTTGAGCTGTTGGTCCTGGGTCCGGTTTGGGGCTTTTCAGATGCCCTGCATTCGAGCTAGGCCTTTCTGTATCTGGAAGTGTCAAAGCTAAGAGAAATGTAAGCGCCATCCGTAAATTATCCTTTAAGCCAGTGGTCCATATTTGGTAATCCATTGAGCTATTTAAATATGATGCTATCCCAATCAGTATTATTTGAATTGAAGAAACTGAGCCAGTGTCACATGTCCCAAAAAGCTGAAGTGGGAACAAAGTCCTGTGGAAAAGCGCGAACTGTAAGAAAGCGCGCCATTAGGACGCGGCCCCCCGGGAACCCGGCCACGCCCTCGTGGTTCCTCTTCAAAGAATTGGGCGTAACTACAGCATGAATCACTTCCGGGGCAACGTCGTGACGTCACTTCCGGCCGGAGCAGGCAACAGCGAGGGGAGGAGTGGGCGTGGGCATATTTAGGGCAACTGGCCCTGGTCCTCGCCCTCTCTTCCTTGCGGCGCCGGCCCCGGTATGCAGGGACTCCGTGAATCTGTGAACTTCGTGGAGCGTGTGCGGAGGACTTCGTGGAAGCCGGCACTGGAGCGGAGGAGTTACGCGGCAAGGGAGGAGACGGCAGACAGAGTTTCTCTTCCTTTCTCTCCTTGCAGGGCAAGAAGCATCGGACGCACCGCTGCGGGAATCCGTGGGGGAGCGCCGCACCGCCTGAGGACCGGGAGGCGAGGAAGGTGGAGACTTCATGCGGGGGCAGGTTGGCCCGATGTGTCGTTGTTAGGGATCTGGTAAATATGCTACTGATATAATTGTAAGTAGGGCGTCGGTGGGCCCGGGCCCCACGGAGCCCCCGCCACTCACGGGATCCATTGATGGCTTTCGCTACAGAGGGCAGATCTCAGATGATACCACTCCCCTCGGCGATCGTGTCACACATAGGTCCTGAATAAATAATGCGTTTGCCCAGAAGCATGCAAGTTGGTTGAACGGTAAAGCCGAGATTAGAACGCAGCTCTCTCGTTTTCACGGCCGTTTATCCGCAAGAGCGCATGGCTGAGGTTTAGCGAGTTTCCCCAAATGAGTGAAATTTGTGTAATTTGTGGCGGTCTTTGCTGGTATTATGGAATCTGATAGAGTTCTTGGGAGTTTGTTGATTTGTCTTGATATGTCGTTTATTTTCCTATCGAAGGCTATGTTGAACATTAGCGTTACTGTGATAAAGAACTGGGCACCAAAAGATAGTGATTTGGACACGTCACATAATTTGTTAAAGAGCGCGCGCCCGGATTAGAACCCAGGTCTATCCTTCCACACAGTGAGGGGCATATGAGGTCAAGCGAATGTTCTCCTGTTCGAGTGGTTTGCGCCCTTTCTGGGATTGTTGGCAGTCAGTCACGTGGCAGTCGGTGTAGTTTATGAAAGCGCGGGCATGTGTGAACGCCTCTGGTCAGTGAAGCGCATGTGTTTATTGGGCCTACGGCTGGCTGCAGCAGCTGAGTTTGTTAAGTTAAATAGAGATCGGTAAACGGTCTCTATTTCAATTGGTCTGTTCCCAAGGCTCGCATGTACTTCTGAAGTTCTCCTCTGACCAGCGAGCGCTTGGACTGTATAAGGTCGGTTTCAAGTGTTGCTCGCTGAATTTTTAGCGGTCCTTACAGATGGGCGAAGCGTCGTGTTTATATCGCTGTTTCTAGGGGCGGCTCATGAAGTTGTATGTGGTCTGCTTAGATCAGTGAAACTTCGTGGTAGGGTATCAGTTTCTGGGGCGATCTTTGTTTTGTGAAGTGCTTTTACGAGCAGTCAAAGTGCTGCATTGTGCTGCGACTGCTTACGATAGTGGTGTTGGATGTTTGTGAAGTTTCTCTTATATCAGTTGTGTGGTGCTGTTATTTCGTTACGATTTGATGGTGAGCTGTGAGCCCTGTTTACCCTGCATTAATGCGCCACTGGAGGACTGGACAGCCCCACTAGGGCCGATCTTGACTCTTTTCCACGGGGGTGAATGGTCCCTCTTTGGCTGCTTTCATTTTCTTAAACGCTCGGCTCTAGTTTGGGTGCAATGTCCCTTCAGAGAAGCTAGTGTGTGAGGTATGAGTGTTGTGGTTGGGATCGGCCACAAAGGAGGTGCTGATGTCTGCCAGATGGTGAGGCCCTCTGGCGCACATTATTTTCCAGGTTACAATCTCGTAAGTTATATCGTCGGTGTTCAAACAAGTGTTGTGTCGGTATCTAGCGTTTTACTGTCTGGACTGGCCTAAACTGTTGGTTGTGTTGCGACCTTTGTTCTTCCTACAAGCTAAGCTTAGTACGGTTGTATTTGGGAGATAGGAGGGTCATTTCTTCCCGCGCCTGTTGGCTAAGACTGTCTCTCCATCTTTTACCGACTGTCTCCCATTTGCTCTTGCTGCCTTCGCGTTAAGATTTGCCTTTTCTTACACTGTGGGTCTTATTAGGACTCGTATGTTCCCTGGCTATGTCTCAACATTAGACCTGTCCCTCCCTAAAATGGGTACGTCCTCGGTCGGTCTACACCTTTGATTGATATGTCTCTCCATGGGATACATCTCCTTTTGACGTGCCCGGCTGTAGGGCTGTCGGTTCTTTGGGACGGTGTAAGCAAATGTGCCCATAGGGTGGGGATTCGCCGGGTGAAGGTGGGTTCGCGGATCTGTCGCTACTCACTTCACGCGTAATCCGGGGTTTCACATGCCTTTTTTCGCGAATGCGTCTTTGTGGACTGGCACCTACCTTTCTTCGTGCATTTGCGTCCCTGGGCATAGATCTCCTTTTTTAGTACATGTGTGTTCCTGAACGGGCACCTACCTCTCTTCATACTAGCGTATCCCGGGGCAAGAACCAGCCCCGTCTTAACACAGATTGTGTTGCAATTTGTATCATAGGCGTCTGTGAGGTGGCGTCACCAGCTTCAGGATGGCATCAATAACATAAGGAGGAGGAATGGGCAGTAGGGGCAGGAACTTGGGGGGGTCAACGAGGAGACAGTAAAAACAGCCCAGGGAATGTCGAAAAGGGTAGAGGATCCAAGGTGTACACTTCAGGGGGCTTACAACACACTGCCCATGTTTACCCCTGGGTCCCCTGCCCCTCTGCCGCATTGCTCCCTCCAGGGAGGGAGTTCGTGGGCCAGGGGTGGCGCTGCGTACTGTGCGCTGGCAGGCTTGCGGGCATGGCACATTCTCTATAGCTTTCTTTCATAAGTCAGAGGCGCCCTTAGTACAGGGCTGCAATGCGTTCCGGTGTGGGCAGCGTACAGACAGGTAGCATACTTACATGCTTGCTTAATAGAGGGTGCTTACTGGGCAGCATGTTCGGGTTACAGGATTCCGTTAATATCACTTTCAGGATGCCAGTCAGTCGGGTACCTTGCATTGGTTAGTTGGGTGAAGTGGAGTGTCCTGCGAGGCCACTCATCTGTGCATCAGTTAGCTGTCATGATCAGCCACACCTCCTCGTTGTTCAGGGTTTTTCCGCGTTTAATCAGCTTACTACTGGATGAGGCCCGTTAGTGATTCATGACTCAAGGTAGCTTCCCATTGCCTGGCCAGAAATTCTTCCTTTGGAGTAAGATGGGATTTACCTGGGTAGTGACGCAAAGCGGCGCAGGGGGCTGAAAAATCTGCCCCTTAATGTGACCATGCATAACAAATTGATGGTGTCCGTCTATAACGCAACTGGTGCTCATGTACAGCGCTCTTACACTTTCGGGTCGAGTTCACGCTATATAAATCTTCAGAAAAAAGAGGTTGGGCAAGGCGGCTTTCGGCACACCTTCATTTATAATACATCACTAATTGCGGGCCGTTCAGGTCCCCTGCCATGTGACATCTGTGAGGATGATGAAGGCTGTTCCATACTGGGTCAAACGAATCATTCATTATTGGTTCATTTCCCTGTTCTATTTCAGACCGACAGTACCAAAACTCTTCAACCAATCGATATAACTGAAGGCAGAAAAGCTGACTAAATTGGGTTTCGGCTCCCTTTGGGGAAAAAATCCGAGCAAGTTACATGTGGAGGGACCTCCACTTTGGGGGTAGTCATCCGACGGATTGACCTTATTTCCAGCAACAGGTGCAGGGTTATTTTGGGGACCCCTCTAGGGGGAGCAAACTGGTAGGGACATCGCGTCCCGGGACAATGGGGGGGTCTGCAGTTCCTGCTCACTGGGTTTGGAGGTAGATAGACTCACTTCCTAGGGGAGGTTATAACCTGAGCCTACTTGGAAGGGATCTGTAGCTGGTTGATGCTCAAGGGGGCGTACATGCCCACTGATTATCATGTGCAGCCTTGTGTATAGTTAGGGCATGTCGCGTGCTGGACTATTTCCTGCAGCTGGGGGATCGAGGTAGTGGGTCACTCTAATCAGAATCGGGGCAGCGACATGCCGGATGTCTCACCGGACAGGATGGAGGTGGTATATTTGCCAAAGCGATGTAGATACTGGGTCGCTTGCCCGTGCGTCGGGCCCGTATGGCTCTTTTGCAAGCAGCAGCGCAAGTGAAACTGGGGGCGTGGAGGAGGTCTCCCGCAGGGGAGGGACACGGGGATCCTCGGACCCCCCACATGGGCAGCTGGCGGAAGACACCTTGTGGGACTACAGTTCCCTGAGTTGGTGTATCTTGCATTACAGAGGTAATGATACGGTTGGATTGGGTCAACGGGCCTCGAGGGAGCTCGGTCTGGGTTGCCCATATTTGGATAGGGCGTTTCCAAGATAGCGTGGTCGCATAGCGCCAGGACGAAATTAAGAGCCACGACTAATACTGGGTCGGTTGCCCGTGCGGTGGGCTCGTATGGCTCGTTGGCAACCAGCAGAGCGAGTTGAAGCTGGGGGCGGTGGAGAGGTCTCCCTTGGGTGAGTGGCAGGGGTGATCCTCGGATCCCACACATTAGCAGCTGGCGGAAGACGCCATGTGGGACTACAGTCCCCTGAATTGGTTATCCTTCTTTACAGAGGTAGCCAGACTAAGGAACCCGGGCATGTGAAGTCGACATGGCTCCGAACCTGAAGATTGATAGGAAGGGTTGCCTTGTGGTGGGGAGGGCGAAGGGCGGTTTGCCCTGGTCGCCCTTGTGGCGGTAAGGAGGCCACATAAATTGCCTTACATTGTTAAGGGAGTCCTCCTGCATACTCCCTAGGCCAGCACTGAGGGGGTGATACGGTAAGCTCACCCCAGAGAGAATGGAGACACCGGCTGGGGGCAAGGGCGCCAGTTTACAAACTAGGGCATGGGGCATCCGCCCCTGGTTATTCCCTACGAGCCCCGTTGGGCAGCCTGGTGGTGGGAGGGTGGGCCCCTCAGGTGGCGGACAAGGACCAGATGGCAGGGGCTCACCTCTCAAGGACGCAGGTGGGTTGCGCCTCGCGTGGCTCTCAGTTGGTTGGGGACGCGAGCCAGAAGGCCCCTTAGTGCTGGAGCAATAGACAACATTCTTCTGGTATATAAATTTGGTTCTGTCAGACTTGCTGATGGATTATGATTTTATGATCAACTTAAATGTACATATTGCTTAACGGTTGAATTTGATAAATCCATATCGTATCGAATTGTATTAATTATATATTGTCATGTTTGTGTGTTGGTTTGTAATAAACATGGCCTCTTTTACCCACAGCTTTGGTCGTCAAGTATTGATTTGTGGGTTTGGATGGGGGCGGGGCCGGGAGCCAACCTGGGGGTCCGGGTCCTATGGAAAAGCGCGAACTGTAAGAAAGCGCGCCATTAGGACGCGGCCCCCGGGAACCCGGCCACGCCCTCGTGGTTCCTCTTCAAAGAATTGGGCGTAACTACAGCATGAATCACTTCCGGGGCAACGTCGTGACGTCACTTCCGGCCGGAGCAGGCAACAGCGAGGGGGAGGAGTGGGCGTGGGCATATTTAGGGCAACTGGCCCTGGTCCTCGCCCTCTCTTCCTTGCGGCGCCGGCCCCGGTATGCAGGGACTCCGTGAATCTCCCACCCACCCATCCCTAGAGGTAGAGCTTGGAAAGGTGTTGGAAGTTGAATAGAGAGTGGCGGTAAGGAGGCCACATAAATTGCCTTACATTGTTAAGGGAGTCCTCCTGCATACTCCCTAGGCCAGCACTGAGGGGGTGATACGGTAAGCTCACCCCAGAGAGAATGGAGACACCGGCTGGGGGCAAGGGCGCCAGTTTACAAACTAGGGCATGGGGCATCCGCCCCTGGTTATTCCCTACGAGCCCCGTTGGGCAGCCTGGTGGTGGGAGGGGTGGGCCCCTCAGGTGGCGGACAAGGACCAGATGGCAGGGGCTCACCTCTCAAGGACGCAGGTGGGTTGCGCCTCGCGTGGCTCTCAGTTGGTTGGGGGACGCGAGCCAGAAGGCCCCTTAGTGCTGGAGCAATAGACAACATTCTTCTGGTATATAAATTTGGTTCTGTCAGACTTGCTGATGGATTATGATTTTATGATCAACTTAAATGTACATATTGCTTAACGGTTGAATTTGATAAATTCATATCGTATCGAATTGTATTAATTATATATTGTCATGTTTGTGTGTTGGTTTGTAATAAACATGGCCTCTTTTACCCACAGCTTTGGTCGTCAAGTATTGATTTGTGGGTTTGGATGGGGGCGGGGCCGGGAGCCAACCTGGGGGGTCCGGGTCCTATTAGGTGGGAAACAATTTGGAAAAGGGGACAGAAGCATGTAAGATTGTCTAAAGGGTATTGTACTTGATGGGGTGGTAAAGTATCGATAATACTCCTCAAGTAATGTATACAGCAGTCCTAAGACCAGATCCACATCATTGCACTGCGTAACTCCAACAATTCATATACCAGTCGCACATATCAGTGAATGCAGTACTGCACAATAATGCAACATTCAGAACTACGGAGAGCTATCTGGTTAAAACAAACAAAATAACCCTAGGAGGATCTCCTGAAGACTAAATAAAAAAGTTTGAATTAATGGTTAGTAAAAACTTTACTTCTATCCTATTCTCTTTCTATTTTCCTGTGAATCATCTCTGTAGTAGATCAAATGTTTATTACCTAGTGCAGAGAATGCTGCATCAGGGCAAACTGGGAAAGCCACCCATTAGCGGTGCACTTTGAATGCTGACGGAAGTGATAGAACGCTGCTCAAGTTATAAAATACCTTCTGCCACTTAATGATACTGTGGGAGCTAATGGGATCCATACAGTAACAGCCTTCCAGGAACCCTGGTAACCTTTCTTAGGTAGCAAAGACACCACCGTAAAAAGAAACCTTTTATTAGGATCTCGAAAAGAAATGCTGGACCGAGGTTGCATCAAAGTCTGTATATTCAACAAGAAATATTCCAGTGCTTGTAACAAAAGCAGGACGCAGCATGGAATGTGGATAGTGAGACACAGCAGATGCATTTCAGTTCCGTGGGTAACCAATGTAGCCTTACCCCTGGGTGCCAAGCTGAAGGATGCTAAGGTGACAGACTTCTCCGTCCCCTTTTTCTGTGTTGGTGCTCCACCATCATTCGTGGCTGAGTGGGGGCGTTCTAATGGTCCTTACCTGGGAGCATAGGAGTGACCCTGTGCTGATCCCCCACCAGTTCAGCCTTTTCTCACGAGCTCCTAAGTGCCCAGGTGTACCCAGGGATTGACATGCTGGCAGGGCTGCATCCAGGGAAGCCATCAACTTCACTTCTCAACTGAAGAGAAACAAGGTAAAGATGCCGCCTGTGTGCTACCTGAGGCCGTATTACTGAAGGTGCCCCGGGGGCGCAAAGGGGTGTTTGCGCCCGCTTTGCGTGCCCCCGGGGCACTTTGGTATTACAGAAGGGGCCACAGATGCCTTTGCGGCCCCTTCTGTAATACCGATAGCGCTGGCGCACATAAAGCACCAGCGCTATCTTCAGGGGGCGGTCCCACATTTGCATGGGGGCATGCCCCATGCAAACGAGGGAATCCCTTTGCCTCTGCGCCTGCCCTGTACAAGTACAGTGATGGAGTAGTTTCATTTAATTGGAGCAGGGAATTAAGCTTTCCTCTTCAAGGTTGTTTGCATTATGGAAAAAAGATGGTAACTTATGCCTCTGGTGCACCAAAGAATGTTGTTCCGATTTTACTGGACTTCGGCCTCTGTGGTCAGTGTGGGATTCAGTGACTCCAACCTACGCTATGTTAGGAATATCATAATTTCCACAAAACTTTGCATCCTGTGCAGAAAGATTTTGAAGAAATTGATTTGATTATTTCTTCTAAGTTATCCAGAACACAAGTGGCCATTTTTGCAGTCTAGCTACTGGCCGCATTGGAAACAATACTTCAGCATATAGTTAGAGTGGGCTTGGGACCTGGGTCTGGAGTTGCTTTCAGCAGCTGAAGGGTGTGGTTAAAATGCAGATAATCCACAGAGTTACTGCGGATCACGTAATTCCCGTTACCAACCTCATTAGAATTACAGGGGCACACAGAATTAGGCTCAAAATGTTTAATAAAGTTTGTTTAATAAATAGTATTGAATTCCAATATTCCGTTTTAAAGTGCACTATAAAAAAACAAACTTTTTCTGCACATAATATTAGTGAATTCATTCAAATGTTGAGAGTGGATAAACCAGTTATATCACCCCGAATGCAGTCTATAACTACTGGTGCAGGTCTTCAGTTGCAGTCTTCACAATTGACTAGTCAGTAGCACAGTAGAACGAGGCGCAAGAGAGCAAGGGTGATGCAGAGCGGACTCCTTCATGTGCTCATGACATCACTGACTTTTGGGCAGTGCTTAATTTGTAAATGAATGAGTGCTAGTGTGTTGTATCCTGCACCAGATGACACAAGTAGCCAAGTAGTATTTCCAAGTCTTCTTTATTGGTTCTAAGACAGTTAACATCATTTCTTAGTCCAGCTAGCTCTGGTCAAGTACCAGCCCCACCAGGAGCAGCCTGCCTAGCTGCTCAGCCCATCTCTAACTGCCAACACACATCCACTCAGGCACCCAGGCATTCCACGCATCACAGTCACACCAACATTCCATAACCAACTCACACTCTGGCTGAGCAGCTAGGAGGACCTAGGCTGGTTTACATGGAAATGCAATATAGAGGATATAACATTATCCCTTTCCTTTAAATAAAAACAAAAATAACAAAACTTCAAGAGAAGAACTATGCACAATAAAGCAGTAGTGTTCTAAACTCAGGGATGCAAAATATAGCAAAACATCACGAGAGAGTGAACAATAAAAAAGAACTATGCACAATAAAGCAGTAGTGTTCTAAACTCAGGGATGCAACATATAGCAAAACATCATGAGAGAGTGAACAATAAAAAAGAAGAAAGGATGGATAAAATACAACATACATAAGTCCGCTCGTCGCCAAAATAATGTTGTATCCTGCACCAGATGACACAAGTAGCCAAGTAGTATTTCCAAGTCTTCTTTATTGGTTCCAAGACAGTAAACATCATTTCTTAGTCCAGCCAGCTCTGGTCAAGTACCAGCTCCACCAGGAGCAGCCTGCCTAGCTGCTCAGCCCATCTCTAACTGCCAACACTCATCCACTCAGGCACCCAGGCATTCCACGCATCACAGTCACACCAACATTTCGTAACCAACTCACACTCTGGCTGAGCAGTTAGGAGGACCTAGGCTGGTTTACATGTAAATGCAATATAGAGGATATAACACAGTGCCCAAAGCTCTGCTTTGAAATACGTGGCAGGTGCAATTAAATGCGGATGCTGTTAATTTCAAGGCTCTGTAGTCTTGAATCCACCTTATGCCTCTTTAATCCACTACCGGGCACTGCCTGCCCCTTTATCTCACTCTTACAGGCTACTGTGTTCTCCCTTTGTTACGTTTTTTCCATCCTTCTCTTCCTCCGTCTTTCCACTTTGTTTATTTTTCCATGTCTTGCCCTTGGTAAGTGTCTGATGCGGAAAAATAAGTGCCAGTCCACAAAAATAATTGCCGGTGCCCCCCACCAACAACCACAAGCGCAAATTAAGCACTGCTGTGGGGTCAGTGAATTATATTACTTCTTGTCCCTTTCCCTCCTTAGGCACACTAGCTTGTGGTTTGGGCACATAAATTGTTTGAGGGCTCTGCAGTCAGTAATGCTGGAGTCTGTTTAATGACCTGATTTAGAGGTTGGCGGTCAGGTACTTCATCACAAACATAATGTACTTCCGTCTGCCTTCTTACAAGTGCATTATATCCTAATGGACTTGTAAGAAAGCGGACGAGATATCAGTCATGTTTTTGAGAGAGTACCTGTACGCCAAACTCTAAATCAGGCCCTAAGACTTGTATGTAGGGGCATAGGTTACTATATATTAATGATGCCAATAATGCTTACTTTTTAGAATCTCATTCTCGCTCTCACTGGCATCCCCAGAACTCTCTAGCTGCCCAATACACTTCACCACGCTCACAACCAGTTTTTTAGTTGAGAACACCGCACTGCTTGTCAGGAAATTTCAGACTCGCACCAACCACTCTCACAGACTAAGATGCACCCCTGGTAGAAGCCACACTCTGCCTCTCCACCTCTCTTGGCGGCGGGCTATGGCTGCTGCAACTGAGCTGATCCTCTCCCTGGAAAGGACGTGGAGCAGGGAATCAGGAGATGCTCTCCACATGGATTGAGTGAGGCATTGATCGAAGGGACAGCTTCCCCCTGCTCATTGCTATTTAACTGGTGCCTCAGACCTGGCAAACTGGGGGCAGGCGTATAGAACTGGGTGAAAGACGTCTTACTGGAGTACATTTTGGAGAAACCCAATATTAAGGGACTGCAGAGGCTTCTGCTAGTGACATAGAATGTGAATAATTTGAAGAACACACTTTCAGGGGGTTAGACGAGGGAAGGAAAGAGAGGATGCAGTATTTGGCATTGTGCAGTGGTTGCAGATTTCTTTGTGTAAGGATGGCCTCTGTGACTTTGTGTCATATATTTTGACAGCCGGGTGTGATCCCCAGGTATCTCTAAGACACAATTTACTACAGTAGAGTAGAAATTGTGCCCTGAATATGCGTGATAAGTTATGGTGAAATATAGGAAGACTCACGTTACAACTATAATTGTGTATACCATTCTTGACCACACCATTCTAGGTACAGCAGTGGTGGAAATAACATACCTGGGTACCAAAATTGTCTCATTAAAACATTGCACGTGGCTGCTACACAACTTCTTTAGTGTACAGGTGCTTTTAAATGAATTAGAGTTGTCAATATACCTCTTTGGAGTAAATCATAGACTGAAGAATGCGTGTAATAAAATATTACTTCCTATGCACGGCACCTAAATTGAACCAGCGCCAGGCATCTGCACACAGGTGCACTGTAATTTTGTCCCTGTCTTGGATCAACTTTTGCACCAACCGACTCGTACAAAATTACATTATTTAATTTATCAGTTGTGACAAATGGACGTTTTATAACTGATCATTGATGCAAATATCACTTCGAATTTGCAGACCACCCGTTCAGAGTTGCCTGTCACTGGTGCAATGTGAGCAATCTGCCCCATCAACTTTAATGGATGATCGTTGAAGCTCTCGACGGTATGTACTTATGACATCAAACCTTCTGATCTGTGTACGCAGACTTCCACCTTTGTGTTTCCAGTGTTCTCTCAGATCTTTTAAGCATGCAAAGCTTCTCGTTGGACTTTTTACCCCATTTTACCTCATTTGTTTAGGTCTAGCGTTAGCCAAGACGTTTTGATTTTGATACATTACATACATAATTTACTTGTAGGAGCGTTGAGCCAGCTCTCTTCATCCATTAGTTTGTCAGTGTGTCATTCACATTTTGGTTCAGCCCACTACAGTATACAGCCTGGGGCACAGGGTCAGCCAACTTCAGCCTTTGGCTTACCCCTCTGCGAATGACAGCAGTCTGCGCCTGCATAATGTCCACTTACACACAAAAGTAGTCCCCTTGCAAAGTTTTACAAAAATATTCACAAACATTGACAAAGCTGAAGAGTGGTAGCCAAGACAAGAACGTTTGGCTTTGCCAATGCTTGTCATTGCGTTACGTGATGGTGGTCTATCCAATAACAGTGTAACCCACAAAATGTATCCCTAACATACTTTTTGCAAACTAGTTTATCAAAATGTTTGAATTATTGAAAGAAAGCTACTGTGCTACTGTACGCATTGTAACTAAAATGTTCTTAAGTAGACCCAAACTTAAATTGCTTAAAACCATTAATAAAACCCCAAAGGAAGATAATTGGTGAATGTGTTTGTGTAAAGGGGAGGGGGGGGTGGAAACGAGAAATTTATTTTTATAAAATGTTACTAGGTATTGCTTCCCCTGGCATAATATTTAAGTCAATATTTGAGAGTTCTTAAGCTTCAGGGGTGCATCACAATCAAACGGTTACATAGCAAAGGCTCCTTCAGAGTAGTGATGAAGGATGTTATTTAAGAATTGGCAGGCAGGCCACAAGCCCACTGGGACGCTGGAGTCAACATTTGTGCTGCCCCAGTCTGAGCCAGTCTGCCAGGTCTAGAAATTGTCGCTGGTGCAGTAGGAGTTATCACAAAAACTGCTAAAGGTGTTTGCCCATTTGGCAAAACTCTAATACCGGTATTTTTTTGATTTTCAAAAAACAAACTCCAAACCAGGGGTTTCTGATTGCCTGGAAATAATAGCGCTAGGGGGGACATATTTGCTTTATTCCTATTAGTGACCAACATGGCTTGCAAGCGGTCAATAACAGGAGAATTGAGTGTCAGATGGCCTGCCCCAAATATTTTCAGAAGGTTTCACATTACAACCTGACTGTAAATTAGGCCAAACACCTTTTATAGCCCACAATTCGCTCAGTGCAGGAGTCCGTTGTTTTGGTTATCATAATAGTCAACTAGTCATGCTTGAGCAGAGGTGGATGGATATAGACACATCAGAAGTTGGTTTACTTCCATGTTTTCCGTGCACACCTTGTGAATACTCTTCTCTTGTCACTAGGTTTGGCATCTTGCTGCATGTCATTGGACTCCACATTTCCACTCTTGGGGATTCATTTAGCAACCAATGTTTCATTGGAGCTGTAGTCTTTGTTTCCTAGAGCCAACTGGACTAATGCACCTGAAAACTGTGATTTGTAGCAATAATACACAAAGCTTGACACATGGTGTCCTGGTGAAAAGAACGGAGGAGGCTACTATATTTATTGCATGTAGAAACCTGACTATCAGATCCACGTTTTACATACTACACGCAACTAAACAGAGTGCAATGCAGCATACACATACCTGGCTTGTGACTGACTCTCCATTCTACCACTCTGGCATTTCCCCACTAGGCTTTTGGCTACTGGACTGATTTCAGAGCAGGTATGGCTGACATGATCCAATAATCCCCTCAAGGTCCCATTCTAATCATAGCCACCTGCAGCGTAGGACTGGTCTCATTATTTTTATCAGGGATGTTTTAGTATTTCGTCTGACCCTGTGCACACATCACGGAATAGGCCAATTTTCGAACAGCTTGGACCGCTCTGATTCAAGAACTCTGAAATGGTATCCTCACCCATTTACTCCTAGCACTAAATATTACTTTAGGTGCATGGCCTTCTTGTACCTCTCTTCTCATTGTTCATTTCTTTTAATGACTATTTTTCTTCTTTTTCCTTTTATTGATCGCACATTTTCTTTACATCTCTCCTACTAGATAGCATGCACTGTTTATTGTGAGCAAAATCACACTTGGGATCTAAGGGAGAAACCCCGAAGGAGAGCGTACCACTCCCTATCAATGTATTAAACTCACAAAAAGATACGTTCTCAAACAACTAGTGGGGGGGTGTTAGACAAAGGAAAATATTTTCTTTAAGGACGAGAACCCTCACTTACCCGAAGGTGACATGCTTCATCATGGGGCTCCCTCCTCACACCGGGCCCGCAAGGTCCCAGGTGTGGGCTACAACTCTCCACCTAGAGAAAATTAGTGGAGAGGAGCTGAGGTGTTTTCAATGGGGGAGGCCAATGAGATGAGTGAGTGAGGGGCAGAGTGCAAAGGAAATAAGTGAAGTGGTTAAAACTGTCTCATAGGACCCAACAACTTTATTCAATGGTACCCTTGGACAGGATTAAAAGAAAAGAGGACTAGGGGTTAAGAGCAAATATAATATAATCCTGTCCAAGGGTACCATTGTCCAGTTGTCTCCCTTGTGTCATTCTCCCCCCTCTGCTGTATTCATCTTGCTGTTTCTCCGTCCTTGAGTTCCTCCCCGCCCTCTCCGTGATGCACTTGCCCTTGTGTGCTTCTCCCCCTGCACTGTACTAATATGTCGCCTGTGTGATTCTACCCCCAGCTCCACATTACTGTCTCTTCAGTTTGCCTTCCCTCTCCTCTCCAACTTGGATCAGTAAACAAAACAAAAAAAAGATAAACAAGCATTTGCAATGCAATCGGTCTCGCATTTGTGAAAGTTACACCTACTGGTGTTGCAAATGACAATGTTTTTTATTTTGTTTTTTGTTTGCAGTGGAGTGATCATATTTGCATAGCGCTGTGACCTCATGGTGCTGGAGAACCAGAAAATGGGAAATAGGTTAAAAGGGTGGGGAGGTGGAAAATAAATGACACCAATGGTACCTGCTACAACATTGTACTGTTAATATGTGCAGAGGTATGCTTAGGCGAGAATGACTCTTACAATGTTCCGAAACACACACATACATGTTACAGCTGTAACTCTGACAGGCCTGTTTGAGATTGTGTGTGCATTTGTCAGATTACCCACATTGTAAATTAACACAATGGTGCATTTTGGTCTTTTGTGAACTTGCTTTCCAAGACACAGTGGGCACTAAACAAAGGATAAGGCAACAGTAGGGTGATGATAGTCACGATGTTTTAGATTACAATATATTCTTGTATGACAAATTGCTGTTTCTTTTCAGGTGCATGGACTGGTTACACTGGTCGTTTCCATCTTAGGGAGTCAGATGAAAATATTTGCTTCGTACTTATCAACACTTCGTATTTAAAATTAAAAACAAACAAAATGTTGTGCCCACAGCCTGTGCGTGTGAATCCCAAGTTTCCTGTTCCTTTGCTCTGCAAACTGCCTTCAGAACTTAAGAGCTGCGGATTACCAACTGAAGGCATCATAGTTTGTCATCACTTTTCTCTCTATCTTTAAGCAGGTTATAGCTGAGATTCGCTCAACTTGTTTATTTTATTGTTAAAATATACATTGTTAGCACGTTGTACAACCACTGCAAAGAGACCCGATGTGGTCAGTTGTGGGTTCATGTGCATTGTCTGTCAGTTTCCTGATAATGCCAGGCATCAAGTTGGCGTGTCCATGGCATTCTGGCGATTTGTATTTGATCATTGGGAGTATTGTTTGTAAAACAGAAATAAATATATCGATGGAGTACATGGGCAGGGGAGAAACGTCTCACATAGTGATGGTTAAAATGCCTGCAAGCCGGTGAGCATTAGATGAGGCAGATGTTAGACCTTTGAGTGTTTATCTAAATTCCTTTCCCCTCCATAGTCTTGCTATTGCTGAAGCAGCTAGTTACCAGAAAAAAAGCTTTGGCATTTCTCTTTAAGTAAATCCTTAAGCAGCACAGTCTCGACCGTGGAACCCGCAACAGCCTTTGTGAATTTCAGCTCTACCTCCATTATGGCATTGCTGGCAGCCTTTACAATAAGAATTTCGTATGCCGCTTAAAAGGTCTGAAATGTTAATCGTTTTAACTTTGTGGTGTTACATGTGTTCCAGGCACACCTAAATTAATTGAAGAGTTAATAAATGCCCCGACATTGTATTTGCAGTAGACTGTACACCGTCATAAAAAGAGCTGTCAGGAGTCACCCCTCACCCCGCCCCCACTTTTTCACCAGAAGAGACCGCACAACTGAAAGGCTTGTTACGAAGGAAAAAAATGAACAGGAAAGCAGTTCCCCAGCGCGAACACAGCCGCGAGCGTAACCTGGGGTTCAAGAGGCAAGGCGGGCACCGGCCTGGGGCTCCTCCGGTCTTCGGGACACTAGGCTCCTGGTGAAGCTGCACGGAGAAGGAGCGGGGCAGCCTCATGTTTTGCGGCTGGCGAGGACGGAAGGGGGACAGGAGATGTGCACATCGCGTGTCTGTACGTGCGTGTTCACGGGCGCGTTCATAATTGCAGTCCGTCCTGCGTGTGCACATCTCCTGTCTCCCTTCCGAAGCAAGTCGGTAACAATACATCTCGCTAGCGACAGCGCTTTCGCGCTGCGTCGCTAGGCGAGACCTAAAAAGGGGGCCTGTGTCATTTTATAGGTGCATGCATGCTTGTTGTCATAGGCTTTTCTTCACTTTTTTAGCCATACTGCATAGCACAGGGGATGCTGTACACCATGGCTTTAACAACCGAAGGTGTGATGGATTTGCCAGTGCTTGTTTTCATATTCTACTGCACAGATCTTCGGTTCATGTGGTCTGGTAGCATCATTGCTCATTGATATACTCAGTTAAATTCATTACAGGTTGTGGATTATGTTTTAAATGGGTTTAATTGGATTTTTACCTCCAGGAAGAATTTATAATCTTATCCAATGCTCACTGTTGCTCCAGCAGGGTACCTCAGTCGTGCCTGTTCTTTGTGATATGCACTGGAAAGCTGCCTTGGTTGCAGCTGCCCACACAGAGCCGACACATAACACATTTCACATAAAATAGCCTTCCTGCTGCAAATGTAAATGAATATATCCTGCAAACAATCATTTTCTTGTGAAGGAGAACACTCTGCATCTATGAGTATATGCATCATCTTTCATTGTCCTACTAGGGGAGACCTTGGGAACACAATCAAAATCGGTTTCGGGAGGTCTGTATATGTGAAATGGAGATATTGAAACATTAAAATCTTTGTTTGAGAAGTACGTTTGCCCCCTAACTCTCCTAGAAGGTTATTGTTTTCTGTAATATTTCAACTTCAGTGGGCTGACCTCTGCTGTTTTGGTAGGGATTCAGGCACCCTCATTCTTTATGGAATGCTTGCCCAAGGCTATCTTCTGTTCAAAAGTTGCTTAAGCTAGGAATATTCATTGGTTCCCAATGAAATCATGATGAATAAGCATGATTTGTCAATGAACATAAACACAGGGCTATAATTTAGCTGTGGATGTAGCAGCTCTGCCTTTTATGTACTTGGATGTACAGGTGATTCCCTTTGTGTTCCTCCACATCACTGTACCTGTGGTAGAACCATGTGTTCTTGCTTAGGGCTCAGAACTTTCTTTTGTGTCTGTGCTGAAGTAGGCTTTCTTGTTACTAGTCTCATTCTTTACTCACCCCATTTCCTTGCCCTCTTCCCTAATTTTTTAGAGCTGCAGCCATAGCAGAGATTTTGATGGAATTGGGTTTTGGGTTCTTCCTATGTCCAATTCACTTTGAGGAAAAGGTTGGATATTTGAACTGCTAAAAATAAGTTATTAATCTTCCTAGGTGTTTACCCTCCCTCTGTTCTATTCTGAGGTATTTACCTATGGTAAATGTGGATTTCCACTTGGTGCAGTTAGGGGCTAAAGAAATTCAAAACTCCCCACTTTTAAATTTCCCTGTAAGATGCTGAGATGTGTGAAGAATGACCAAAATCAGCAAAGAACGTCTTTGAAACTTCCATTCCACATGAGTGTTGTATATTTAAGTATTTATAATTATGATGTTGGTTATTGTTATTATAATTATTGTGAGTGGTAGTATTTCAACCCTTTGGAGCAGACCCTTCTTTATGTCACCCCTCCCCCATTATCTTTCCTCACAATCTTACACATCTGAAATCTGAGGGTGGCTATGCAGCATTCATATTCTTTAAAGTTCTTAGCTAGACTTGAGCTCATGGCTCCTGTACGTATGGTTGATTTGCATTCTGAAATCCTTGTTTTTATGGTTTCTTAAGGGCTGAAAATTAGGGTTAGGGATAGTATCTTGGTTAGGTATGGGTTGGAGTATGGGTGACGTAGTATGGGGAAAGGCTCTATAACTAACCGTATAGTTACTCTTATAGGAGGCAACTAGCCGATATTAGACATTTGGCTGGCTGAGAGCAATTGTATAGCGACAAGACAGTGTCAACATTGGTCAAGCGGTTGCATTCACACTCAGGTGTGACAGAGTAGGTTAGCCAAGAGATAACCTTGAACACTTTCAGTCTTACCTTGAGCACTTTCAGTGAGAATGCAAGGTTGATATGTGTTAGTTGACAGCTCCAAATGTTCTGGACATTGTCTTATAATTGCCTTTAAGGGAAAGATAGTAAGGAGTATTAAGAGGATGGTTAAGACCTAACACACTGGTGGTAGAGAGGAGACAACATACGCTCTGCTGCCTCTCAGTTTG
Source organism: Calotriton arnoldi (assembly GCA_963921515.1). Lineage (NCBI taxonomy): Eukaryota > Metazoa > Chordata > Amphibia > Caudata > Salamandridae > Calotriton > Calotriton arnoldi. The sequence goes on along the minus strand of CAWUFW010001528.1, from coordinate 735,322 downwards.
GGTTGAACTTTACAAATTCCAAATATTAAATACATACAGGGCTCTAGATGCTGGTACCTGAGATGCACATGGAACTGTTGAGAGAGTGGCATGCTTTCCACCCTTAAGTATTGAAGCTTGTTGAATGGGGGTGTTATAGGCCGGCAGGGTGTGTCTGGCATCTGTTAAAAAGCAGTATCCAACCTTGCAAGAAAGTTAGAGCTTGGCCTGTTTTCTTGTTCTGACATGTCTGAAATCTGGCAAACCCTTGAGTTAGATTCTGCAGAGTCTCTTTTGGCTAATTCTGAATACGAGATGGATACTGGTTCGGCCCCATGTAATAGAATTAATGTAATTACAGACATCATGCTTAACCACAACCCGTTCCTGCTTACAGTATGCATGAGTGATTGTAATCAATGGAGTGTATGCTTATTTGTGTTGTCTTTCAAGACAAAACCTAAAGTGTGAATTGGTACATATACTGATTTTATTGCAATGAATACACTACTGTATACGGTATTGGACATGAATGACTGGATTGTCAGTGGAGTTGGAAGAACATTGTACTTGATTGAGTTTTTAGAAACAATTGTCGATGGAGGTGGAGCAGCGATGGATATAAATGAGTTGTTTTTCATTGAGGGACGAGCATTCTTGTTGGCTTCGTAGGTTGGTCTTGATCCAGCGCTATCAATAAAATTTCTTCTCCTATATGCTTTGGACATCCAGGTACAAATATCCCTCTGAAACACAGACTATATCCATATGACGTGGGGCCCATAACACCGCATATACATTCACTCTCTCATATATTCCCTGGATTTCATCCGTCCTTACCTAGGAGAAAAACAGTAGAACGATTCGCTGGAAGGAGACGGGATACCTTTTTAAAACGACGTAATACTTCTCATTACTTTTAAGGTATTCCGCTCATTGGTCGATGGACCAACTAGTAGGAATCAGTTGATGGTGATTAAGACCAGCTCAATCACAATAAACCTTTAAACATTTACATTTATCATTGAGCTAAAGAACCACTGACTCAGTGTTTTAAAGATAATAAAGTTTTATATAATTTTTAGAAGCATGAATAAGTTTCAGATTTATTATTCAGGTTATTACATTTAGCATCATTATAAGAATAAATTGAAATTGCAATGCATACCTATTAGATGGAAAAATAAAGTTCGTCACAGCAAGAACTCCCAAAAGATCTATCTATCTGTCCTGGAAAACAGGCCTTCTCGTTCCTTTCCCCTTCAGTATTTTAAGAATAAAAGTCTAATAGTTCTAAATGGAAAATCTATTAAGAGTAAAAAGTTTCTCCAAAAGCAGCATCTCATGCTCAATCAAAAATATAAAATAGCAGCAGCAGCATCAGCTCGTCAGCCATCAGCAAACCCAAAAGCAGCTAACCCCTCCCCTCTAAGAGTAGGTCTTCTTATACCCTAATACTAGCTTACTAAGTAAAAATGTTACATCTTTATGGCGAGATTCTCTCTAATTGGTCCATTCGGGTCAGTATACATTTCATTATGAATATCCTTGTTCCAACCAGTTCTTTGTGGAAAGTTCATACTTCTGTCGTTTCTCACGGGTTCATGACATTACCCATCCGCTCTTGTAGTTCAAACTGTATCTTTTTCTGATACTTTTAGGTTCAACAGTTCTTTGTCCATTCATTTATTCACTGCGACTTCTCACGCTTTTCACTGTTCCCTTTGGCACACGTTTATTCGATAAGGTCATCGCAGCCTTGACCATACTTCCATCCTAGGCTTTGGAACGATCACATGATCCCTCTTGATCACGGCCTTTCTCTCTTTTCATAACTCACTCGCGCCTGCGTATTCTAGCTCATGGCGGCCATTTTATATCGCTGCTCAACAGGCCTAAGCGCACTATTATAAAGATAAACAAAACATAGTTAAGAATAAAGAATATAAACCCCTTCGTTTCCCTCCCGTCATTCTACTTACCCCAATTAGGTATTACCTAGCAAAAGCGACATATAAAGCCATCCCTTACTTACCACCGCTTTACTTTGCCACTACACAGTTTATTTTCAAGCACAAATCATGCATTTTATTATTCTATTAGTACGCAAATATTAGACTTATGTTATCCACGTCATCAATTGTAAGTAAATTAGTTGGCACATAAATAGCATGTTACCTTTAACCCTTTACATGTAACATACATGGTTGGTTATTTACTAAGACGAACTTGTGTGTTATTTATTTAACGTAAATATTAGGAGGTTAAAAATTTTCGTTTACCCTGCTCCATCAGTCTCCACAGGAAGATGCATGGGAATTTTACTTGGATTGGCCATCAGTGGAGGTGGGCAGCCTTGTATTTGGTAGTGTTGGTTACCCAGGAGAAGGAGCAGCACTGGATTCCGATGAGGTGGTCTTCAGTGGAGAAAGAGCAGTGTTTCATTGGGTGCATTTTGTATTTTGTTTTAAATATTTATGAAAGCACTCCTTTAAGCCCCTTAACGTTTCTTTAGGAGCCGACAGTTGTGAGGCAGAGTAGTCCCACTTCAGATCCATTGTGCTACCCTGTTCTGGGGAACTACATTCCTTATTACGATTAGACTTCTTCCTTAAGTTTTTTTTTTTCCTTGTGGTAGATTTTGCGGATGGCTCTGAGTCTGTGCTACTATTCCAAGTGTAGCTCCCTCCTTCACTCGAGTTCTCTCTTCCCGACTTTGCCCCACTCGGTCAATGAATAAAATTTATCGATGTTGTCAGGCGTTCTCGGCAGGGGATCTTGCATTTCTTCTTCATAATTCTCACCACAGGTCACCAGCAAATCGCTTCCAACAGCTGAGGCATTGGTGGTTGATTGAATATGGCTGCCATCCTCCTGTGCCATTCCAAGTCTGATGGCCAGGGTAGATTGAGTAGCGGGTGTATCGTTGTCAGCGAGGTGATTGCTGCTAAACACCTTAAGCGTTGGTGGGTCTTACCTTGGTAGTAGCATCGGAGATAGTCAAGTGGTCAATACTCACAATAACTCGCGCCCACTCGGCGGAGGACCTAACCTGCAGTGCCGGTTCCGGGAAGGTAACTGCAAGCCCGGTTCCGGCTGCTGATATCCCAGCGGAATTGGCACGCAATTAGGAGCGTCAGCAACGTATCAGGAGAGCTGGGGTGCTGACCAAAGATCTCCGCCAAAGAGCCCCCACTGAGGGTGCCCGTCGGGTATTGCAGCGCCGACCCGATGAGGAGCATGCCCAATGATGAAGCATGACACCCAGCGGGCTGGGTGTGTGAGGGCACTAATTCCGAAAGGAGGGATTCCCCATCCTCCTTTTTGGTAGCCAGTTATTTGTACACACCCCAAAGTTACTGTCAGCCTCCTTAGGAACTGCATACTCCTTTCTTTGATATTAGTATTAGGGCACGTATGCTGGACCTTCAAAGCCCTTTTTGTCTCTCCTTGTTGTTAGCATAATCAGCACGGTTGCATAACCGTGAGACCTAAGGTTACCAGTAGCGTGAACCACGTTACCTGGACCACTCATTACTCTATTATTCATTTAGTTAACTTCTTCCCCGACATGCTATCAAGATGGATGTAACTCAGGGTCTGAGTTTCGGTGAGGATGTTGCAGCAGAAATTCTAAGGACACCATCGATCCTAGGTACTGAGGGCAGTTCAGCAACAGGGAGCCAATCTGAGGATTGGGCTCACCTTAGTTCGCTCAAAACCACCCTCCATGGAGCCCTAATGACGGAATACTTGCGGGCCAACATCGCCCCTAACGGCTTGATTGTGAACAACTTTCCTCGCCTCTTTCTGGATGACCCTGTGTTCAAGAAAGAATGGTCCCTGGTGTCATGGAAGTGCACTAGGGACCTACTTATTCTAATCATTAATACCGCAAAAAGGATAGCTGATGCTCTCCTTGCACGAATACAACTAGCTGAAGGCAACTTGAAGGCCGCCATTCAAAATACTATATTCAAGTGTAAACTGACCGAGATCAACCATAAAATCAGTGAGAGTAGGAAGTTTCTGATGAAACAAAAAATCAGCAAACTACAGAAGGATATTAACAGGTTTGACAAAGAGAAAGTCTACCCATACCTTAAGGCTGTCTTTACTTCTAACAAAACCAGTTATTCCTCAGATGAAAGCGCGACTGACACAAGGAGAGGCTCCTCTTCAAATAGTGATTCCAGCACAGGAAGTTGGGGCAGCAACTCCTCCAGACGTGCAGCACGCCCGACCTACCACAACTACCCTATGCCACCCTACCAGGGTCCACCTATGTGGCAATACCCAGGGTTCCCACCAGGACCTCCAGGATACCCACATGGACCACAACCATTCTTCCACGGTAACAACCAACCTTTTTTAGGAAGAGGTTGGGGCAGAGGAAGAGGGCGGCGAAGAGGCAACGCCAAGCAAGTGCACTGGCAGGAACAATCTCAGAATGCCGTAGAGAGACAGAGCATGACGAAGGGGAAAAGAAATTAGTAATTAATCTTTCCCACAGAAACCTGACTGAGATAGAGCATGGCGTTCTCCAGAAAGGTCTTGGTTACGTTCCGACACCCAAACATGACAGGTTCAGAGACCAATGCGAGATCCACAATCTCTTTTGCAAAGTCAGACTGAACGCTTCCTTCCAAGACAGACCCTCACCTAACAACAATGATACAGGGCTACGCAACCCGTCTACCTTTACACCGAATAGTAGCATGGTACCTAATGAGGTCCTGACCTTCGAGCAAGCTGTGCTCAAGGACCTCAAAGATATTACACCCAATCCCCCCTTTAAGAACCTTTCTAATGCGGATTGGGCAGCTGTAAAATCACTGGCTGATGATCCCTCAATAACTATCAAGCAAGCAGATAAAGGGGGAGCTACCGTCATAATGTCAACTTGTGACTATGACACTGAATGTCTCCGCCAACTCAATAACGACAGATATTACACCCCCATCAGCGAGAACCCCACTAAAAGGCTCTCCACCATAATATCAACGATGGCATTTACAGCAGAAACAGAGGGGTGGATCACTAAAAAGAGTCGGATTTCCTGGTGACAAAAGACCCTAAAACACCATACTTTTATATCCTCCCTAAAATACACAAGGGGATGAATCCAGTCCCTGGGAGACCCATAGTCTCTGGGATAGGTTCACTTTTGGAACCACTATCCAAGTTCTGTGATTACTTCCTCCAGCCATTAGTGAAAGAAACACCAGCCTTCCTTCTTGACACCACGTCTGTACTACGGCTTATTGATGACTTCCCACGTCAGAGCGAGATTGATTTGTTAGTCACCCTAGACGTGGAAGCACTTTATACTAATATACCCCAACGTGCCACCTTAGAGGTTATTGAAGATGCCTTTAGCTCTTCAGACTGGACATCACCGACACCAATATCGTTTGTGATGGAGTGTGCTATCCTGGCCCTAACTGAGAATTTTTTTGAATATGACAAGAAACTCTTCCACCAAACACAGGGCACTTCCATGGGTAGCACATTCGCTCCTAGTGTGGCCTGTCTTTACGTGGCAGCATTTGAGTCCAGATCTATCTTCAATCCATCCAACCCCTACTCAGGTAACCTGATTACGTGGAAGAGGTACATTGATGACATTCTAGTCTTCTGGAAGGGAGACAGAAGTAGTTGTGAAGACTTTTGTCTGTGTATTAACACTCTGAATCCCTATCTTAAGTTCACCGATTCCATCTCTGATTCCACTGTACCCTTTCTGGACCTGAACATCAATCTGTCTTCAGGTACCTTGAACACAACACTATACAAGAAACCTACCGACTGCAATATTCTCTTACTCTTCAGCAGTCACCACCCCAGGGCCCTCAAAACCAATTTACCATTCGGACAATTTCTCCGTATCAGGAGGAACTGTACCTCTGTCGAGGACTATAAGGTGGAAGCTATCAAACTAGCATCAGATTTACGCAAGCAAGAATACCCACAACAGACAGTCTCCATGGCCATGAAGAGAGCCAGGAACAATAATAGAGAGGCACTGTTGGAGAAAACTGACAAGAATCCCACTGAGGCGATCACATGCGTAACCTCATACACCCCCCGCCTCTAGCCAGATTAGGAACATCATACGCAAACATTGGGACATTCTGAACACAGGCGATTTGACACTGCCAGCCCCTAGATTTGCGTTCAAAAGAACCAACAATTTGAAGGATCTACTGATACACACCAGACCCAGATCCAAAAATGTAATGAGCCAAAGATGCCTATGGGACTTACCTCCTGTCACTGTTCACTACCCTTCCTGATCCTCTTCAGTGTGCCCCCAAACTAAACTCACCAGGGAAATAACTTTTGCCAACAATTTCACTTGGAGGATGAGGAAACATACCAACTGCAACACTGCCAATTGCATTTACCTATTATCCTGCCCATGTGACCTCGCGTATGTGGGGATGACTACAAGACCAGTCAAAACCCGTATAACAGAACATAAGAGCAACATCAGGTGTCACAAAACCACAACACGACTGTATACCCATTTCTTAACAAGCCAACATACCTGCGACACACTTAGGTGGGTGATCCTGGAAGCACACACATCCATCACCCCTGATGCACTATTTAGAATCGAACAGCGATGGGTACACCGCCTGGGCACAGATAGGAATGGCCTGAACGAGGACATCCCCTGGAGCACCCTGAGCAACCACCAATCTGGGAGATAAATCATCCAGTTACCACTCTGGGATAGAACCTATTTAGTAACACGACGAAGGGTCCCCGCTCCACTTGAGACTTCGGGAATCCTGACACGCGACATCCACATGCACTACATACTCTTATACTGCTTTTAGTACATGGCGCCACTCTCTATGAGTTTATTGAACATCTCTTTTCCACACTGGATGTCAATTTAGAAGAACTCATTTTTAATAATCACCCTTTAGAAGTGAGCCCGACATAGTATGAGTGCATACGGCACCCACATAGCAGGAGTATACTAACTAACACAACAAGATCATCAGTTTGCGAACCATATGTAATACCTTCCGAGCCCCCACAGGAAATAGCTTTGCCATGGTTGGCACCATGTTAGTCTACCTTGGCCTTGGCAACATTACTACTTCGCAGTACGACATGACACTCCTTCGCTGATATATTGAAATGCGAACACCTTAGTACCACTCCAAGATGGCGCTCCATATTGCGAACTTCTTTCCCCCTCCAACATGGCCGCCAAGCGATCTCATAGGAAGTTAGTTGGTCAGCACCCCAGCTCTCCCGCCACGTTGCTGACGCTCCTAATTGCGTGCCAATTCCGCTGGGATATCAGCAGCCGGAACCGGGCTTGCAGTTACCTTCCCGGAACCGGCACTGCAGGTTAGGTCCTCCGCCGAGTGGGCGCGAGTTATTGTGAGTATTGACCACTTGACTATCTCCGATGCTACTACCAAGGTAAGACCCACCAACGCTTAAGGTGTTTAGCAGCAATCACCTCGCTGACGACGGAAGGGTTACCTACGTTTTAGGGAACCGGCAGCGTACTAACTGAGGGCAACATGCTCCAGGAGTTTCGTTTACTGGCGGACACGGCGCCGGGACTGTGGGTCGGAGTGGAGCGATGGATCCCTTAAGGATCCTATACCGCCCGGACCACGCCCTTGCGCTGACCTGCTGGCATTTGGGACCATGGTGCACTGACCCTTTGGTGGTGCACGGCACGATCCGCTGATCTCGAGCGTTACGCCCCACACATACTATAACCGAACGCTGGGTCTACCTTCATCCCAATAAGGTCTCTAGACATGGTTTATACTTACCTTGGATCCCCTGACACACCCTCTTCCCTCCCCCTTTTTACCCCCTTTCCCCTTCCCGCCCCTTCTTCCCCCCCTTGTTCCCCTACTTTTTAGGACACTCGTTGAATTAACGTGTCCACTTGATGCCGCTACCCGATGGGGCCAGTCTTGAATAAATTATAGGTGAGTGGCCGCATCAGATACTAATTGTGACTTGCTTTTGACCTTACTTTATTCTGGTGCTCTGTTGCCACAGTGCCTTTCTAACGAATTTTAGTGTACCACATGCGTTGTTAATACAATTTATTATTGCACACGTAATGCCAGAAATTCCATAGGAAGCTCGCACTAGATTCAATGGTTAAAGCTTATGGATGCCGTTGACATGCTTTGGCTATTAGACAATCCTCATAGGATTAGTCATGTTGTGAGTAACTGTTTGTTTTTTATATTTGTGTTCTTTTATTGTAGATTGGCTACCGCACCCATGGACATCACACGCCACTGGTGCTATCAGACTGGTAATATCTAGGTTATTAGACCTCATTATCAGCCACTTAGTGTAGATTCCAATTTTCTTATTAGGTCCTGAATTGCCGCCTGATCCTTCTTGGGACAATCAGGGCAAGAAACATGTTGACCGCATGAAGTATAGAGCAACTGCCTATAACATCACTATAGACAGTCGCCATCACTCCTTTTAATCAGGGTGGGAGACAGGATTATTAAATTAGTGGCCCTGTTCCTCCCTCTCCCTGTTTTAACTCACTTGGTCTTTTTAGAAACCACAACACAACACTTCTACACTTTAGGGCCCCTCACACACACTCACCATACGGCAAGGAAAAAAGATCTCCGCCTAAGAGCCCCCACTGAGGGTGCCCGTCGGGTATTGCAGCGCCGACCCGACGAGGAGCATGCCCAATGATGAAGCATGACACCCAGCGGGCTGGGTGTGTGAGGGCACTAATTCCGAAAGGAGGGATTCCCCATCCTCCTTTTTGGTAGCCAGTTATTTGTACACACCCCAAAGTTACTGTCAGCCTCCTTAGGAACTGCATACTCCTTTCTTTGACACAGATGGATTTTCTCATTTATTCCCAACACTCAAAATCCTTTATGTACACCAGCCCTAATCTCTTCGGAATTTTACTATGGTTACCCAAAACATCTGCTGGAAGTTTCACCCGGCCTATTGTGACAGTTTCTGCACCTACAAAATGTGGTAGCTTGTCTAGTGACAGTTAAAAGGGAATATGATTATCCACATTGATCACGCTATTGTGTGTAGACCTTTATGGGACATACTATGGGTCAGTAAGAATATATACGACACAATGTGCAATTGAGCACTCCAGTCAATACCACCCTTAGAATCTGGAATGAGACAGCTGAAAAGAAGAAATCACCACTTTCTCCTCTCCATACACACTGATCAACTTTAATCCCGAATTGTCTCCTTCACTACATGAAAACCCCTTCCAGAGATGGCGCAAGAGCGAATGCTGAATGCCAGATATGTTTTATGAAGACCAAATCAGGTCATATCTACAAAGTAAGATTGAATTTCATTTAGATGAGCAGGAGAGACTGCAATATGCTCAGATTAGACATGGTCCTTAAGCTTAAACTTAAGCAAGCAGTGATGAGAGAGAGAACCCCATTTAAAACCCTTTCCCCAAAGCTCATAGGTATTGGAGGAATCATTATTTTGAGTGCTATTAGATACAGATGCTGAACCCAACTTGCACTATATGTTAGAATGGGAGAAAGTACTTAATAAGCAAATCACCCTCAAACAATGGGAACTTCTAAGGAGATACTCACACACTGCTCTTCTTTGTTAGGAGTATGGAGATCCAATATAAACTCATGTATGGTTGGTACTACGTGCTATCTCATCTGCACCATATATCCCAAGGTGAGCCAGTAATGTTGGGGGGTTGTGGTGGGGTGAGGGACCCATTACATATTTGGCGAGATTGTCCAAAGATGAAACAATTTTGGATGAACGTTTCAAAACTTTTACATACAATTCTTGGGTAGCCTTTGCCAACAACACGTGAAACGATGGTCCCTTAGGAATACGACTGTCTCACTAATTAAGAGTAGTACCTGAGTTTTTTAGGTGGAAGAAAATGAACTCACCTCCTATCTCTCAAAGGTATCATCAGCCGTGGACTCTCTTGAAAATGCAATGATTATCCAGTAGTAGCAAATACTCCAGCGTAATTCACATAATTTGGGGAATATAGGCCATTTTGCCTACATTTCGTGCAATTGCATGAAAACAAATTACATAAATGTCAACACCCCTAACACACAAAGTTTAAAGAGGTCTGGAAATCATTGTTGGAGGTGCTGAGCCAGGGAGAGCCGGATGTGCCTTGTCCCACCCCAGGTGGAGAGCAATGGGTTTATTTAATTAGTTGTCTGACCTTGCAGAGCTTCTCAGTATGGTACTCCTGTGGAGGATGATGTAGGTACTCCAGGCCAGCCAAAATCAGAGCTAGAAAACTGAACAATGCACATTGGATCACGGTGGTGCGGGGGGGTGAAGAGATTGTTTAAATTGTATTTTCCTCGTTATTCTTTTGTGGTGGTGTTACAGAAGCAACAATGTAAACATTAGCTGTAACGAAACATAACACCTGACAAAAAATGTTTATCTTGTATTTTTTCCTCTGAAAAAAAGAATACATTTTCCATTTGAAAAAAAGGAAATAAGCTTGTGTTTCACATGTACTGGAACAATCGCACCTGCTTCTGGTGACAGACGTGGTGCAGTTTACAACACTGTACATTACCCACAGTGCTTTCTATAGCCAGTGTCTCTCTCTTATGTGTCTATAGTTTTCTCTCTGAGCTTCAGCCCCACATCAATGGTTCACTGTTTCCAGTTCTACAACTGCCTCAGGGTCTGTGGCTGTGAGGCCCATGGGAAATGAACTCAGATGCATAGTAGCTGACCAATATGAGGCAGACGTACTTGTGACTTCATGGTGCCGAGCAGTGAGAACAAAGAATGCCATGTCCATTTGTAAGGAATGGAACCATGAATAAAATATTGTTTGATTGGGAGTATTCTTTCTGCTATGCATTCTGCACTAACTTTGATAATATAAGTGCTGGATACAGCTCACTTATTCCATGGGCTGGATTCGCATTTGGCCTTAATGTAACAGGAAATCATTGTTCTATACATTTGCATTAAGTTAACTAACAGAAAAATGATCTGTGTGATTTTGCTGGCTGGATATACATGGTGGCTAGACACCACTCTCTACATCCACCACCGTGGCCTGTAAGGCCACATATGATATCATGGCCGACTTACACATGTTTATCGGTGCCTCACTACAGAGTGAAGGGACAAGTGGAGTGCTTAATTTGTACAATTTTTTTTTATAAGTGGTAAGTGTTTATTAGTAGCCCCTGCCTGTGCAGTTGAATGCATAGTTTCCGGCGGCCACCACAAAACTCCAGTGAGGGGGTGGGGGGTAAGGGAGATATAATAAATAAAAAATGTACCTGTCCTGCCTCCGATGCATTGTGGCTCCTCTTCACTCCTGATGGTGTCCCAGCAGTCCCTGGGACAGCAGCCCAGGCTCCCTACCCAATCCAGTCGCTGCTCTCATAGCATGAGAGCAGCGCCAGGATTGGTCTGAGCGCCCTAGTTTGCCACTCAGACAGTACCTTAGTGCCAGTGGCGTTTCTCCAACCCGGCTGTGCAACACAGCCGGGTTGAAGAAACCTAAGTGCACGTCTGTTTTGCCAGCCTAAGACGGCCGGCCAAACCGACACGCGCACTTTACAGTGCACACTACCCCTTCCTCCCTGCCATGTCTGGCCCTCCCAAGACTCCCTGTCTCATTCAGTCAGCGGGAAAAAAAAAAATAATATTCTTATATTATCATTTTATATCTTCCGCTAACTGACTCAGTGGGGCGACGCTTCTCCACCGTTATGGACGAGCCATCCCTGGCCACATCATGCCCCTTTCTTCCAATACTCTATAATTCCTGTCATTTTATCTTACCTTAGCAAGTTTTCTTTTTTACACCTGTTTCTCCCTTTCAGTTTTCACGTCTTTCTCTTCCTCCTGTTTCTGCCTTTTTCCTTTTTTCCGATTGAAAGGTCCGGTGATGAACAATAAATCCTGCCTCCCTCCCTGCCCCCCCTCCAAAATATGAGTGTTGGTGCTTACATACTGCCTTCACAGTATAGGTCATAGAAAAAGAGTTTGACGCACTGTAAAATATGTCTGCTCATTTGTGAGCGACAGTGTTGCTATTAAAAAGCTGAGCTACTTTGAAGTACTTTTAGGATGCTCTTGCGGGACACCATACATGAGAACACCCTGCCCTGCATGAACGCACACTCGGAGGAGCAAGCGATTGCCTGCTGTATACCACAGTTTGCAACATCCTTGTCCCTTCCCAGGCACGCACATGGGTAACGCCCTGTTTCATGACCCACATTCTAACGACAAGTAGTAAAGGGCTATAGTTATGTATACATGTAATGTTATTTAGGGTCTTGCTGAGTAGCTGGGCCGCAGTAGTTAGAGTTCGTGGATTAGAATGTGACAAAACTGACACTGGGACAGCCATGGCTATGTGTTGTATAAGGAAATGTGCAAGACCCCTTTCTTCCAATGTTATTTTCCTTAAATGGTCTCCTCATGTTGTTACTTACACCAGGATATCGTTTCATGGGCTGTGATGTCATTCAAATGGGAATGATATGTCTCACGAGGAAAAAAAACAATTGGAATGAACTAGATAGCTTCATTAAACTTTCCTGTCTTGAATAATGTATGTTGGGTGCTAGTTTTCCACTGCCCACATCGCTAGGTCAGATGTCTCTTCAGTCTCCCCTACAATATGGCTTATGTACAGTCAGCATTCTTACTTGTATTTCAGGGCAGACTGTGCAGTTGTAATTAAAATGCCATATCAGGCAGCCAGGCTGCATGAAGATGTGCTAAGGTGGCTGTGCTTCGAGAGCAGCTGCAAGTGTACTTCTGAAAAGGATAATCTAAGGCTAGTCGCAAGATCAAGATTTGACTTTATGGTTTTGAAGACCCCTTTCTCTTGGAGCTGGATTTTGAAGGACTTCCATGTTTCTAATGAGTGCAAGCTCTCATTTGATGACTGTGTATGCGCTATCAGTGTGCATGCTCCTTGCTTAGGGCTGTTAGGTAGGATTCCAGTGTCCTTACTTCATACCCTTGTGCAGGATTCTAATTATGCTACTGATGCCCACACGTGATGACTGGAACTGTTAGTTCTTCCAAACAAAATTTCTGTGCCCTAATAACCACAAAGACTAGTCGTCTCGATTGCGTGGGTAATAGGCTGCAGAACAATCTTACCTGAAGAACGCGCTCAACTAACTCTCTAATCAACGCCAGATCCCTGCTCAAGATGTATTGTTTTAAGTGAGCTCGCTTGTCTGTCCTACTTATTAAGTCTCGCCTACCAGACAGGACAATCTGCCTGGTTGCGAAAGACTCATAGTGAACTTAAAAGGGGTTACAGCTGGCCCACTGCTTACCATTTGTTGGTTTTATTGTCACTCTCATTTGCATGCTTCTTATTCAATGGCTTGCAATCTTCTTCTTATATTTGTCACTCTCCTGGAGCATATACTCTTCAAAATCCTTTTTGATTGGCTGAATTGTATGCTTCCACTGCTCACTTATAGGGAACAATTTTTTCTTTCTTTTTGGTTAAGCACTCCATGAGTACATTTGTTTTACAGCTCTCTCTCTCGGGTGCGCGTCCCCCATGCCAAATACCTACCCCTCCGCCTGCACTCCTTTTTGCTCTCTCCTCCCTGTGCTGCTCTCTCTTTCTCGTTTGCTTCTCTCCCGCCAAACTCCCCTGTCCTCCATATTGTTCTCTCCATTATGTGATTTTTCCCCTGATGTGCTTTGCCCTCTTCCGCCAACCTGCTGCTCCACTGCCCTCCGTACCTGAGGTCCTTTTTTATTTCTTTTTTTTATTTAGCAATCCTAGTGGCATCTGAAAAAAAAAGAAAAATAGCGCCTGTGCAATTCTATAGCTATGCATGCGAGGTGAGACATAGGCACACTTGCAGAATGACAGGACCAGTAATAGCGGTTGTGTAATTGTACCTTGTTTTTTTTCTTCTTTCAAAATCGGAAAAAAATATTTTGCTTTTTTGCCAGTGCTGCATAGCGTTGGCAAACTGCAGTGCAGAGCCATTAAGTCAAAAAGGCAAGACCTTTGCCAAGGTTTGTTTTATAAGAGATTCCGCCAAGGACTGACTCTGGCTCCACAGAGATGACATCCCTATCCATCCTCAGTGTTTGCCGCCTGATACCCGCATGAGGGAACAATTTCCTAAGATATTTTAACATGCAGTGGTTGCATTTTGCACACTGTTTAACAAATGTTTAGCAACCAGCCTTTGGTATTGTGACTTTATTGTAAGTGTTTTTGTATATTATTTATCATATGGTTTGATCCTAATGTTCCCGGTTATCTCTCCTTAGTGGTTTGTTCCTAATAGTATGTTCTAAATGGAATGTTTATAGTCAAAAGTGGAAAGAGTGAAGGAGGTGGACTGGGAATGTTCCCTGGGTAGCTGTGGCTGGAGTGTCTTCATCACAATAAAAGGCCTTCTTTTATATCGCATGATTGATTCTTCTGGATTTCACACATCCCTTTTCATTTGTAACACAACACTGGGGTTGTTTTCCATTCACTCAGTACTGGGGAAGGTAAAATATAATCCCGCACCTGCTATGCTGAGCTCACAGCCAGCTCATCCTGGCTGCAAAGCCTCATTTGCATAGCCCAGATGGTAAAGAGGCATGATCGGGGGCGAATTGCACATTGATCCGCCATTGGCAGTGGGCTGAAGACAGCTTTGCTGCCAGGGCTATGAACTACTCTTTAAGACAAATGCAAGGTCTGGATTTTAAAAACGGTGCTTAAAGGCACATGTATTTTGTGAAAATGATTGGTTTTGAAAACTTAGGCCGAAAGTGAAAGAGGGGAGTGCCTCAGACCAACAATATAAAGACATGAGATGGGATGCTACCTGCCACCTGGAATTAAAAGGCTGCTGGGTACCTCAGGAGCATAGCTGTTAATAGTGTAGCAGGTGCAGTATTACTGGGGCCCAACGGAGTGCATCCAAATCATAGCTGTTTTTACACTCTGTCCAGGGGATGGGGGCTCATTTTCATTACTTGGATCAGGGCCCATGACACCTTTGTTATGCCACTGCGTCACCTAATGCAAACCCGTGCAAAAGCGACAAGTATTTCCTCCTTTTATGGCATCCTGCTACCTACGCTCTACTTGTTGGATGGCCCATACTGTTTAGGTCGAGCATTTGAGACCTCTTGTATATACTTTAGTATATACTTATATGTGTATGTACTCTGGGGCTCTGGAGATCAGCCCTAGGACTTGTCTGCTTCCGCTTAGGGACTTTTTTTCTGTTCAACTGCCTCTATTTAACTGTCTTGATAGAAAAGAACCAGTAGAGGTCAGTAAAATACCAGAATTGCTTTCTGCTAAGGGACTTTCTTTTTTAAATTTTTCTGGCAACTGCCTCTATTTAACTTTCTTGATAGAAAACGACCAGCAGAGGTCAGTAAAATACCAGAATCACTTTAGCATTATCTAGATTCCAGTCCATAGAAATTGTCTTCCACGAGCACCCGTAGACAATAATATTTTTTTCAAATCTCGTATTTTCAGTGATATGACCACCGAAGGCCCTGATTTTATATTAAAAACAGAGCTTTGGACTATACCATTTCCCGCTGAAAGGCAATATTTCTCTCCATGTGTTCCCATACCTGGCATGTCACGCAGTTTGGTGCTTACTTTCCCTCCATGTTAAACAACAGTAGATGTTTCAGCACCCAGGCTAATGTGCTGCATAGCTAAATACATATAAGGTCCCAAATGCGAGACCGATTGCATTGCAACTGTTTGTTTTATCTGGTGTGGTTTCTCGAGGTAGGCTGTGCTCTCGAGTCTCCATATTTTATACTTTCATAGTTAGCAGATAAGACTTGTAGAATAGGAATAACAACTGTTAACATGTTACATCGCTGCTCCATTTTGTTTTGGCTTTCCTTAGTGCTAGCATCATTGGTGACACCAACTCAATAAAGGGGGTCATTTATGGTGCCAGTCAGTAACATTTCCACCGGTGTCTTCTAAGTCTATACATCAGCCCAACAAGTGGGAAATAAACATGCCAAAGAAATATTTGTGTCTATTTTGTAGAAATTTGTTTGACCACATTTTAACCGATTTGCACTGCACTTACCATGAGAGAAAATCTGGTGGCAAATACAACCGTTGAGTCAGAAGAGTTGGCCCTCAGCTCTACACCTGCACTATAATTGTTGTTTGGAGAATCATTTCCTTTCCTGAAAAAGTGCTCAATTTTCAGACTCATGCCCTGAAATCTGGATCTGATGTTCTTTTGGTCATGGAGGAATCAACATTAGTGCTTGGTTTCATAGTTTTGATGAGCTTTTCTACTTCTTTCATATTGGTTTTACATCGAATCACTTGCAGGCTCTTTGTCTGTCCCACTGGATTGTTGTATGTGCAGGGGCAGTGCTAGAATATTTAAATTGTGGGAAACAATCCATTCACATTTGACACTGTGTGCATGGTACAATCTGCAGTCTCACTCTGCTGACCAAGCATGATGGGAGAGTGGTGTTGGGATAACAGAAGCGGAGATATTTTAGCTCCACTAAAGTGGTGTAGCAAAGCAACTTTCATTCCAGTTATTTGCTGCATTTTGTCTGGAATAGAGTTATCTGCTTTTGGTGTATTTAAACAGCACAGTGACTTTGGGAACAGGGCTGGCTTTAGGACGGTGCAACGGGTGCAGACGCACCTAGCGCTGAGGTAGGGGGTGGGGGGCGGAGGAGGGAGGCTGGTTTAGAAATAACATGATTTTAAAAGCACCTGCTGCAGAGTTCCTTGTCGGGCCAGCATTTTTCAGGCAACAATAAAAATGTCAAGATAACTCTGGTGATTAATGTTCTTGCTAGAGAGAGATGAAGTTTTGTCTAGTGGCAATTTTAACTCATTGTAGTGTAGGACAAAGGGTTAATATGCCTGCTGCAAAGAACGTGTACCATGCAGATCACAGAACTATATTTTGTGTG
Source organism: Calotriton arnoldi (assembly GCA_963921515.1). NCBI lineage: Eukaryota > Metazoa > Chordata > Amphibia > Caudata > Salamandridae > Calotriton > Calotriton arnoldi. Next base: position 718,372 of record CAWUFW010001528.1, on the reverse strand, counting down.
GGCAGCTCTGCGTTACTGCTTTTGTCACAGAGATCCTTTTGTTACTTGCAATAGAGCACAGTGGCTTATGAATGGTCATCAAAGAGCTGCATGCAAACTGCATTAAATAAGTTAGAATGTTATGTTTTTTCCCCCATCTTTTATTATTCTAATGTTTCGCAAAAGGGTTAGTTTGAGTAGAAATACATTCTTATTTGTAAAGGTAACCCTAACCACTGTATATTTTAAATCCTGAGTTTGTGCATCTTCAGACCAAACACACTTAAAATATACTGCCTAGTAGTATGAATGACATGTTATTCCCACACCTTGGAACTCTCTTTATCTTATGTAACATTTCCTATAGACTGATTTGCACATGTATGATTCACTGTCTCTGTATAATGTGTGTGTGTGATGTAAAGTGCTCTGACACCTTACACTGGTGTAGTAGTGCTACAAAACAAATGAAATGCATGTAAGAGAGGGGCTATGGAGAGATGAGGGGCACTGTTGGAAAGTGGTAGTGAGGCAATCAGTGGGGAAGGAGGTCATTGGGGGAGGGCCAAAAAAGATTTTTGCTCTGGGCACCACCAGGGCTAAAGCCGGCCCTGTTTGGGAACCACCATCATCCGCCATCTGTGGAAGAAAACATCAGCCATACAGAATGTATAGATGAATAACAGTGAATAATTGGAATGTTTTTCACTGAGTGACATAAATTTGACTAGAGAGAAGCATGAGTTAATTGTGATGTCACTTTGAAAAGCATCCCTCTTATTCACTTTTAGTCATTTACAATTTTATGTTATATATTGCCTGCAACTTCATCTGTCACGGCTTTCAGCTAGTATGCAGTGACAAAAGAATAATGGAGGAGCCATAAATAACATGGTCTCTCCACCCTGTCCCAAATTTAAACAAAATATTGGGCCTCCTGCCACCCTTCCCCACCACCATCTGTGCCCAGACCCCCACTCTTCTCCCAAAACGGTGCTCACTGCTCTATTGGAGCCGAGAGCCAGTGCTGCACTGAAAGGATCTCAGAGAGCCCCGTCAAAGCAGCCTGGATGCTGTAGGAACAGTTGGAAACGACTTACATATGCCACTGCTGTTACATCCTAGCAGCGAATAACCAGATTTAGAATATGGTGCACATGCTAGGGATGCTTAGTGAAAGCCAAACATAATAAATAGTTTGTCACCGGATAATGTAGCACTGTCAGTTTCTTTCGAAGTTTGCCAATTACTAAATGAAATATGCTTTCATTTACAAGAGGCAGTTTGAGTACTGAGGCGTAAGGTCTTCTAACATGCATGATGATTACATTGCACCTCTCATGGCCCCCCAGAGGGCAATTCAGAAATTACTGTGTGGGCGGAAGCAAAAAAAAATTGTGCAGCAGCTCAATTTTCCCTGAAGGATCACCAATCTGTTGGAGGCAAGAAGCAAAGGAGCATGGAACTGGTACCCACCGCTACCTACACTTCATTGTCTAACTGTGAAGCTGTGCTATTATTTCAGGACCACTCAGGACATGGGAATTGTTCTTTTTAAATCAAGTGTGACCTGGCATGACATATTTCAAATGAATGAGGACCGAGCTGCCATTAGTTGGAAGATGGGAGGGATACACAGATTGTGCCATCCACTGTTTTCCACTATAGAGATGAAGGGTAGGAACTATTAGAAAAAATGGTTTTGGCAAGGGAAGAAGTGCTCAATATGACAATGCACTGAAGAGTCCTGTAACGGCAGTGAGGCTGTTATTGGTTTTAATGGATTTGATTTTATGGAACCGTAAAATGTTTTCTCAAACATATTTTCTTGAAAACAACAATAATTTGAATCAGGCTTTTTTTTGTGGGTGCCTCCGCTCAGGCCTTTATTACGAGTGGCCCCTGAGCAACAGTGGCGGGACCCATTGGAATTAAAAAATTTAGTTTTTCACAAGCAGATTTCGCCTCCAGAGAGCAGCCAAAATATCCATGTGAAAGATGGGGATAATATGAGGAAATCAAAGTAGAAATTTCTGCACGTTATTCTCCAACAAATTCACATTTCAATGCCCCAGAATTATCCAGACCCACTGAAATGGTAATTGGGGGTGTGGGCAATAACAGGATTTTTTCCAAGGCACTTGTAGTTGAGGCCCCAGTCTGTGTTTTAAAATTTCCTTATTAAAGTAGCAAAATGAATGCTTCAGCCAAAATCCGTATTCGTACCTGGTTATATCATGAACAACATATATTTGATGACCGTGCCTAGTAAATATTGACCAGAGAGGTCATTTTCAACATTCCACAACTATTGTGGAGTTTATACTGCGCATGGCTGGGTGCCCCCAAACTACCTCATGGAAAGATTCATGGTGCTAAAACCATGTAGCACCACCTACACTGAATACATACAGAGCTTTCTCAATCTGCGTTTCAGTGAACTTCCATTCTCCCCTCCAAGAACTTCTGCTGACTTACCACATCTTCTCTCCCTTACTCTTCAATTCCACAATCCTAGTTCTGTCAGGATCAGACCAAAACCATTGGCTGGGTCCTCAGACCACCCCCCAAGGCTTTTCTGCTTTGTGAGTTGGTCAAGGATTCTTCTGTTGTTCTCTATTTTCACATATATCTCCTACAACTCAAGCACCTTCTCAAACATCTGGGCTGGACCTTGCACTTAGTTGTCACGGCTACCCTGGTATAACTCTGCAGCTGTCAGGCCCAATCATCCCAAATAGTCAACTGTCTTGCTGCATTAGAGGAGAGGATGGGACATGGTGGAATGAAGCTAAATATAGTCAAGAGCAAGGTCCTCATCTTAGGCATCATCACATGCTCCACTTTCCCCTATGAAGTTCTGCCATCATGCCTTCATTGAACCTGGCTCCTCACCCTCCTCAGCAAAGGACCCTCAGGTCTACACTGACTTCAGCATGAATACTCACATCAGCTCTGTCACCACAGCAGTATTCTTCCTATTCTGATGATTCTGGAAATGTCTCTGTTACATACTCCGTGAACTACACATGCCACACTAAGTACATCAGTCAGCACCTAGGTTTTCTCTGATAATGTCATCTATGCAGACCTTCATTACTAACAATTCACTAAACTGCTCTAAATGTAAGGGACCTATTGTCTCCAGTCTCACACAAGCGTGCTAGCACTGAATTCAAGCCACTCAGATTGGACTGTTCAAAAAGTGTCAGAGCAAGTATGTAGCTACACCTATGCACAGTGTATGATGTTAGAGAAAGTTGTGGTCCTGATCGCATTTGTATAATTACCAAATTTGCATTGCTCTGTATCATACAGTTTAAACTGCACTAAATCTGGGCTTAAGCTATGACCAGAAGTAAAAGGATGCTGCTGTTGGTCAGTATAATCTTGCATCAACTATAGTCAGTGCTCTGAAGTCTACCCAGAAGTTGCAGAGGAGCAACCGATGTGAATGGATATTGTGCAACAAGCACTGGTATATGTTCGCTGGAGTCCACCCAGGGAGCAACACAAAAGAATGGGATGTTCTCCATATACAACCAGCCAGAGTATATTCTCAGTTCGGTTCCCTGTTGAATGACAGAGAAACAGTTGTTATACAAGCAGCTATGTTATATTCCTGAGTAGTCCATCGAGGTGTGGCAGGAATCAACCTGTTTTCCTGGCCATTGTAAAACTAGCTATGGTATTAATCAAAGAGAAACGGGGGCAGCCTATAACAATAGACACTACACAACCAGCCGTAGGAATACACCCAGGTGTGGGAGGGAGCAAGGAATGGAAATAGGCACTGTACAATTAGTTAATGATGTATGTGCTGAGGAGTACACCAGGAACAGCAGCAGCAGAGAAGGAACCCTTGTCAATCAGAATTATATTTGGCTAAGAAGTTCTCACAGGTGTGGCATGGAGCAAAACACATGAGTGAGTGTTATAAAAACAGTAATATTATGTTTCCTGAGGAGTTTCTCCTAGAGTGGGAAAGGATTATGCAGTTATGCGGAGCCATAAATGGTCTTTGAACTCAATAGTTGAATAGCATAGGAGCAACAAATTGCAATGAGCATTATACATCCAGTTATGCTATTTGTCTATATCGGCCACACAGGAGAAGGAGTGGAGCAACTCAGCAATGGGCATTATGTAACCAGCCATGCTGTATGATGTGAAGTGTCCACAGAGAAGTGGAAACTGCTCAATCCTTAGAAATTGACAATATACAACCATTCATGATATCTGGTCTGAGGACCTTCTCCCAGAAGTGGTTGAGGAGAAACTGATAGCAACAAGAAATATATATACCTTAAGAGTTCACCCAGGTGTGGCATGGCACAACCAAAGAAATCAGCAGACACCATTCATACATGGGTCTCTTAGAATCATCAAGGAAATATGGCAGCACAACCTATTGTGGGTGAAATCAAGGAACCAGGAGAGAGGGTGTCGACCTGTGATTCAGTGAAAGGAGTGTATGAGGTTATGTAACCAAGGAGACAACAGGGGCATAAACCATGGAAAGTTGAAGGAGGGTGGTGAATAGGACAGGGGTTCTGTCTGACCTCTGAATGGGCGGACGAGGATTCTGTCTGACCTAAATGTCCAGGATTTGTAAAGCGCAAACAATTACCCGAGGGTGTCAAGGCACTCAGGGCCGTCTGGAAGATTAAGCGAGCTATTGCCCAGAGTCACATGGTGCTGGGCTGATCTGCCGCCAGCGATCAAACCGTGAGCCCCTGGGTTCCGGAGTCAGCCACCCTGGCCGCTGCGCCACACCTCTTCCCAATATGTGTGTGTAGTTTTCACTCCTGAGACACCACTGTATCTCCAGAAGAAAACCAAGCATGCCACCCAGCTCACAATGGATCCCTACCAACACTTTGGGTGAGGTGACCAGCTCCCTCATCTTGAACAAATCTTGCTCATGATATCCCACAAAGTCCATCATTTGTCAGCTTCAGAAAAGCCATGACGACCTCGGTCATGAAAACACTGTAAAATAACTCTATGAGCCTACCATTTGCCTGGGAGTTATTTCATCCTCTCTGTCTAGCAACAAACTAAGAGGCAACAAGAAAAATACTTTAAATGTCCACTCAGCACCAGTGGCCCATGCTGAGGCGCGCTCCCTCTCCTCCCCACGGGAACTCTCAGAGCCTGTGAGCGGGCACCCTCAAGCATCTTGTAGTAGGTGTTTGTACAAATCACATTAAAAAAAATAATTACTACTAGTCTCTTCCAATACTCATAGAATAACATTATGGAAACATTAGTTTCCTGCATTCAAAGAATGAGAAAGCAAACAGTAGACCAATGGTGACGAAAATGCTGCTACATTTTCAAAATGACATGCAGCTATAAATGGAAAAACGATCCATTGCGGATCAGAATTGAATATCTGTGACAGAACAAACAATACAGAAACCAATGATGCTAATAATTGCCTTAGCACCAATTTTTGGGAATGCGCAGTTACTGAGGAGACTGTTCCATATGTATCCATCACACCAAACGTTTCCTGATTGTACTAATGAGTGAATAAGCTGGTGCTAATAGAGTAGCTTATTGTAAATGTAGTTGTATCCAGTCGGATCAAAACATTTTGTGGTGCACGGGTGAAAAAATGTATATAAGGCTCACCGGACGCTTCTTTCATTTTTACCAGCTGCCAAAAGCCCCTAATTCTAGATATAAAAACTAAGCTGTACAGGGAAAGTAAAAACAAAGTAGCTACACCATCTGGCTCCATCTAGTGGTATGGATATGTAAGCTGTCTCATTATTAATAATGATGTCAGGACAGCTTTAAATAAAGAAGCTATTAATACATTTTGCTGCAGGAGCGTGTGGCCCGCAAACACTTGGAGCCCGAGGCCTAAAGCCCCCATACTCTCTCTCGTGTGATGGCCCTCGTGGTATTTCTCTGATTCTAAATAAATATTTTAAGCCTCCATTTTTTGAACATCGTGTTTTGGAGGACGGGGCTGGGTTCAGGACACGCCATGATAAAAGCGGTAACAGATTTAGAATCAGTCTCTTGTTTACCATCTCAAATGGGGCATATTGGCAGCCACAGCAGTCATTCCCACTTGGCAACAATGTCAGCGGACTAAGACAGTGCTTCCCAAATGTTTTAGAACCACAAACAAATTTTTAGAACGACGAGCTTTCATGACCCACCTACCTTTAAGGGACAAGAGGCTGGGCGATTTTTGATTATAACTAAAGCATCACGTGGTAGCTCATTGTCATTTTCAGACTGCACATTTTCCATTGACATGGCAACTGATCTGCACAGACATACAGTTTTACTAATAAAACTATATGGCACACAAATGATAATGTCTGAAAATCGGGTTTCTGTGAATATCGTTTTTGCATCACCAAGTAAAGTGTCTTGTTTGTTTTGATCCTATTAACATTTCTGTTTCTAGTATACTTTAGAATTACAAAAAATGTGCTTCATTTTTGCTTTTCTAACTGCTGTATGCATACTGCTCATTTACAAGTATTTACATTTTGCTGTGTGTTGGAAAAAAATGACATCCTACAGCCCTTCCTTTCAAACTCCCTGTACTACAGCAAGATTGTCACATAATTCACTTTTCTTACTTTGCAGTCAGAGAAAGAAAAGTAAACACCAATCCCCATGCTAAAGTAATAAGCAGCAGTTTAACTTTCTATTACTGTCTGCTTTGCAGCCTCTCTCTCCAATAAATGCACTCATATTCTCTCACACACATGTACATCTACCTTTTTTTGTCTATTGTTTCAACTATCCCTCACTGCCTTGCTCTCTAGAACTTTCTCTCCCTCACCATCCTACATCCACACACACTAACCCAACTTCTTCCTCTCAGCAGTCTCCTTGTTCTACATTCCCCCTATCATTACCTCTTTCACACACTCAGTCGCACACTCCTTTCCTCCATAAACTCTACCTCCCACACACTTTCCGTCTCTCATACACTTTCCCTCAGCCTCTCCGTCTCTCTCGCTCCCTCCCTTCATCTCTCCCTCTCTCTCACATTGTGTGTCTCTCTCCCTCTCTTTCTCTCCTTCTCAACCCCTTTCTCTCTTGGCTCCTTCCCTCCCTGTCTCATTCTACGAATTTGAAAGCTAATAAACAAAACCTCCTGATCTTCCGTATGTGTGAAAGTGAGAACTTCCATTGCTCTCAGACACCTTTAATCTACTTAAAATGACGAAAGAGAACATGCCCTATAGGACTACATTTGCCTAAGAGCTTCCCATCAACTTGTCTGCAAATCTCCAGTGTACAGTGAGATGCTAAAGCATTCATCTTTTTCTCTGATGGATTTACGGCAATTTTGCCATTTCACAGGAAATATTAGCATATAAGAGAGAATTGAATTATTCTCTAAAGGAGGTATACAGCCCTGAAAAGATATCTAGGGAGCTCTCTGCACAGTGCTGCATCAAGGTCTCTTCGGCATGAGTAGTATGCTGAAGACTAGTCAAAAAGAGTACTTGTAAAACCAATTGGCTGCCAGCTTTCTGGTTTTGCCAATGCTTGTTTTGACCGCGAAAGGAACGGATCAAACCAGGGTCAATGGAAGTCTCACAGTGAAACTCCCATTGACCTTGATTTGATCTGTTCCTGTCGCAGGTACTAGGCCCAGCCACATAAGTGGGGCAGCGGTTTTATTTGGACAAGTGGGGGAATACTGGGTGGTAGGAATTTCGATGATTCCTCCTGATTCCGAAAGTTTCCATCACAGAAATGTAAGAAAAATTAGTGATTATAGCCAATGTTTGAGGTTTGTAGGGCATTTTAGGTAAGAAAAGCTTGTGGGATTTATGCAAGGCACACCAGCTTTGAATACCCTGGGTGTCTAGTAATTCATAGATGTCTGCGGTTGGTAGGTTTTCATGGGTGGCATCCCAGCACGTCCCCAAATACAGCAGCTACCCCTATTGCTGATGTCTCCATGTAGAGCGTTTTGAGTGGTGGTCTCTTGGCCCACCCACACTAGTGGGGTACTGTTATTATCGGAATATGTGTGGGAACTCTGGGTGGTAAGAAAATTGTGGATCTCCATATATTCCGGATCTTTCCTGCACAGAAATGTGAAAAAAATTGTGTTTTTTAGTTGAACTTTGAGGTTTGCAAGGAATTAGGGGTAAAAAAAAAACCTGGTGAGAGATACACAAATCTCCCCACCATGGACCCCCCTAGGTGTCTAGTTTTAACAAATGTACAGCTACCCACTTTGCAAAAAAGGGTCAGTTTCGAATGGAAAAATGTGATGTGTCCATGTAACGTTTTGGGCTCTTTTCTGTCACGGGCATATGGCCTACCCACTTAAGTGAGGTAACATTTGTATTGGGAGGCTTGAGGGAGTGATGGGTGGAAGCAAGTTTGTGGATCCCCCCAGATTCCAGAACTTTCCATCATAAAAATTTGTTTTTTCAGTCAAAGTTTGAGGTTTGCAATGGATTTTGGATAAAACAACCTGATGAGAGACACACAAGTCACCCCACCATGGATTCCCACAGGTGTCTCGTTTTAAAAAATGTGCAGGTTTGCTAGGTTTCCCTAGGTGCCGGATGAGCTAGGCCCAAAATCCACAGCTATTCACAGGGGTAAAAAAGGTTCAGTTTTGAGTGGAAAAATATTATGTGTCCATGTTGCGTTTTGGGCCCTTTCCTGCCGAGGTACTGTTTTTTTTTGGGAGACTTGGGGGAATGCTGGGTGGAAGGAACTTTGTGGCTCCCTGCAGATTCCAGAACTTTCCATCACAGAAATATGAGGAAAATATGTTTTTGTAGTCAAAGTTTAAGGTATTCTGGATAAAATCATGGTGATAGCCATGCAAGTCACCCCACAATGGATCCCCCAGGTGTCCAGTTTTCAAAAATGTGCAGGTTTGCTAGATTTCCCTAGATGCTGGCTGAGCTGGGGCCCAAAATCTACAGCTACCCACATTGCAAAAAAGTTTCAGTTTTGAGTGGAATAATATGATGTGTCTATGTTGCATTTTAGGCCCTTTCCTGTTGCGGGCACTAGGCCTACCATACAAATCAGTTACCATTGCTATCAGGATGCTTGTGGGAATACTGGATGGAAGGAAGTTTGTAGATTCCTGCAGATTTCAGAACTTTCAATCACAGAAATGTGAGGAAATGTTGCTTTTTAGTAAGTGTGAGGTTTGCAAGGAATCCTGGGCAACAAAACCTGGTGAGAGTCATGCAAGTCACCCCACCCTGGATTCCCATAGGTGTCTAGATTTAAAAAATGTGCAGATTTGCTAAGCTTCCCTAGATGCCGGCTGAACTAGGGTCCAAAATCCACAGCTACCCACTTTGCAAAAAAATGGGTCACTTTTAAGTGGAAAAATGTGATGTGTCCATGTTGCATTTTGACGCCTTTTCCTGTTGCGGGCACTAGGTCTACCCACACAAGTGAGGTACCATTTTTATAGAGAGACCTGGGGTGGGGCAATGCTGGGAGGAAAGAAGTTTGTGGCTTCCTGTAGATTCCAGAACTTTTCATCACAGAAAAGTGAGGAAAATGTGTTTTTTTACTCAAAGTTTGACATTTCCAAGGGATTATGAGAAAAAAACCTGATGAGAGCCATGCAAGTCACCCCACCCAGGATTTCCCCAAGTGTCTAGTTTTCAAAAAATGTGCAGGTTTGCTAAATGTCCCTCCATGCGGCTGAGTTAGGGCCAAAAGTTCATAGCTACCCACCTTACAAAAAAAAAGGTAAATTTTGAATGGAAATATATGATGTGTCCATGTTGCGTTTTGGGCCCTTTCCTGTTGCGGGCACTAGGCCTACCCACACAAGTGAGGTACCATTTTTCTCGGAAGACTTGGAGGAATGCTGGGTGGAAGGAAGTTTGTGGCTCCCTGCAGATTCCAGAACTTTCCATCACAGCAATGTGAGGAAAATGTTTTTTTAGTCAATGTTTGCGGTTCGCAGGGATTCTGGGCAAAACACCTGGTGAGAGCCATGCAAGTAACCCCACCCAGGAGTCCCCTAAGTGTCTAGTTTTCAAAAATGTACATGTTTGGTAGATTTCTCTAGGTGCCGGTTGAGTTTGGGCCCAAAATCCACAGCTACCCACTTTGCAAAAAAGGGTCAATATTGAGTGGAAAAATGTGATTTGTCAATGTTGCGTTTTGGGCGCTTTCCTGTTGTGGGCACTAGGCCTACCCACACAAGTGAGGTACCATTTTTATCAAAAGACTTGGGGAATGCTGGGTTGAAGGAAGTTTGTGGCTCCCTGTAGATTCTAGAATTTTCCATCACAGAAATGTGAGTAAAATGTGCTTTTACTCAAAGTTTGAGGTTTGCAAGGGGTTCTGGGTAAATAAACTTCGTGAGAGCCACACAAGTCACCCCACCCTGGTTCCCTCCAGCTGTCTCCTTTGTAAAAATGTGCAGATTTTAAAGGTTTTCTTAGGTGCCAGCTGAGGTAGGGCCCAAAGCCCAAAATCCACAACTAGCCACATTGCAAAACAAGCATTGGCAAAGCCAATAGCTCTCGTTTTTGGGACCTTATAAGTATTTAGCCATGCAGCACATTATTCTGGGTGCTTCAACATCTACTGTTCTTTAACGTGAAAGCTTTGGCACCAATAGGCACATTTTAGCAATGCACTGAGAAGTACATATTTAAAGTCTTATTTTTGTACAACTGGTAGTCTGAACTCACATATCTGGAAGTGCTTTCATTCACGATAATGGAAAAAAAAGAGTGTTAGTGAAATTAATATTTTGCCTGATAACACAATTTAAGCGAGGAAGCCACAATGCGTCCAGGTTTTCTGGTTTCACTTAGTACAAATCAGCCAATAAATTGGGGCCAATGTGTCTTTCCTTACGCTAAGGTTTGTTTTTGTCTTAGTGCACTTTTCAAAATATAGGGCAAACTCGATTGGAAGGTTAGTGGAGCATTTTACATGAACACCAGTTCCATTAGATAAACGCCCTTTGCAACTCTCAAGCAATACACTCAAGCAACGCATTTTTAAGGTGCTTCAATGCCTTATAAGGGTAGTAAATAAACAATAATAAAATACCATGCTTCAAGTGGCACATGCTATTCATTATGTGTACACGCAAAGGTACAAGAGGTTTGTTCACAGTGTGAAAAACTGAAGACCCCCTTTTCTTTTTTTGCAATTTTTTATACAACAAGCTGGACCGTTCAAGGTTTCTTGCATCTTCCTTCTGCTCCTTGTTTAAAAAGCACATGTAGTCTAATGATCTCAGTAACGAGGGAAAAGAAGCGTGTTTCCCAAGCAGTAAGAATTTTACACTCCTCTCTTTCTTCTGGAAGCTTTTCTTTTCCGGTCTTCTGATTTCCCATAAAATATACCCACATGATTAAAAAAACAGGTGAAGGGATAACATCATTGGTGGAGGGGAAATAAGCGGTTGGAGGCTGATGGCAGGCTGTGGTGGAAGCGCAGCTGTGTGTGATCAATGGGTTGGGAGGGCCTGGATGCTGATAAGGGGGCTGGCACTGGGCCGTAATGCATTTGCTACAAGTCTGAGCTCCCCCACTCCGAAAGCTGAGGAAATCGGAAAATATTCTGAGAAGCAGACAACTGAAGGGAGCGAGAGAGAGAGAGGGAAGGAGGCTGCACAAGTACTGGCCACACGAGAAAAATACAATGCAGTGACAGGTGAGGGGAGAAAGAGGGTGAGAGGGGGTTGGAGGTAGGGAAAGAGGCTGCACAAGTACTGGCCACACTTGAGAACAAGCCACTGTTACTGTAACTATTGGGACTGTACACAACAGGAGTTTGCAGGAGAGACCTAAAAAGGAGTGAGTAGGACTAACGGGGAAAGGATTAATAATGAGCAGAGTTCTGAGGGCCTAATAACTAAATAGTAGCACTGTAGGGCTATGATCAATAAAAAGCAGCAGGGTGGATCAGTGATTATTAAGACACATGTAATAGGAGTGGAGAGATGCAGGGTATAATCGAGAAGGACAAACACTCTGTGGCCATAATAAATAAGCAGCAGTACTGTGCAGGCCATGATCGAATAGGAGTATTATTTTGTTAGGGGTACCCTTAACTAGTGTCCAAATCTCGGTAGGACGTTTTAAATTGCCAACTTTTCAACTCTGTCAGCTGCCTCTAGCCAGAAGGTAAAAAACAGTACAGTTCCATCCAAACACGCCCCGTAGTATACAGCATCGAATTGTTTATGCACGGTCACCCGATGTTCTGCCACTCATCTGCCATGATATATTGCTACTCTGACTGAATTTAATTTTCCAAAGATAATGTATTCATTCAAAGTGAAAGTAAACAGTTCCGATCTTGTTACAGCCATCCGCTCTGGCAACATTGAAACACAGACCAGTAGTAACTCAAACTCTAAGGTGTATAAGACTTTAACCACTGGGTATAACATTAGCAGTACTGTAAACACCGTCCAAATTACAAATTTAAAGCTCAGCAGCTGTACCTCATCATAGAGCCAAATATTGTAAAGCTGCCTACCGATAGCATAGGCTCCTACCAGGCCCTTGAAACTGCTCCATAGGGGGTGCCCTCCTGCTGCAGTGACTGAGCTGTTGGACCGGAAGCGGCTGCGTCAGCACACTTAGAATGTAGTGTGGTCAATGCTGCTTTGCAGAGACACGTAATTTCATTTCATTTTCAGGCAACTTCTGCCTGAAAGTATGGATAGTATAGTGGACTAGTTTTAGGACTACCGAAACTGCTTGGCCCCATCACCCACTGGCTGATGACACATGTGCCATTGCATTAGCCTCTCCAAGATGCGGAGGCTAATATTGGAGCGGTAAATAAACAAGATAACAACATGATTTACAGCCATCAGCTGAGCGTGTTTGGAAAGCCAAACAAGCTGTGCCCGGGAGCGGCCCTTAGCGCTACAGAGGCAAGTCTGGACTGACATCGCGCACTGGGAACTGCTGCAAAACAGCGTGCAAATGTTACAAGAAAAGAACAATATTTATAGGCCGGTTTACACCATTATCCAAACGCTCATTTACCGCACACAGGAAGGAGGAGGAGTGGGGACGGCTGAAGCAGTGAGAGGGTTGTGGGACATACAGGCCTGTTTATAGAACTCGGAGCTCGGAGCCACTTAATACATCGAGTACTCATGTGAAATGATCTTAGAGAAAGGGAGAAGTAATCCCTTAACAGATGCTAATATTGGGACAAGTGGAAGGGTACACGTAATGCTGCGCTGCTCTGTGGGGGTGAACAACCCACGAAAAGGAGGGATAAATAGGAAAGATTAACCACTTGGAAGCAAGGATTTTTAAAGGACACTGAAACAAACAAATGAAAAGCAATGGGCGGATTTGAAGACCACAAAGAATATACAACAGGTCTTTGAAGCTCGACCTAAAAAAGATCCGTTTTGAGTGGAAAAATGTGACGTGTCCATGTTGCAGTTTGGGCCTTTTCTTCTTGCAGGCACAAGGCTTACCCACTGAAGTTAGGTACCATTTTTATTGAGAGACTTGGGGAAATGCTGAGTGGAAGGGAGTTTGTGGCTCCCCACATATTTCAGAGCTTTCCCTTACAGAAATGTGAGGAAAATGTGTTTTTTTAGTAAAAGTTTAAGATTTGCAAGGGATTTGGGGTACAAAAACCTGGTGAGACCCGTGCAAGTCACCCCACCCAGGATTCCCCCAGGTGTCTAGTTTTTAAAAATGTGCAGGTTTGCTATATTTCCCTAGGTGCCAGCTGAGTTATGGCCCAAAATCGACAGCTACTCACTTTGCAAAAAAAGGGTCAGTTTGAGTGAAAAAATGCGATGTTTCCATGTTGCGTTTTGGCCCTTTCCTGTTGCGGGTACTAGGCCTACTCACACAAGTGAAGTACCATTTTTAATCGGGAGACTTGAGGAAATGCTGGGTGGAAGGAAGTTTGTGTTTCCTCACATATTTCAGAACTCTCCATTATTTCTGTAACCAATGATCAAGAAAATGAGGACATGTATCCTTCTGCTCTCTAGATAGTATCAGCAATCTAATACAAAACCCTTTCTTGCATAAGAGCTGGGAAACTTTAATCACAAAATATAATAACTTCAGAGGAAATGGCATGTGTTACCTAACAAAATGCTCTTAATCATTTGGAATATCCCCCCTTAAATGCTTGCGAGCACTGGTCTATGTACCCAAAATATAAACTAAGATGGCTTTAACAGAACTGCATCTGGGACATTAATACTTCATTTGGACATCATGTCAGGTGTGCACTAGAGACAACAAGTAGTTTAGTGTTGCTATAACCTAAAGTTTGCAGGTTTAAGAGATTTTTGATCCAGAAAAGAGATTTTAATGGATTATCTTGATCAACAGTTCCCCCAAACACTGAAACTATCTTTTTTTTTTAAGCCATCTTTATTGGAATTTCTTTTTTAGCAACAGTACAGTGGGTATCTTGGTGCATACAATCCTTGCAATAACATATTTACAAGCAGTAAGTAACCAAAGCCCTACATCTTAGTAGACACATTGGGAGTAATCAGGTAATACATGTTCCACTAAATCAACTAACATTTTAAACCAGCTCAGTTGCAGATGTGAGTCATTATGCTGTCACAGCATGCAGTCTGCCTCTGGCATCCGCCCCAGTTTGGCAGGCTCTGCGTCAGTTCTCAGTTTGCAGTATGAAATACATTATCAATACACTCACCATGCTATGCCCATGTGGGGTACGGGGGTGGGGAACAGAGAGACCAGTGAGCTAAAGAGGTTCTGTACATCCGGACCACGTCCGATGAGCTTTTACAGTGCATTAGTGATCAGTCTGATCCTGTGGAACTGTCCTGTGGTCTCTGAAGGGCGTCTAATAGACCATCCCAATCTGCCTCTATAGGCCGCTTTCGCAGGCCACACACTCCCTTCCGACGAAGCGTAGTGGCTTTAGCTTTACCCCACTTAAGTGTACCCTGAAACTATCTCATAACTATGTTGTGTAGATCCCTCGCAGAATAATCCTGTAGTAACAAATATTAACCTTCAATCATTTGTGTTCTGTAAGAAAACAGGGCTTTTTGCAGATCTACCCCCCACTTTTTATCCCTATTTGAACTACTAGATGCTGGTTTTCCACTCTGACAGTGCACTGAAGCCTGCTAACCCGGCTCCAGTTCTAGTGCTTTCTACCTAAAAGTGACATGTGTAATTGGCATTCCCAGTTGACAGAGACCATACCTCCCTTGTGAGTCCCTAGTAAGTGACACTGTGGTACCCAGGACATGGGTGGTAAAGGGGTACTCAGGGCCTGCAACACTGGTTGTGCCGCCCTGAGTGACCGAGGTAAACAGATGACAGCAGACCTGCCATTGCAGACTGCTGGAACATTGTTCACTGCTCCATTTTGACTTTGTCCTCACCATGTGTGACAGGGTCACAGCACTGCTCTTAAGTATATGTCAGTCAACCCTAGAGAAGGTCTCTTGTGCCCAGGAGGCAGGGTGCAGTATATTAAGAGTGTAGACATGTAAGTGCAAGCTTATATGCCTATATAGTGGCTTTACCATTAAAGCACACTATCAGTGATAGGCGGTCAATAGTAAACATGGGACTTGCACCCAGGCACACCCAGGTTGCTAGCTGCATTTTGGTACCACCTAAATATGTCGAGTTTTGTATTAAACAACCTACCTTCTCTCCACTGACATGAATCTGGTGCCAAGGGAAGGCTAGTATGCACCCAGGTGATGAGCACGTGGGTGACCGACTTTCTGGACTCGGATCCATTTGAAGAGCTTTCAGAGCAGGCGTAGCGTGTGGAAGCAGGATGATGAGATGGCGTTGATCTGGGGGTTCATGGTGAGCGAGGAGTCCAGGATGATGCGAAGGTTTCGTGCATGGTCTGTGGGTGTGGGGGGGTTCCAAGTGCTGCGGACCACCAGGAGTCATCCCAGGTGGAGGGGTGGAGCCCATGATGAGGACTTCAGTCTTCTCTGAGTGGAGCTTGAGGCAGCTGTTCTTCATCCAGATGGCGACAGCCTTCATTCCGTCGTGGAAGTTGGTCTTGGGGACTGTGGGTTCGTTGGTGAAGGAGAGAATCAGCTGGGTGTGGTCGGCGTAGGAGATGATGTTGAGTCCATGGTTCCTGATGATTGCTGCGAACGGGGCCATGTAGATGTTGAAGAGAGTGGGCTCAGGCAGGATCCCTGAGGCACACCGCAGCTGATCTCTGTGGGTTCGGAGAGGAATGGTGGTGGTCTCACTCTCTATGTTCAGCCAGTGAGGAAGGAGCAAATCCATTCCAGGGCTTTGTCGCAGATGCCGGCATCGTGGAGTCTTGCGCATAGGGTGCGGTGAGAGACGGTATCGAAGGCAACCGAGAGGTCCAGTAGGATGAGAGCTGCAGTTTCACCTCGGTCGAGGAGGATGCGGACGTGGTCTGTGGCGGCGAGGAGGGCGGTCTCAGTGCTGTGGTTGCTTAGGAAGCTGGATTGGGAGAGGTCCAGGATGTGATTTGCTTAGATGAACTCAAATAGTTGGACGTTGATGGCCTTCTCGATGAGTTTGGCTGGGAAGGGGAGAAGAGAGGTGGGTCTGAAGCGTCAAGTCGGCAGAGGCTTTCTCTAAGGGGTTGATCTCTGCATGTTTCCAGTCTTCCGGGAAGGATGAAGTGGTGATGGAGCAGTTGATGATGCGGCTAAGTTGAGGGGCGTTGGTGGTGCCAGCTCTGTTAAAGATGTGGTGCGAGCAGGGGTCCGAGGGTGCTCCAGAGTGGATGCTCTTCATGATCTTGAGGGTGTCATCCATGGTGAGTGGAGTCCAGCTGTGGAGGGTCTGCTGGGGTCTGGTTTCGTTGGATGTGGTGGTTGCGGGTGGGGTGGGAGGGTCCTGGTTATCGAGGTTGTCAAAGCTGTCATATATCTCCTTAATCTTGCGGTGGAAGAAGGTGCCTAGGTTGTTGCAGAGGTCTTGGGAGGGAGGGATGTCTGCTGTCTCTGTGCTGGGTCTGGCGAATTCTTTTACCACGGCGAAGAGTTCTTTACTGTTGAGTGCACTGGCATGATCCTTTCTTGTAGGGCTGCTTTTTTGGATTTTCTATTGGAGTGGTGGTGTGTGGTGACAGCGGTCTTGTAGGTGGAGTGGTCTTCCGGGGTTTTGCTGCTTCTCCATCTTTTCTCGAGCCGTCTACAGGTGCGTCTAGACTCGTGAAGGGTGGGAGAGAACCAGCTGGCTTTCTTGAGGTGTCACTTGCCTGGGGCTTTCTTCAGGGGACCCAGGGTGTCGGCGCAGTTGGAGATCCATCAGTGGAGGCATATGTACTGGAGATGTTTTTGTGAAACGGACAGGGGTCCTGACAATTGCTCAGTGGTCTAGAAGGCACACCATGTGCATCCGCTTTAATGAGCATGACTACGGTCAGCTGAGCAGGCTGGGAGAACTGACATTGGTGGCAGCAACATCGTTCCTAGAGGCAAGGCAGGTCCCTTTCCATGCCTATGTCAGGAAGAAGCACCTACTGGCTTCTTCCACTTTTTAAAGTGGTTTGCCAGTCATCCAGCAACCAGGGACATGGATGTTGCATGTGTGCACCTGTTTGCAGTGCTTAATTTGAGCTGGTGGCTTCCCGTGCTCATCACCGGCACTTAATTGTCAACACCGGCACTTATGACAGTTTGCCACATGGTGGCACAGTTTGTGTAATTTAGAGATTAGCAGAACAAGTGTTTATTGATTCAATATACATTAAAACTACTAATACCTGTCGCCCACGCCATTTGGGGGCAGGAAATAGTCAGATATGTCACACTTGTAGAAGTGTGATGATTAGAGGTTGTGTGGGTACTGTCGGCAGCGCTGGCAGGGGCAATGGGTAGTTCAAGCAGCAGTAGTCTCCCGATGAGGGTCCGGGCACTTCTTTTGCAAATTAAGCACTGCCTGTTTGTGTCTGTAGAGGGTGCGTGTATGGATCGTGTGTCACAAAGGTGGCCAAAGACACACTGGGATCCCATTTGTATTTGCTAAATTCAAGTGGTACCTAAAATGGTCGGTTGTAGAGGGCTCAGACAGCAGATGTGAATTGCTGGACTTTTCCCAGACCATTCCAGGGATCCTTTATAGGGGGTCGCACTAAGGGGTGTTAAGGAGAAGAGACAGATAACCCCTTGGAAGCAAGAAAGCTTGCTCTGCCCTCTGCTGGCCCATAGATCTCTGGGAGGGATACCCCTCACAAGTTTACCAGTGAACCAGTGTGAGTGGAACAAGTAAAAGGTGCAGAATTTCCCATAACTTGTGTCAGACCAGCCAGTGTGCCAGGATTCCTCAACTGGATTCAGTAGCAATGAGAAACTTTCTGTGCTCTATAGCCAATTCCCGTTGCCAGGTTCAGGACCAGAAACCTTGGATATTTGCTTTAGACTTACAGGAAAGATGCTTGGTCTCTGGGACACAGCTGACTAACGTCTGAGGATGGACATTTGAGGATGAGGCTCAGGAGTCCATGAAGTGATGCCACCGCGTGACGGTACCATGTATCCCCATGCTCAAAGAGTACCATGGGAACTCCAGCCTGTCAGAGTTCCTCCTCAAGATCTAAGCACCTCAAAGCTACAAAATGCTGAAGCAAATCAGGCCGTATTCTGCCATACAAGAAACAAATGAAAGTGGCAGAGGAGAGCTACATTAATGGAGAGGCCTACGTCAGGAGCCAAGTACTCACCAAGGGTGGCCACATAGCTGTTTGGGAGGCGGGTTTTGTATCTGGCTCAGAGGAAGATTCCTAAGCTGTAAGATACACCAAAGGACGATCACTGCGACCCTATAGCTGCCTCTTCCACTGGTGCTGGCACTGCCTCAGTTCACCTATGTCCTGTGCTGGTGCTGTGAGTGCTGACCACACACAAAGCGACCACACTCCCAACTAGTTGGCTAGAGCGAGATCACTGCTCACTATACACCAGGGGGTGTGCTGTACACGTAGGGCAGGGAGTTAACAACCTTCACAAGAACAGCCTGCCCCCCAAGCAACTTGACTGCGAAAAGGTACTGTGCACCGCAAGAGAGTCCAAACAGAGGGGAGCAAGGCCTCTATAACTACAAAGAGAACAAGCATGGGCATAGCCAATAGGTCTCGCTTTTGGGACCTTATAAGTATTTAGTTATGCAGCACAATATCCTTGGTGCAACAACATTAACTGTTGCATGGTTAAACACTTATAAGGTCCCAAAGGCGAGACCTATTGGCTATGCCAATGCTTGTTAAAACTGCCAGCGCTGAATACCAGCAGGACCCAGCCCACTTAGAGCCCTGACGCTACTCCAATCTATGTCATTGCACTCTCCCCCAAACCTACCCTACCCCATGTCTCTAGCGTTTAGCCATGCTGAACAGCAGCCACACTGTGTACAACATGAGACCTATTTGCTTTGCCAATGCTGGCTAGAACTTGACAATAAACTGATTAGGCATGGCTGACATTCGACTCACTCCACCCAACCACGAGCCTGACAGGTGACTGCTCTGCTCAGGAGTCGAGGTCAGTATGAAATGTGAACATCTCTGCTCTGCCCCTGTAATTACATGCCGATTGGAAACAGCATCCTATCTGGAAACCTCCTGATCGCCATAAAGGCCTATCCCACGCCATGTAACAAAGCATGATCAGGGACGCTAGTACAATTTGTGTAGTAGAAGAAGACGGAGACTACCAGACCCACAATGCACTGCATCATTACATGAATACCGAAAACTAAACTCAAGGTGTTAAGAATACGTAAACATGCATAACGCATCGTGCTCATGGTCCGTCTGGAGACTACGCTATGTTTGTACACAGCAGGCTGTCTGCAGACACACCGCACACAGGGCAGAACCAGGAGGGCTTCAGATGGACAGGGCCCCTGAGTCCGAGCTTTGATGAAATCACAGGCGCTTCATTAGAGAGCAGATATCCCTCCTCGGGCACAGCGATCCCCAATGCTTAAACCAATCAGGCACATTAGGAGCTCTGGCCCAGGTGAGATAGCAGAGTCAGTGATGGAGATAAGAGATCTGTGAGGAAGGCAGCAGGGCCTGTGGACCAATTAGGCAAGGCTGGTGCTCGGGAGGGAGATAAGAAGCAGCTGTCACTGGCGGGTGCTGCGTAGGGCCCTCTGACCCTCACGTCACCAGAGTACCAGTGAAAGGGTAGTGCGCGCAGCTCTGCCAAAGCTCCTGGACCCGGACTTGAGCACATGCAGGTCGGGGGGGGGGGGGTTACAGACAGCTCGATCGACGACCTTCCACCCTGCCCTACAGTACCGAGTGACTGATAGCTCCTCTATTAATGCATTACTGTTGTTTCGCTCCGCTCTGTCCATGCACCTCTACCCTGGCATGCAGCACCGCAAGAATGGGACAGCACTGGGGTCACACGCTGCTCGGACAATGCACCTCGGCCCGGGCCTACAGTACTGAAAAACAGGTAATAAGACTGCCCCTCGAAGGATGATAGTCCGGAGCTCCCTACCACAGCTCTACAACTTGCTGTGCTGTTTGCTTTCCCTCCATAAACTAGACTCTGCCCACAGTTCCGGGAGGACAGAGGCCATACAGGCGCCTCGCCATAGTGCACAACCGAAGCGAGTTCAGTGCTGCCCAGCAGAATATCCATGTGCTCCGCCTTTCAACCTCAGGGCGATATCTCACTGACTGCAGTGATTCTCCTTGTTAGTGTCAGTTTGGAGGCGTTTGGCTTTTCATACATCCTAGGAGTGAGCGCTATGGATCGTCTCCTGCAGAGATCCTAAGGGAGGCGAGGCGGAAAAGAAACAGACATAAAAGTTAAAGATTACTGTCGGACGCCTGCCTGCCTTCAAACTTTAAAACGATCATTGTCAGGGATTTTGCCTTGTCATGACAACAACTGAAAGATAACCTTAAAGGAATTTAATTCGTGGTACCAAGTCTTAAAAGACATTTTTGGACAATTTTAATTTGCAATACCAAACGCTAACAAGCGCGGCCGCGAAAGTTAACGAGTACTTGGCGCCTGCGCCTGTTTCCCTTGCGTGCGCGAGCAGGGGCACCATCTGTTTCCAAGTTAATTAGAAACAGATGGTGCCAAAGCTCGTTCCCGCAAGGGAATCGCCAAACGTGCACGCTTTGCCATTGAAAGCAATGCAAAGCGTGCACGTTTTTGCCTCAAAGCTGAATCGATTTTGCTGCGTAGGCGAGACCTAAAAATAACCAAACCGTACCTTCCACACTTAGCCAGTCGATCTTTTGAGGCTTCTAAGCCCAAACAGACTACCAGGGAGCAGCACCAGTGACTAAGTGGGAGATTGTGGCATGAAAGTATAATAGGAGTTTGTCCAATGCGAGTAGTCTAGGTTACCTCCTGCAGTAATCACTAAAGCGTAATATGATTGCTCATGTTTTTATTTATTGCTTTGGACCCATTTATGTACAGTATTAAATCAAGAGTTATTTAAGTAAAGTACTTTTCCTTTTCAAAAGATTAAGTACCGGCTGGACATGATTTGTGTTAGTTTACTGAATTCTGAGTCTCTAACCACTGCCCTGCTCTGAAGGTTGAGTCCTAAAGGGGTGTACCTTGTGCTCAGTTTTGTGTCCTCTAGTGAGGCCCAGCCCTAGAGAACCTTTGGTAAATGGCTCTGATAGACACAATCTTAGTCCAGTAACCACTGTCTGCCCTGGGTCTCTAGAAAAGGTTCCCACAGCCTGTCTCAAGAGGTGGACCCCCACTTATCCTAGCCTACGACAAGGAAGGCCGACGCGTTGGTAATGGAGTTCTTATGAGAGAAGGCTCAGAGGCCCTGGGCACGGCCCTTATGAAAGACAGCACAGAGAAAGAGAGAGACAGCAATAGGAGAGCTGGGGAGGGAGAAACAGAGCAAAACAAGGGACGCGTTTTTCAGAATCCTGATCTATTCCCACAGCAACAGAGGAATTGAAGCTGCAGCTTCATTTGGGATTTATTTTCTCGAATGCCATTGATTTTATTTTCCACTGTGTCTAAATGAGGCGAGGCAGGCCTGACATTCGTTTGTGGCTCACAGTCACACTCGATGAACAAAAAGAACATTAGGGAGGTGCAAAAACATGTTTTCTTTCCCTCAGACGAAGTGAAAGGAACTCTAGCTAAGGAAAACATCCACAGAAATAAACGTAGAACATTGGCTTGTGGTTTGGGCTGTTTGGAAGCCCCATGATAGTCCTCTATATAGCAGTGGCGGTTGGTGATGCACAAAAATGGTGAGTCGACATAAATAAAATTTAAAAACACAAATAAACATTTACATTTAAAAATGGGGAAAAAAAGTTTCACTTACCTTCTTAGCCTGCAGCACGTCCTCGGTGTTCGCCGGCCCCAGCTCCAGACTCCTAGAGCGCGAGGTTCCACAGCTTCATATCCAATCCAGACACTGCTCTCATGCTGCATGAGAGAAGCGTCTAGATTGGCTGGAGCAGGCTGCCTCAGCGCTCCGAAGAACACTGAAGGCCTGTGCCTGCTCTCCAACCCAGCTGTCTAAGACAGCCGGGTTGAAGAATTTGAATTACGCATGTCAGTTTGCCCGTAGCAAGGTAGCCGGCCAAACCGACATGCGCAATTCATACTGAAGGGGCAACTAGTCATTGCTGCCAATCAGCAGCAGTGACACACTGGCCCCACCCTGCCCCCTCCGTTCAGCAGAAAACTGGATAAATGAAATGGTAATAAATAGTAGTAATATTTTTCCAGCTTTCGGCAGCAGTGTGGGGTGGGGTGTCGCTCCTCCACTCCAATGGAGGAACCGTCGCTGCTATATAGCCAGGATCATCTGTGCAAGTTGTGTATGGCAAATACACGCCTGCTGTAGATGGATATGGGTGAAACGGCTGAGTTGAAAAAGGGAGAGAGAAAAAGAGCAAACAGAAACATCAGAGCTCATCTTCAACCAGAGCTCTTTAGAAGGCAGTACACTGTGACGTTATTTTCTTCTGCAGCTACTTTCCTGCTGTGTCACAGCTTGTAATGGAGTCAAAATGGTCAAACACAATTCGAGTGCCTGTAGTGTATTATTATCTGTGCTGGAGGGAATTCGAAAGGTTGGAAACATTTAGAGTTGAGAATTTAAAATGTGTTCAATTCAGGAGCTAAATTTGTATGACCGATAACACATCTTCTAGCTGAAAACTCAATGGATTCCAATGCAGTTTGGTTTGCAATGCCATACCATGCTAATGTTCAACTTAATTCTTTCAAAAATTTGAAGTCCTATTGTCAGCATTACAGTGCAAACTGCTATCCCACTAAAGTATCTGAATGCATCCAAACAGGGATGTCTAATTCAAACCCATTCATATTTTCATATGAGGAATATTTCAACCTCCGTTGTCCAGCACACCCACTCTTAGGCGATGTTGTGTTCCATACAAATGTGAATGAATAATTACAGCTGAAAGCAAATCCATTTTTCCCTTGTCTTTTTTCATGAAATCTGATATTCTGAGCTTCAAAATGGCTGCAAACTTATAAACCGGTCCAGCCACATGAGCTCTGTAAAAGTGTACATGTTTTTGATTCCATATTGCAAATCTCCGCTTAATTGCACAACTCCAAATGGAATATAGGCCTTTTTTTCGCATGCCATAACAACGCGGTCGTTACAACGACCGCGTTGTTATTTCGCATACCGTTACAACGCAAGTCGGAACAACGACTTGCTTTTAGCTGGCGCTGGATGTTGGAATAGTATAATTTACTATTCCAACTCCAGCTTGTGCGGACACTAGGGAAGGTGTTGGATTTTAAATCCAACACCTTCTACCCCCTAACGCAAGTCGTTTTTCCGACTTGCGTTGTAACGGCATAGCGAAATAACGCGGTCGTTGTAACGACCGCGTTGTTATGGCATGCGTTGTTTAGCATGCTAAGTAAAGGCTGTTTACCCTCCAAATGTAAGAAGCAAAAGAGAAGGACAAATTTGTCTCACCAACTTCTAAAATAATAACAAGTGATTTTTAATTGCATATTCTCTCAGCAGACTCTGCTGAACGATATATCATCTGATGTGAAAGCCAAATTTACAACATACATATAAACAGGCCTGAAATGAACAGCGGTAAAATAAAATTCATGTTATCTACTTGCCTCCTGGTAGGCATGAAATGTACTCTGTCTGAACTCAGACTTACATATTTCTGTGTAGGATTGCCCCATTCATGATTTTTGATCAACCTACTTCACATCTGCCACTTCAAACGACGGGCCACACAATACCCACGATAGGGGCAGAAAGTGCCTGGGGTCTGTCAGCGGGAGACACTGAATATTCTCTGAAACACTTTTTACTATTCACAGTTGAGACACCAGA
Organism: Calotriton arnoldi; assembly: GCA_963921515.1. Taxonomy (NCBI): domain Eukaryota; kingdom Metazoa; phylum Chordata; class Amphibia; order Caudata; family Salamandridae; genus Calotriton; species Calotriton arnoldi. Next base: position 694,082 of record CAWUFW010001528.1, on the reverse strand, counting down.
GACCCAGCGGAGACAGTCCCCCCAGGCTACGTGTGCCAAATGTTTGCTTAGGTTGGAGATTTCATTTGAAGTTCATGGGCTAAATTGGGAGGAGCAGGGTCGAGTTGGGAGTTAGAAACAAACTCTGGCCAGCTAAGAAAGGAAATCCCTATTTTTGTGTACAAAACTCTGGGGCAGGTTTAATGCCATAAATTATGGACTCAGATTAAAGTGCAGCACCTTTTCCTGAATGTGTAAATGATAGCATTAAAACTATTCCAGAGATGAATAGCAGGGAATTCTATTGCCATTGGCTAGATTTCACCACCAATGCCTAATTGGTTCACACCAAAAAACACGGCCTGCTCAGCCCACTCTAAGGAGAGAATTTGCCAAGATCTGAAAAAGACAGTAGATTTCTTTGCTTGCTTAACTAAGAAATTACTTCTGGGATGTCAGAGATTATTGAAGATGTGTTTGCTACTTTGTCTTGAACATCTGATTCCAGCATTTGCTCCATGTTAGTGGCTGTGCCCGTCTCCAGCGAACCCACAAATATAAAGGTGGTTATGCTCTTGTTGGTGCTGCTGCAAATTGATCCGCAGTTAAAACACTTTATTAATAATGTGCATAAGGTTACATTTAAATAAAACATACACTAAATGCAAAATTCTTAGTAGATAACCATACTTAAATGTTATAGGCCTTCACGAAATTAAAGTGCTGAATTAAGTTAGCCTATCAGTCAATGCCATGTTAAATGGAAACATAATGCATTAACACAGAAAGGCCTGTTTTTCACATTGAATAGTTTGTGCAAGATGTTTTTCTTCTCTTTGCTGCAGATGTTGCAACTTCAAAAGCCTGCTGTTAGCTAGTGAATAGACACTTGTTTTGTATTAGACAACTGATAGTAAGGTTCTCACTGGGAGGAGACGGACTGACAGGAAGAATGATTCATGGGAAGAAGTTTTTGGACCATCAGAAAATAACTTTGTAACTTTCCAAGGAAAAATGTCTGAAAGACTGTTTTGTTCTATTGAGCAAATGGGGAGTCTGCTGATATTCTATTGGTGGCTGTAGATGACGAAAGAAAATAATGTTGCAACATAGAATTTATGTGTTTATATTAGTGTGTGTTCCTCGAGTAGGGCAGATTATTTTCCCGACATTCTGGCCAGGTACTCGACTTTGATCTTCTAGACTTCTCTACATGAGAGATTATTTAGCCTAATTCTATATGTCTGCTGATTTATGACTGTGAATAATTTCCAGTCTGATTTGCAAAGGCTTTATGCTAGTTCATTAATCTCTCTCTTATCAGAAATCGTCATTGGGTTTCTAAACTGACAGTTTTTCCTCTCTTAATGCCAATTTTATTTAGATTAGTGAGTTTCCTTTATGGAACACGCGTATTGTATTATTACTATTTTGACTGTGATTTTAACAAATATTTTGTTCTATTTTATAATCAAATGTCAATTGATGGATTATATTAAATTTTAATGCTGAAATCTAAGGATCAATGCCTAATGAGTAAATAGATGAAAAACTAAAAGATTTGAAAATTAAACCTTTTAAGTCACACTAACTCTCTTTATTGACTGAATTTAAAGTCTTTAATGATTCACTGATTATGTGGATGATTGCTCTTCATTACTGTTCATCGACGAATAAAGGTCCATTTGACCAGTGGCGTTTTTTTTTAATGATTACACTCAAAGATTGAGATATATAAAACCCCGCTCACTTACTGGTGAAGCCTGCTTGCCCCTGGGGGAGTTCCATCATGGCTAGAGGGTGCACATGATTCTGAGACAGAGGAAGCTGCTACCTGCATGGAAACATTCCAAGAGGTAAAAGCTTGGAATTGTGGGGTCCGCATGAAACTGGAAAAAGTGGACTGGAAGCTGGTAAATTTTCTTTAAGGTGGCAGTGCTACTAGAACTTGTGGAAAAACTGTCTAATTTATTGAAAAAGTCATCTTGAAAGACCCAGAGCAACCTTCCAAGCTTCTCTGAAAATGGCATAAATTCTGTGACTTTAAAAAAAAATGTCTCCAAATTCTAAGTGTGCACGCTTCAGCAGGAGCATGTATCCAACTTTGTCAATTCCTAACCAGCAATAGCCTCATATTTTCCCTACTCATGATTTCCATCAGCCAGAAAGTTTTTAAGTTCAAAGGTACCATTTTTCAGTGGGAATAACCATCAACTTGTATCTCGCTGCATTTACTTTCGCCACACGGAGGACACATTAGTGGTCTATGAGGGCTTGGTGTAGAGAGAGTTCTTCTGTAAATCGGCCCAAACCCGAGGGTCCACAACCTCACTTATTGGTGGGTGGACCACTAGGTTTTCGATGACAGAGTCTCTATTGTCTCCTTCAATGGAAACCTATGACCAGGCCGCCCATCCTCCACAGGGAGGGGCTGACTTACTTAGGATGATTTTTTCCAACGCATACTTTTCATTCCCCTGACTGCCATTCCCAGATAGGAATAAAAATCAGTGGTCTCTGTGTGCAGGAAGAAAAAAACCTACATGTCAAGGCCATAGATGTTCTTTTGCAGAAATAAATCCCCATTTTTGGAGTTTGTTTCTGTAAAACGTTCTGCCACTGTGCCGCCCAGAGCAATTTTACCAAAATGATACCACTATCTTTGTATGATATTTTAATACCCATGCAGTCTTACAGGGTGGGTGCAGGATGGTGGGCCACATGCCAAGGTCTAAATGACTTCCTTTATCATTTCATATCAAACACATCGTTTTTTTTTCTTTATACCTTTTAATCCTATTCTCGATTTTCTTCATTTTTATATTTTTAAAATTAATCTGCTCCGTTTAGTTCTTTATTTATTAACTATATTGCTTTTTAACTCATTTTTACACTCATACTGCATCATATTGTTTAGAGCTCATGGGAGCTCAGTCAGAGTTCGCATAAAGATTATGGCCTTTCTCTCTCATTACCCATCATCCCAATTCCATACAACACGAAATACATTTTGCCAGCTTCTCATGTGTTTGCTCTTCTGTGCCTCGGGGTTTTTTTATCTCACCACGTGACTCCCCATGAGCCTAATCCAGAGTGTTAAAAGAATGCTATCTGATTCCCCTTTTTTATGATAGTGCCTGATAACTTTACTGCACATTGGGGCCAATCTGCCAAAAACAGAACTGAACTTGCCGACTGGCTTGATTTTTCCAAATATGGAACATTTTGCAAAAAACAGTAAACATAGAAAGAAGCTTCTTCGCCTCCTGCCCAAACATATAGGGTTTGAATTCTTCAAGATTTTAATACGTTTGATCTCAGTTATTTCTCCACCATCGAAGAAGAGTAATGTATGGTATTACATTTCTATCCAGGTATATCAAAAAAGGACATTCAGTCACTGCCAAGATACCCAAGGAAAACTACACTGCTCTTACTTCAGTGTAAAATCTCAAACTTCACTATTTAGAACTAAATTTACAAAATTTACCACTAAGGGACTTATTGTACCACCTTGGAGCTCTCTTCTATATCAGAAGTTTCAGGCAAGCATTTTACCACCTTCTTTGTAATGATACAGTAAAGTGCTGAGTGTATATGCACTTGATTCTGAATAGTTAATTACAATGTATGAAGATATTGAGAATTTATGATACAGATATTCTTGCGGACCCACAAGGCTCCATGTGCGGTTTTAATGTTGGCATATTTTGCAAGCTAGTTTTGGAAGTTGGATGTACAACGATTATTAAAGGAGTAAAAAATTAGCTCTTATTCCTGATAACAGTATTTTAAGGGGGTAAGAAAATTGAAAATTCATTTTTATGTTTAACTAAGGGTTTTATTTTAGATAACCCATGCTTCAATTGTAGCTGGATTGTCATGTATACGAAAAATGAGCTTTTCCTTGAAACCCTCTTCAATCAGACAGCAAGACCTGCTGACCTTCAGGAGGCTACTCAAGACCTGGTTGTTCGACCAGTAGCAGCATCCCCCCCTCCCCCCTTTTTTCTCCCCAGCGTCTTGAGACCCTCGCGGGTAAGTAGCGCGCTTTACAAATTCTGTGATTGATTGATTGATTCGTAGTATATCGGTGCTGATGTTATTGATATGGAGGGCGGAGTTATGTTTATCTGTTACTCCTTATTTTGTTTGTTGGGAATATTTGTCTTATTATGCAGAGTACAACAGACCAAGATACCAGTTTTACAATTAAAGGTACTTTTTAAGGCACTGTATGAAACATATATAATTAATCAAAATCTCTATCTCATATAAATGTCCTAGCTGCATTTCTCATCTCCACAACTCTGTCACTATGATATAGATGTTCTTGGGGCAACCATCTAAATTATTTGTTACCTGCTGTAACACACAGATAGCCAAAGAAATTCCACTGCCTTTCTTTCTAATTCACTGGATCATAGATGACCCTTTCCTGCAAGTATATTGGTCATCTGCTGCTCAAATACATTGTATATGAACTGTAAAGGGGTAACCCGGTATCCCTCAGAATCTGGGCGTTTACAAAATATACTACAAACGGTTCTGTCGGGTAAACGTACGCTACTGCAACCTAGTGATCCCTACAGAGGTTGTAACTAAGATAGAATCCAACCGGACAGTGGATTCACCGGTTGCCTTTAAGGCCTACAAGTGGAACTCAACACCACTATATCTGGCTGTCCACACCTCTGTCCTGAAGAAGACCCGATGTGACGTTGGTTCATTAACGCACGTTCCTGGGTCGAAACGTCGACGCCTCTTCGCAATCCATACCCTACGTTCTCCACCCCCTAAAAAAGAAAAAGGACCCAGATGAGGGTTGTTGGAGATTTATCTGTATAGGGACGGATGTTAATTGAGTCATACACCTTATACATTGTTTTTAAATGCTCGCACTGTATATATTGTATTCACTTTACCACCCTGTCACCTTCTGATCACCTAGTCACCAATAAGTCACATATTTGTCTTTTCAATTATGAACGTGTTTTTGTGACAGCCTTGCATATACAAAAAAACTAAAATATACTAATTTTGAGAAGAAAACTCACTTGGTGTGTTTCGTGTTACATATTTATCTTGGAATGCTAAGAAATTGATCACCCGACAGAACCGTTTGTAGTATATTTTGCTCAAATACATTGTCTCATACAAGGTCTTGTCTGCCCAATTCACTGGTTCATCCACTTTCCATTTACTCAATGAAACGGGCCATCCACGTTCGCTCAATACACCACAGATCACCAGCTGCCTTTTCTTCCTGGTGCATTACAGAACCTTTTGCATCTTCTTCCCCCATACACTGGGCTTTCCAGGGATCCATGCCCTATAAACCCACCATACGGTACATGTCATTTTGCAAAGATCTTTGATTTGAAGATGATAAAGCATTTTAATATTATGGGCTTGTTTACCTTTGGGTCCAATGTCAGCACAGGACACCAGAGTCTCCCAGTTTGCTATCAAATTCATGATTTGGCTTTACGTTTTTATGAGGGTAAGCCGCAATGGGTAGCCAAACACATGGAACGTCTTCTATTTGCAAATACAACAAAGAAATGTGTATTTGCCTCTTAGAATCCTACGCACCATTTTTTGAATACTCATATTGGTATGGAGTGAGTAAAATAAGTCCAATAGATTCACTGCATAATTTGTTGTGGTGGCTGCAGGTGGGGGGCACCAGTACTTATTTTTGGGGACTGGGACTTACTTTTCGTCATCATACTGTGACCCAGCACCAGTAGCGGTTGGTAGGGGATGAGGGTGGAGGGGCAGAGGATGAGGGTGGAGGGGCGGGGGAGGGGAGATGGCGGGGGGACAATGTAAAAATAAAAAAAATACTACTTACCTTTTCCGCCGGCCACGTCTCTCCTCCACTTCTCCGACGAGTCCCGGAACCAGGAAGCACCCAGGCTGCCCATAGCCAATCACAACGCTGCAATGCAGCGTTGTGATTGGTCTAAGCACTGTGGATTGGCGCTCAGATGGGGACTGGGGTGTAATGCAGCCTGGTGGGGAACATGCAAAGTGCGCATGACTATTTGGCCAGGCCAAGATGGCCGGCCAAGCAGTCATGCGCACTTGGAGAGTGCAAACCACTCCACTCGCTGTGCCTCCAGCCCCACCCCAACCCAGCCCGAACCAGCGAGAAAAAAAATTATAATAACGTAGTTATTATAATTTTATTTTTCCTGCTCAAAGAGCAGTGGGGTGACCCTCCTCTGCCTTAGCGGAGGAGTCACCCCTGCCCAGCACAAGAGATAAAAAGGCTGAAAAGGGAGAAAGAAAAAGAAAAATAGCAAACGAGTGACAAAGGGTGAAAGCAGAATTAAAAAATAAACTGCAAGAGTGAGACAGAGCTAAGAATTGCAGGGTAGGAGGAAAATAATTATGCATGAGGTGGAATTAAAACTAGTCATACCTGGCATTCAACTGTACCCAGCAGCGGGCTCTGAAGAAAAAAACCTTGAACTCTTGCACTTATTTATTTAGTTTTCAATTAAGGAGTTCTACATTTGAGGTTTGGCCAAACTTCAGGAGATGTATGAATTAAAATAGCAGATGGACCATGCATTAATGGCCATGCTTTATGACTAGGACCACTCCACTAGTCAAAACTCCACAAACACTTAAATGTCTTTTACACAACCTTTGGGTCTCATTTATCCATATTTTTTTTGCAGTTTTATAGAGTGCCAACCTGAGGGCATTAGAACGCTTGACGTGAGCACCAGAATATTACTCATGTTTTAGGCACAATAGCTTAATTAATTTGCCCAGAGCACAGGAAGCGGAGCCAGAGCAAGATTTGAATTTGGTCCGCCAGTCACAAAGTCATCAGACATAGCCGCAGGGCTACATCATATAGAACTACTGCACCCTGGATACCCATGCTTCACTTAAGACTTTGCCCCTTCCAGCAGGGACGTCCTTTAGGGGTCACCAGGTTTGCCCATTGCTACCCCTGGCACTGCATGTGCGATCCCTTGCCTCAGAGTTGCCAAAATCAGTGCCTGGATCACAGGGGCAGGACACTGGTTGGAGCACCACTTGCCTGGTTTCTGTCAATTTTTTTACTATACAAATAGTGAATAGTATTATTCACTATTAGTGTAATAAAAAATGGATGGAGTACGTTAGCTGGAATATGACCCTATCTGGAAGCTAAGGTCAGTAAAAAAAATGCTGTTAAATGTATGTTGTATGCATGCTTGCGGGTAAGAGTATATTTATGTGCGCAAGTGTGTGTGAATGTGTTAGTATGTGTAAGCATGTGTATGTGAGTCAAAGTAAAGGTCGAATGGCGTGCAATGTCACTTCTGCTACCCCCGGCATTTTGGTGAATTGATGTCCATGCCTTCCAGAACTAATACATGCATTACAGTTTTACATAAGCAACGACAAAATACTCCTGATACTGAGGAGCCAGTCCGTAAGCCAGATTCACCCGCTTCATTATAAGTCAATATATATGCAAAGCAGGCATTCAGACAATGTGTCCTGGGCTCCTCTGTCAACTTTGACAACCTGATGCTTCTGTAAAATGTATTTGTATTTTTATTGCTCACACAGGTGGGGTGGAGAGCCAGCTTCAGAGAGCCACTTTGAAACATTGTTTGATTTGTGTATGTTCTGAATAAACACTCATAAATACTTAATTCATTAATTAATAAAATACAGTGTTTTACTGAATTTAATGACTCCCTGGGCATGTTTCATGCTCTGGTTTCCCGCTTTTCTTTATATTATATGAAGATTCTCGAGCAGTATTTTTTTTAATGTATTCAGGTATTTAGATTGCTGGATTGAGCCCAAGGGGTGGCAGAGACCTGTATATAGTGCCAAAAATTAAATAAAGAGTGAATACGAGAGTAGAGTCATATACCTGCCAATGCCAATAGGTCTGGCTTTAAAGTAATGTTGTATGGTAATGTGAAGTATTACAAGTAAATGACATGGGAATGAGTATGTATTTGTGTGGAAGCAAAGAAATGTAGAAAAATATTGGTGTATGCTAAAAGGTCAGGCAACAGTTGCATTCTCAAGCCAGACGTAAAAATCCTTGTAGGTTAAAGACTATTCTCCTGCCAACTGTGCTGCTGCCAGAGAAAGACAAACACCATAATTTATCTAGTTATCTTAAGATAGTTTAATAGTTTATAATGACATGTCTGTGACACTGATAATTTAACATCAGGCTGCTGGATGAATAACAAAATGATCGCAGGTGCTAGGGGGGCAATCACTTTTTGTGTGGAAGCACACAACTTCTGCCCAATCAAAACATGTATTCCTGGTTCTCACAACATGTGGGCGGAGCCGAAGCCCCTCTATAGTGATGCTCACCTAATTGCCGGGCGGCAGCTGCGCTGTCAAGTCAGACCATAAAAAGTAGGAACCAAGGCAGCGTATGAAGGGGATCAGGTACAGAGGTCTTGGAAAGACACTGTTTTAAAAGAACAGTCCTTCTCTTTGTAATCATTTCAGCTATGGGAATTTGTAAGAAATGTGAACTAGCCCCAGCTAAAGCAAGGGCTGCTGCAGTAAGCCAATGTCTGAGACAACAGTGTGATGTTCTGTGTTTGGAGGCAGGCTGACACAAAGTATCAGAGTCTGTGTGTAGAAATTCAGAAGAGACCAACTGCAGCATGTGTATTTGTGCCAGGACTGAGTCCTCTGATGTTGCTCATGCAATTCTGTGATGAAACTGAGTCCTACCAGCTTATAGATACTGTCGCCACTCGAACACAATTTCATTACTTTTAACATTTTTCTTTTTTGTTCCTTCCCTTTTCCTTTCACACAAGGAGGCTATTCAAGTTCATCAACAAGCTTTTTAAACCCACGATGTTTCTCGTTATGTAAACTCAAACATTCAAACACATCCCATTTATAACGGACTCTCCTGATTTGTTTTACCTAATTGTGGATATATTGTAGGTTCCCCCAAATGGGTACTGCATTTTTAAAGGTTTCCTGAATTAGTATTACTTGTATGTTCTAGACCTTGTACTTCTGCTGTTTTATTGATCTCTGTTTGGGTCTAAAACAAAAAAAGAATTGAGCAGATATTTGCAAACTTTATTTACTTTCCCAATCCTAAAATATTCATCATTCCAATGAAAGCCAATAGGTGTTTTAAATTCTTTCTGTAGCAAAATGTACCTTTTGAGAGTTCCTAATGTTGGCTTGTATACTGCTGTGCACTTAGGTAATCAACAGCAGAGCTGCAATATTGCCCCACCATAGCATACCCCCACTTAACCATGCTAGAGGCTCTACATGCAAAGGGAAATTTAGCAGTAGGCCGGCGCGTCGTTTTTTTTATGCCAGTATAAACCTGGGCCGACTTTAACTATTAGGCTGCCGGTATTGCGCATAATTTCCTTTTCTTCTTATGCTTACACCTTCCTGGTAACTTTGCTGCAGTGAAGCTTGGTTAAGCAGAAATGGCTTGTGTGAACAATGAAATTACACATATGCTGCATGTGCCTTGTGCTAGCAACATTCATTGTGATAATTCCATAAAATGGACGGAGGCATTGTTTTCTCTCGTAACAATGTTTTATTTATTGAACTTCTTCCTTTGGGATTAGACATGCAAGCAGAAGGTAAAAATCAAAATCGCGCAAAGACATGCATGCAAAAGTTCTGATTTCAATTCAAATGTCTAGTTTGGCAAAACGTGCATAACACTTCCAATTCACGTGAGAGTTATGCATGCTATGCCAGCAAAAAAACAATATGACTTCACACATCTCTACTCTGCAGAAGCTGTGTCTCTGATCACATTTTGCAGGAAAACGATCACTACCTGTCTTGCATAATGGACATATGGTAATTATTGTGACCTCCCAATCATTGCATACACAGACCTGAGCTGCAGAAGGAATGGGGATGGAAATTGAGGCCTGAGCTGTTGCACCTGACCAAGAGCTTCACTGTCCAAAACCGAAGGTATATTAAGCATCCTACTGCCTAGTATGACACAGACTTTATTTTTTCCCCATCATTTTTACCTCCACTGTGGGCTCAGGAATAAGGACTGAACCTCATGTGCCTCTGTGTAAATGGACAAATCCTTTACCAGCATATTGACATGCTTTTTACTTCACTGGGACTTGGCAGAGGTCTCGGCCAGCACCCCCACTTATCTTGCAGAAAAGCTCACCATTTCTGGTGTATCCTGGCACACCCCCAGACAGGACACCATCACACTGCGGACTAAGAAGTGTAAAACAGAAATAACAAGACAGCAAGACTTTTCCATCTAAGCACTCAGGATCTGGAGGAGTATCCCCATATCCATCAGGACAGCCCCATTGCTCTTCCAGTTTAGCAAAGTGTTAAAACTCAACTCTTCAAAAGAACACCCCATCTCAATGCATTACCTGTGTAGGTTACAAGAACTTCTTGCAAACCATGTGTTACTTTTAAAGTAGGCCAAAAGAGAAATCACATGCTTGCCCGAGTTAATTTTTGTGCTGGGGTTCCTGCACATGGTGTACATAGGGCATGCCAGCCAGTGTCTTATCTAATCTCTACTAAGGGTTTTTTGTAAATTAAGATCTTCCTGGTGACAGCACCAACATTCACCGTTTTTTAAATCTGTATACATTTTGATATATAAGTTCTGAATCTACATTAATATCAATGAAGGCTTATTCTAAATGTATATATTGTAAAAGTTAATATCCTCATTAATCTAGGCATACACCCATTCCTGTGGCTGGCACAAAGATAAACAGACCACTTAAATGCTTATTACCTGACTTAAAATCTCCTCGTTGAATTGTTATTCTCAGGAAGACCTATCTAGGTGCTAAGTATCTCAAAGGGCAGAGATAATGTTCTCTGTGACATCAGCTCAGACCCCTCACTCAAAGCCCAGTGACTGATAAACTACGCTTACTTGGGGCCAGGCCTTACGATATCTAGTTTAAAGAGTCATGCCTGATTTTGGATATTGAAAAGTTTGCAAATCATCATTTGTGGGTTTCTATAAGTGGTATTCGGAGCCTCCACATCATCACTAGGGGCTATGCCCTAGCATTTAAGAACTTTTAAACATTTCTGAAGATCAATTGGAAGACCAGGATTAAGTTCCTGCACAAGCCTAGAAAAGATGCAACATCCCTGGCTTTACAAGTGCTTCATTCCAAACTGAGCTTTTTTCACTTTGGACAGCCATATCCACAGGAGGCTCCCTATGTGACATTATTGACTCTTTGCCAAATACAGCCAGGGGCAAATTCTTCTGGAGGGGTTGAGTTCCATAATAACGTCTAACTCAAAAGGTAACTTTGTGCTATCCAATGACTGCATTCATGACTTTGCATAACTATCGCTATGGTCTCACCAAAAACATTTTTAGTGACTTAGAGGCTTTACAATTTTTCAACTGTTTCCAATGGGATAACATTGGTTTGTATAGATAATGACAACAGTTGCTCATACAGCGTTTGATAAAAAATGTTTAAAGCTTGTTTTATTTCATTAATTGGTCTGAAACTTTAAATGGTGAGATGTACTACTTCATATGTCTTTTGAGAGTCAGTTCAAATTTAGACATAATTATGACAACCCGTGGCTTAAAAGTGCCCTTGCTCAACGCACTGTGGTCATTCTTGACATAACGTTACCTATCAATGGCATAGTTGCAACCCTGGCATAATGTTTCCATCTGTGACATATTATGGGCCTCCTCAAAATACTTATGGATTTTCTTGGTATTTGATGATTATAAAGAATGAAAGGCAAAGGCCTAATCTATGCATGGATGCCAGTAGTACATGTTAGTACTTGATGAAAAAGACAAGCGGCTATTTGGAGACTAAACATGTATTTATGAAAAGGCAAACCTTTTCTTTTTGGGGGGTGGGGGGGGTTAAACTAATTTATCCAAAATGTAAATCTTGTGTTTGATTGCAAAATGTGTCCTTTTCAGAAACTGTCAAGATGATGTTTTGTGACAGAATTACTGTATTTCCAAAACATAGTTAAAGCTTATAGTTGAGTGATAATTTTTGCTGTGTTCAGGAAGCTTATTGACGGTCTCATAGAACACCTAATTCTGTGGCTGCTATTTCATGACTCGTGTGAAAACCTTTCACCATCTACATTGGTAAAGCGTGTCATGATAGCATTGCTACTGTGGTCTGAGGTGAGCATACAAGGTTGGTGTAACCTGTCTGCAGTCTTATCCTGCAAGACATTTGTAATTTGAGTAGTAGTGTTGCCATCTGAGCCTGCAGGATTATGAGGTCTGGCTAACTTTTGATTTTCTATCCTGCTCTATCCAACTAAATTCTCGGCTAGAGCATTCTTAGAATCAGCTTGGAAAGGGGAGGATGAAAAAATGAAAGGAAATGAAGATAGATGCTGTAGGAAGGTGGAATCTGACTATATGGTTGCCCCCACTTTTTTTATGGTGTTTTGCTGGTTTATGACTTAGTTGGACTGGGACCCTGCTATTCAGGGCCCCAGTCTATCTGCTCTCTCTAAACGACATGGAGTGCACTCTAGGTGCACTAGTGATTGGATACTGTGGTGCCTTATGAGTCCCTAGTATATGGTACCTTAGGTGCCAAGGGCATAGGTACTTCACAGGCCTACCAGGGGCTGCAGCATGTGTTATGCCACCCCTGGGAAGCAGTCTAAATCTGACACCACAGGCCTGCTACTGCAGCCTGGGTGAGGTGGTGCTAGCACCCCTCACTGAGATATAGGTTTCCTATATCTCTCCTGCACACACATATAAACCTATCAGTCACCCCTAAGGCAGGCCCTATCAATCCTGAGGGCAGGGTGCTGGGCTTCTATGTGAGGGGGTGCCTCTGCCTGAGCAGGGCCCCTCTGCAGCTCTCAGAGTCTATTCTCTGGTGCTGTTTGTGGATGCGGTTAAACCATATACTATTTAAGTGCATTATATCCTCGCGGTAAATGCTAACTTTGGAATGGCTGCATCAAAACATGTCGTGTTTGGTGTCAAACATCTTGGAATACTACCCCCCGCCAATCTTGGCGGCGGGGGTAGCATTCCACCCTTCTAGAGGATAAGACATGTACCTGCTGTGGAAACGCGGTAGAATCCTAAAGAGCCCTGGCATCCCAAAATGGATGCCACCAGTCACAGACACTGGGCTGCCCTCCTGCTGATGACCGAAACTCGCAGTGGAGGAAGCCCAACAATAGGCATCCTGTCACAGGGAGGTGTAACCACCTTCCAGACAGGGTTTAGTGTATTGGGGCTGGGTGGGTGCACTCTTAGAGTGCTTTGAAGTCCTGCACTGGGGAGCAGAAGGCTCCTCTGTGCATATGCCAGTTCAAACCAGCTCAGGGGCTACCTGCCCCTGCTCTGGCGCGAAACTGGACAAAGGGAAGTGGGTGTAGCCACCCCTCCCTTGACCCTCCCATAGGTGGGGTCATAGAGCTAGTCCATCCCCTCTTTTTAGTATAAGAGGGGGAACCTTGCCATTGCAAAGCAGATAACCCCTGGACGACGCTCTACAGAAGAATCCTGGCCCTTCGACGTTCCACTACCTTTGGAAGACAGAAGAATCTCCCTTGGAGTCAAGGAGTGACTCCCTGCTTGGCAGGCACCAAAACGACAACGACGGTCGCAAACTACGCCGCTCCCGCCGGAGTCCGAAGTCCCTGCAGCCCAAGAAGTGGATTTCCTGATCTCTCCCAGGCCATCGTGAGTCCCCAGCGAAGCTGAGGCAAGTGGACCCCACGAGTAACGAGGAACCGCGACCCCTGGGTACCGTGCACTATTGTCGAGTGCAACCCCTTCACAACGTTCTACGAACTTGTGCTTTGGACCACGTGTGGTCCCGACCTCCAGCAGGAATCCCTCCGAAGATCAGAGGCCTACACCGTCCCGAGTGACCGTGGGCCCCTGTTGAGTGATTCCGCCCGAGGTGTCTTCGCGATCCCTTGCCCGCTGGCTTGTGGGTCCCCAGAAGACTTCCTAAAGAAACCAAAGGGCTCCCCTGGTTGCTCCAGGCCTGCCCTGACTTACCCTCGCTGGGTGAGTCCCTCAGACCTTGCTGGTCTGCGCCATCGACTTTTCTTCATCTCCCCGAGACTTGCTGCTGCCAAGGCTTGTTGGCTCCTATCGAGTTGCCGACACCGCAGTCAGCTGCAGACGTCGAGGGACACACCGAATCCAGCTCCTGGTCGTCGTCAACGCCTCCTGGACCACGTGGCTGAAGAGTCAAGGCACCTGCAACCGACCTGAAGCGACCGACGACGGTGGGCATCCATCTTCCTTGCCCCGGGTCACTGCCAAGTGACGTTGAACACTGTCCCCTCTGCTTTCAGGTCATCCTTCTTCAGAATCCAGGCTTGGATTCCACCGGACACTTCTTCAGCTCCCGCAAGCAGCAAGTCTTCTTTGTTCGCCATTGAAAACGACGCCGCGACCCGACACCAAAGGACACCTGTGCACCCGGCTTCCCTGGGTGAGGTAACTCCAGCACAACGGTGCTCCTGTGGGTGTGGGCCCTAGAACTACTTACCCTGTAAGTGACTTGCTTGTAGGTTCTCCCGAAGTATCCTAAAACTCTTTATTCCAACCGCGACTTGCCCCATTGAAGTTAACGGCGATTCGCGCCTGTGTATCCACACTGCACGCGTCCCCCGTGGGTCCTTTACTTACCTGCCTTGGGTGGTTTCGTGAGGCCCCAGCACTTCTGAAGGCCCTAGGCCTTGTCTCCTTGCAAGTCGTTGTTTCTAAGTCTCTTACTTAGTATATGGTCTGGTACGCCCCTAGGGCCCCAGCCATATTTTGTGCTTAACTTATTGTGAAACGTTGATTTGTGCATATGTTTGTCTTCTAATCTCATAAAGAGATTAGTAGAGAGTTATTTAGAAATAAATACATATATATTTGATATATATACCTGTGTGGTGTCTTTTCATTTGGTGATTCAAGAGATTATATGGTAAAACAAGCTGCTTTACATTCCTCCGAGACTTAGCCTGAAGGCTGCTCTCCACAGCTACCACTAGGATAGCTTTCTTTAAAAGGTTGTCTTAAACCTATCTACCATAAGAGTCGATTTGGACTGGTGCAAGGTGCCCACTATAATTAGTGGACAGCATATGCCAGGCCAACTTCTCACAGATGCTATACATGTGGAATTGCATATGCAGATTTACTAACCTTGTATAAACCACAGCTGGACAGCTAATAATGGAAATTGTGCTGAGAAATGTGTTGATTTGCAACAAACAATTGTATGGCACACCAGTAAAGTATTGGAATATATATTGGTACCCCTACAAAACTTCGGGATTTTTAGATAACGCCATAAGAAAATTGTGCTATATAGTGTACCACTTGGCTGTTTTTCAAACTTTTTACCACTGTAGATGAAGTCAGGTTTGAGTCACTCGCTCGGTGATAGTCTACATTGGTATGCATGACACACCACTTTTCAAGGTTGCCTCCCACCACTGCCCCTGGGTGCTGCATCCTACGTTTCAGCTATATATATATATATATATATATATATAGCTGTATATAAACTTTTGCTACGGATTTCTGTCTTACTGTATGGAAATTATAACAACAGAAAGGTTCCTCAAAATGTATTTAATCGCATAAATGTCTATTGCAAGTTTAAAACACACACAATGCATCCAAAGGTGCAGAAGCCCCTTGTTTAATAATCAATCATGTTTAATAATCAATCACCAGCAAGTCAATACATTTAATCATCGTAAGTGCACACATCTCAGCTTAAGCGCTTCTGCAATAATTAGCAAGTTGACAAAGATCATACACAGTAACTCATCCCAACAAATACAATGCTTGCCTTCTCTTCTTGAACCTGGGCCAGAATTCAGGTTTCAGAGAAAAGCTCATGTCAGAATTTGATAGCATCTTCAAGGCCACCAACATTGTAAGGGCAGTGGTCAGCTGGAGGCTGATTGGCAGCCCACTTCCTAGAGAACAGTAGAATGTGGCATTGAGTGCTGGCAGAGAGGTAAAACCTCACTTCCACCCAAAAGATAATGATTAGTACTAGTCACTGTGTTGTCCAGTCCACAGAGCTAGGATCCTGCACAGCATATGTCCTATGCCATTCATCTTTTTTATTGTACTTGGTGGAGTTCTGTATGCCAGCTGGTGACCCCATTGTGGTTGAGGCAGTTTTAGAGCTGAATAACGGCAGGCTGAAGGAGGCATTCTTATCCTTGGGCAGGCCAGGGGTATGGGCATTGCTTCCCAAACGTTTTCGACCCGCTGCTCTCTTGACCTATTCGCAGTTGGCCGCATTTCCTAAATATGTAACTTTATTTGGGCGGGTGTAAGCCCAGCCTCGGGAGTACTTCCATTTTTCTCCCTGAAAATAATTGGGATGAAGCAGATGAAGGTATTATAATCATAGATGTGGGGCTCACTCCTGGGAACCAAACGGAGGGGGAGATGGGTGGGGGACAAAAGAAATAATTCTCATTGGCACCTTTCGCAAGATCGCTAGGTGTAAGAGTGCAGCTATTGTGTATTTCACAATTTGTGGCGGTAAAGCACAATGGATATGTGTAGAATGAAGCGACGCATGGCTGCACTTTACCAAACCAGGGGCACTTGGATAATGCAGAGGGCAGGGCAAGGCAGCCCTTATATTCCTTGGATGCACTGAAAGACCTGGAATGTGCACTGGGGGCTCCTTGGCATGTATTGGCTCTAATAGCCCTATTATTGGCACTGCCAGCCCAGAAATGTGCACTGCAAGCCCTCCGATATGTACTGGCAGATCTGGAATGTGCATTGGCGTCATTATGGTGTGCACTGACAGCCCTGGAACCTGAAGCAGGCTTCTCCCTGCTGCCTTAGTACTTAATGTTTTGCTGTTCTGATTATTGCGGCTCTCCTGTCCTGCTATCAATGTCCCACCATGCCCTGTTTACTACACTGCACAATAAGCGTTGCTACATCATTTCCATTGAGTTTACAGAGCAGGCAGCTTCGGAGAGTCGAAGATCGACTTCTATATTCATGTGAGCTCAGTGCTGCCTGCATCAAGGCCAACCCAGGACCAACAGCTGCATAATTGGAGAAGCTGATTTCAATGCTGGAAACTATATTATGATTCAATAAGTAAACTGCACTGTATTAATGAATGTACATTTCAGTTTTACAATGCTTCTGCAGCCCATTTGTTTTGCGTCAGTTTAGTCCAGGATGCACACGAAACCTGGCTTGTTTGAACAGGACATTCAAAGCAGTGACATATATATGAAAAAAATGTCCATGGACTATTAGGGTGACATTGTGCAAAATCTAACAAGAGGGTTGGATCAAAACAATCAGTGGCCGAATGGGGAGGAATGTGCTGGATGTGTCTCAGTGCACAGGACTCGATTGAAGATTGAAAGGCAATCACTGTCCTTGTACAACCCCATTGTGTTTACACTTTGCAAAATAGAAAAGAAGTACAATAGTCAGTGGCATGTCAGAAAATGGAGATCAGTGAGTGGGTGGTGGGACTTACACCCAGGGGGCAGCACACACTACTTGGTCCGTGCAAGGAGGACATGGATAAAATAAATAGCAAATGTCACGTTAATGACGAATAGTAGCAGACATAGACAAATATTGTGTTCAAGCCATAAATTAGGGAAGCAAATGCACACCCTTTGCTTTCTAATCCAAGGTTAGTCTTTCCAAAGTCGCTAAGATCCAAAGGTTTTGCACAGCTCTAGCAGCAGGCACATTAACCGACTGAGGTATTTCCATAATACGTGTAAATTGGAGAACGTGAGCCAGTCAGGAACTGCCACCTACAGCTTTAAATTGTTGTTTGTAGGTCATACCTGCAAGGTTTGCTTCAAGGCAGATGGAAGAAGCTAGGGCATTGCCATTACTGTTACCTGTTAGTTCCAACCACCCCTTGATTTTCTACAAACTGTCTGCCATTACTGTCCCTGACAGATTTGATCTCTGCCAACTAAAACGGGAGTCAATTCACCTACCTCCAATAGCTATATATATATATATTGCTAAACGCCATTCTATCAGGTTTACACGGCAGTGGAGGAATGTAGGGCAAAGATACAAAAAAATGTAACTGCATTTTCAGGAAATGCAGGTGACTCTGGGAAAACAACCTCAGAGCCTAAGAATGAACCAAAAACCATTGTCCAACCCTGAAAGTCTTCAGATATAGAGAGAGGAAAGATCCAGTCCAGATAGCGATAAGGCTTTTCTAAGGTTTCCTTCTCCTAAGCCTTAATGGGTATTTCTGGAACTTTGTACTGAGATACACAGGACCAGTGAACTAATAAGCCCAAGCCAAATTCAGATGAACATGCTGGAGGAGAGCCAGCTAGTGAGGTAAGCCTAAGGATGAAGTAATGGAATCATACTGGAGGGACCACACACAGCTGCACTCAGGTAATCCCATTTGATGATTGTACATTGCAACGAAACCTCTTGCCAGCTTCTACAATCACTCATTTCAACCATCAAACAATGCACCCAGCATGTGAAAACTTTGTTTATAGACAGGCACAAGATTCCTCTTGTGCGTAAGTACCCCTGTCATCCCAAGACTTTCAAGCCCTTCCAGGAATGAGGCTACAGAGACCAGGCTCTGCCGAGAGTCCACACGCACAAACCTCCCCGACTGCAGACTCAAGGGCCTACAGAAGGACCATCTGAAGTATGGGATCCCATTGCTGCTTCTGTTTGTCAGAATAACTATAGATTTTTCACACTTACCACAAAATCCACTATGCATTATCTGAAGATATCATCGAAAAATGTTTTTAATACACAGAAGCTAGGCTTCTGCTGGACATCCCCTCACGGGAAAGTGCGCGACCTCACCTATACTCACTACACTGGCTGCCGGTAGCGGATCGTGTGAAATTTAAATCCTTGACTCTCGCCCATCGGGCTCTTTATGGTAGTGGACCCTTATACCTCCAAAAACGGCTCTCCTTTTATACCCCATCTAGACAGTTGCGGTCAATGTCTCTTCATCTGGCACAGGTCCCTAGATTTAAACTTCACAGACTTGGAGGTAGATCTTGGTCTAGAAAGGCGGCAGACGCCTGGAATGTTCTCCCACTGGCACTTCGTTCCATTTCTGACACTGTATTTTTCAAGAAGAAATTAAAGACTTTTCTCTTCGCCTAACTGAGCACTGTTTCCCTTGGGTTCTGCTCGCGCCGGGACACTCTCGAGTATCCGTGCGCGCTACAAGTTAAAATAACATAACATAAATCAATTATTTTTAAGGATTATGCAAGAAATCCAATTCAGCTGTTCAAAAGTGAACTGGTCACCTTTTGCTTATTGTTTGCCGTATTCAGGCATTAAAGAGTTTAGAATTTGACCTGCAAGGTGTTAACAGGTCTACAAAATAGACTGGGAAGTGTTTTGTGTACAGCAGAAAAATAATTTGCTTCATATTGTAATATTTTTATTTATTTCAAACAGGACTGGAAGACTGATATATTCTTACATCTTACTTTAAAAAACAGACCCACATATTTAGCTTCTCTTTAGGCCGGGCATTAGCTAAGACCTTTTGATTTTACTAAAATTATATATGTAATATACTTATATGTAGGTGCTTTTTAGCCAGCTCTCTTTATCCATTGTTCTGTTGTTGTGTCATTCACAAATTTCTTACGCCCACAACAGCATACAGCATAGAGCTGTTGGTCAGTCCACTGCAAGCATTTTCTAACTTCACTCTGAGTGACGGCACTCTGCTCTTTCACAGAAGCACATCCACACTCAAAGTAGTTCTCTTACTTGAAACCAAGAAAATAATTTTGCGTATAGACCACTTTTTTCTTAATATTGAGGAGGCCCACATACCACCAACAATAAAGCTTTACAAAAACTATAGCAAAACAAAACAAGCATTGTCAAAGCTAAAAGGCTAGCAACCAACACCCAGTCATTTGGCTTTGCAAATGCGTGTTTTACCATCTGAATCTTGAATTTAAAGTATCGTTGAGTGAGTTACTTTATCATAAATACATACTGTGCAATATTTATCTGCAGAACTGCTTGCCCTTGACAAGCATTGGCAAAGACAATATGTCTCGCCTATGAGACCTATTGGATTTATTAATGCTTTTAGCCATGTTGAACAGCATCGCGGCAGCTGTGTACTAGGCTGGGAAAGAAAATGATGCGACTGTAGTGTCATTTTGTAGGCATGCACATGTTTTCAATACACATGTACCCTCTTACAAAGGGCACTGTTTTGTCTTTTTATTTCCAGATCCGAGATGGATCAGTAAATTAAAAAAGTAGTGCAAAAGCGCAGTTTTAAAATGGAGCCCGAAGCACTTTTATTTAAAAAATAATAATAATGGGTGAGCTGGTTGCGGGGCGAGGTTGAAGCAACAGATTAGTTGGAAAGAAGCAACAGGTAGGCGAGAACATTGGTGAAGGAGAGCACTGTGGAGTGCAGGGGGCAGAAGTACAAGGGCGAGAGAGCAACACAAGTGTGGGTGGTGGGAGAGAAGCACATGGACCGAGAGCGAGGGGGATAAAAGCACGCAAGGGAGAAATCTGGAAATAACTTGAACTCTCGTGGAGTGCTTAAGCAAAAAGAAAAAAGTAATTCCTTAAAAGTGAGCAGCGGATGCACAGAAGCCAGTCAATCAAAAATACGACTAAAGAGGCTATACTACATGGTGGGGACAAACATAAGACTGACAAAAAACATACACTAAGAAGCAGACAAATGAGAGTGGCAGGAAAAAAAACTAATGGTAAGCAAGGGGTGGGCTCCAAGCCACTCTATGTTCTTGGAAAGCCTCAATATGTCTTTTGAACCAGACAACATATGCTGTCTGGAAGGTCCAGCATAAATATAACCTTTATAGGTGGGTAACAAAACACACAGAAAGAACAGACATAGGGTCTGATTTAGATCTTGGCAGATGGGTTACTCCATCACAACGGTGACGGATATCCCATCCGCCGAAATGTAAATCTCATTATATTCTATAGGATTTACATTTCAGCGGACAGGATATCCGTCACCTTTGTAATGGAGTAACCCGTCCGCCAAGATCTAAATCAGGCCCATAGACAGATTATATGTCAAGAAGTGTAAGAATAAAGAAGGTAAGGTTAGTTAAAAGTAGAACCTAAAACGCATCTCTTGCCAAGTTAGTATTCATGTTGACCAGCATAAAATAGTCACTCACAGTTTTAATAAAACATGTACTGTTTGTATGTGATGTGGCTGCCCCCTGGGTCTTGCAGATGACAATAGTGTACTATCTTAATTTCCTCCAGGGTAAATCTACTGAAGCCCTACTGGCCAAACTCACATTATAGGTTCAGTTTATTTTTTTCATTGGCAGGTTATCATTTATACATTTCATGACATTCTTCTATTTTGTCTCCATCTTCCAGTGTAAATTGGTCCCAAATACATGCATCTCTTATGTGTGTGTGTCTATATATATATATATATATATATATATATATATATATATATATATATATATATATATATATATATATAGTTACACCTGGCATCCTTGGCGTGGTTCTACCCTAACTTTTTTGCCTTCAATTCTCCTGTTTAGCTGACTTCGTTTTTGTGCTAGCTTTAGGACTCTGCACACTTTACCACTGATAACTATTGCTAAAGTGCTTGTGGTTTCTCCTTAAAACATGGGAGAATTAGCTTACACCCAATTAGTACATTTAATTTACCTGTAAGTCGAGGGGGCGCTAGCGAGCCCGAGCCAAGATGGCCGCACTGTAGTGAGGCTCTGCCGGCCGGGCTAATAATCCTTCATTAATCTGCAGACCCGTCATCTATCGGACCTTCAAAACGACAGCACTAAATAGTGGAATTGAAGAGAAACCACCCAGTGTGTGCGGCAGTGTCGTGCCGCAACTTCGGTGTGCCAGAATCGTGAATTTGAAGATTTGCCTGTAAGCTCGATGGTGCACAAGATGGTGGCACGTCCGAGCTGACTTGCAACACAGCGCGGAGTAAGGCGGCGCGCTCCCTGTCGCCCCGGAGATACTGCAGCAGTAACGGACCCCCCGTGATAGAGCTGTCAGGCAAGTGGAGAATTGGCTTCTGAAAGTGATCGTGCAGCAGCGGTGCAGAGTGGCGGTGCTGTGGACAGGGACGTGGGGTGTGGCTGCCGCGAGCTGCGGCGGCATTCTACAGCGGCCTATGCCTGTGAGCCTTATCGACGCTTCCCAAATGCGAGCGCTGCAGCGTTGTGGGTGAAAGTGCCCTGGGATCGCACATTGGAGGCGGAGAGCCAGATCGGTCCGGTGCCGCTTTGGGAGGAGTGACGAGAACGTGTGCCTCCGGCCTCCGTATAACACAAGGAAAGCGAAGCATCTAACATGGTGAGCTTCATAGCCGCGAGAGAGCGGTCCGCATACTGTTGAATGCGCTAGTGGCACCAGAGTTGGGCGCAATTGAAGAGGTGTGGGGATCTCCATTTTGGTGACTGCTGGGCCCCCGAAAGCAAGCCACGTGCGCCGCTGCTCTGGGTATTTGAGGCAGCTGGATTATCGGCAGCAGGTGCACCAGACAACGCGCCTGGTAAAATCGCGTTGGAACAATCCCAAACACAAGGGTTCTGTTCTGCTAGTGGCAACCAAACAGTGGAACTAGAGTGCGCACAAGGCTAAGCAGTCAGAGTCCTATATCAAAGACACGGTAGGGCGAGGAATAGGGCCTATCCGTGCGGCAGATCAGGAGCTGGGCCGTCCTTGCAGGGAGCGTAAAAGTGTGACATCGCGCCACAGGGCGGGGATAAGCGGCTGCTGCGCATAGAGCCTGGACAATATTCTCTGCAGCTGTCCCACAACAAGTAGACATGGGGAAGTCTGATAAACAACAGCCGAAACTCTCATTTGAATCTCGCCGCTCGAGTTACCCGGCGGGCACACATTCAGACACGGAGCTGGAGCAGCCTCAATCGCACGCCTCCACGCTGGAGGCCACGCTGCAGGCTATGCAACAGAGCTTACAGGCCATCGATGGTAAGATAGATAATTTATCCCTCAGGATGGACAAAATGGCGGCCACATTAGACAAGCAGGGAGAAAGGCTCACGACAGCAGAACACTGCATCTCGGCTGTTGAAGATGAATCACACTCCACGACGGGCAAGTGTCAGGAAATGGAGAAGCTGTTGGAGGTCATCAGGGCAAAAAATGAGGACTTGGAGGCGCGCTCTCGGAGGAGCAACCTATGAATAACGGGTGTCCCTGAGAGCACAAATACAGGCCGATTGGAGGACTACATCGAGGGCATGCTGAAGGACCTGTTCGGAGCGGAAAATCTCTCGCAGGTGCTGATCGTGGAACGTGCGCACCGTTCGTTGGCGCCCAAGCCACCTCCGGGTGCGCCACCGTGCCTAGTAGCAAAGATCTTAAATTACAGAGATCGGGACACTGTCCTTAGACTAGCGAGGGAAAAGCAAAACACGTGCTACCAAGGCAATATGGTGTCTTTTTTCCCTGATTTCACTGTGGCGATGCAGATGGCCCGCAGGGAATACACGGAGGTGAAGAAGAAACTACGCGCGATGGAGATTCCGTATGCCATGTTATACCCAGCCAGGCTGAGGATCACGGTGGAAGGCAAGGTGAAGATTTTCCAAACTCCCAGGGCAGTGCAGGACTTCCTGAAGCAAATTCACGCTAAAAGGAAAGCAGCGAGGAGTAATGCATCGCCTACGCACTCGGAGAGATCGGAAACGGAGGACTAAAAGATGTATGTTGTCCAGGTATTGCCTCACAGCGACTCTTGGCAGGTGGTAAGGTAACGCCTCCCAAAGTGGAGTTTCTGTACATTCGGGGACACACGAGGGTGGTCTACAGAGTGCGAGAGTGTTACTTGCACTGGCAAACTGGTTGATCCGATTGGACTGTAAGTGCTTATGTTCTTACTCCTTGTTTTGTAAATGAACTTACGGACAGTGCTGAAGTGGGGTGGGCGAAGTGTAGCCTTGTCAGTATTATGCTCAGGTCGTTGCCGTCGCTCAGTTAGGAACTTCGGCACTGTTTATGAGGCATGTTATGAGGGTGGATAGCGCAACAACGGTTTTACTCACTCCAGCATTGTTTTTTATTCATAGATTGTGGACTTGTTTAAGAGATTTGCTCTTGTAATAGTATGCTGATTGTGGGTGGGGACTCCTATTATTTGTGGACGGAGCTGGTCTGAAGGAGATGTTAGATGTAAGACGGCGGGCCCTAGGAGAGTATGTCTGGCCACACCTGCTCTGCAGGTGGGACATGGGTACCTGGTCGCCCCCCATGTGGGTATTCCCCAATATGGTTGCTATGTTTTATGCAATGTTATTCCGGACTTGTCTTTGGCATGATTGGGATGCTGTAGTGGGCGGGGGTGGGCAGGGTTTGTTATATTTTTTAAGATGTGTGACACAACTGGTACAGCAGGATAATATGGGTAAGCTGCCCATCGAGCACTGGGTAGTGAACGCACGACACTTTCGTTCCACAAAGATATTGGGCTGATGGAGGGGGACATTAGACTGATGACATGGAATGTGAGGGGACTAAATAATCCCAAGAAGATCAGACAGGTGTTTGCATATCTTGACAGACATCAAGTGCAACTGGCACTATTACAGGAGACACACCTGACATGGGTTGGGGAAGGCAGGATTGGTGGTCGCTGGGCAATGGTAAAAGTAGTCGCCTCATACTCCAGCTACGCCAGAGGGGTAATGATGCTCGTTAAAAAAGGGACACCATTTAAGCTGCTCTCGACAGAATCGGATCACCTAGGGCGTTTCACAATGGTACAGGGGAATTTGGCGAGAACAGTGCTCACAATTATCAACACATATGGCCCCAATGTTGATGATCCTGACTTCTATCAACGCCTTAAAATAAGACATTTCAGTTGCACTCAGATCTGGTGATATGGGGGGGACATAAACACGTACTTGGACCCAGACATGGATAGAAGCGCCACCACTCCATGGCAGGGGAAGCGATCAGCCCAAGTGATACATGATATTATGCATACATATAATATGAGAGACATTTGGAGGGACAGACATCCGGACACTAGAGAGGGCACTTTCATGTCGGCAGTTCATAAGTCATGGTCCAGGTTGGATTACTGGATTCTCTCTGAGCCAATGGCGTCTTGGGTTAACGGAGTCAGACATATGCCACGAACGCTCTCAGATCATTTCCCAGTAGTATTGGACATCAATATCCCGACTAGACATCATCAACCATTTCAGTGGCGATTGCAGCCGTCTTCTCTCTTAGATCCTGTATTCAGAGAAGGGGTACATCAGGCTATTGAATTGTTCTTTGAGGAGAACGTAGGCCCAGTAGAGGACGCGGGCACGCTCTGGGAAGCCTTCAAGGCTACCATCAGGGGTACCTGCATCGGGCTTCAGGCTGGGGTACTAAAGGCACTACGGTCGCATATGCAACACATTGAGAATGAGATAGCGCGGCATGAAAAGGAGTACGCAAGCACGTTGAATATACACAAGTTGGCAGAGATCAGGACACTAGTGACGGAATACAATGAAACGGCAGATCAGGAAATAAAACATATGTCTAGGCGCTGGAAAGCTAGGGCGTACGGAGAAGGTGGTCGGCCGGGTCGCACACTGGCAGCCAAAATCAAAGGGGTGAGGACTCAGGAATATGTCACCGAAATAGAGGGGCCAAACGGAACTATATATCACAACTCCCCAGATATAGTTGACTGCTTTAGGGATTATTACGCCACCCTGTATGGTCCTGGGGAAGAAGCCGGCTGTGAGGAGATCAGGGATTTGTTTGAGGAAATAACACTAGCCTGGCTTTCAAATGGCCAACGGGAGTACCTGATGCAACCCCTCACGTTAGAAGATGTGAAGGAGGCCATATGGACGTTACCGTCCGGTAAAGCTGCGGGCATAGATGGACTGCCGGGGGAATTCTATAAGGAGTTCGCGGACTTGCTGGCTCCCCATATGGTGAATATGTATAGCGAAGCGTACGATAAAGGTCTGCTCCCCCCAACGCTTAGGGAAGCATTAATTGTTACCTTGCTAAAACCAGGGAAGCGGGCAGATAGTTGTGAGTCGTACCGCCCACTCTCATTGTTGAATATTGACACAAAAATAATTGCTAAAATTATTGCTAACAAATTACGACCGCTATTACCCGCCTTGGTCCTCCCGGATCAGTCAGGCTTTGTACCAGCCCGGTCTACGTCTCATAATTTGCGCACTTTGTTTGCAGTTTTACACCAACTTGACGCGGATCACAAAGCGGCAGCGGTGCTGCTTGATGCAGCTAAGGCTTTTGATTCAGTTAGATGGGGGTATATGTTTGATACTTTAAGGAGGATGGGTCTGCCGTTCCCATTCATACAATGGACAGAGATCCTCTATACTGCACCGGTAGCGAGGGTGCGAATAAACAATTGTCACTCTAAACCTTTTAAAATACACAAAGGGACCAGACAGGGATGCCCGCTCTCCCCTATTCTTTTTGCTATTGTGATGGAGCCTCTGGCCTGTGTTGTGCGACAGAGATATGCGAGAGCGGCGCTACAGTTCAGTCAGCGCCCACTTATAATCTCCATGTATGCAGATGACATGGTTTTATATATTCGAAACGCGGAGGAGAATTTGCATTCGGGAATACATCAAATACGAACATTTATCGGGGCTCAGAATTAACTGGGGAAAGTCATCTGTTTCGCCACTCACACCTAGTACGATGCAGTCCCAAATGGAGTATCCACTCGAATGGTCGACGGAACCTGTCAAGTATATGGGGGTGTGGGTGCATCCTGATCCCGAGATAGTGCTGAGAGAAAACTTTGGTAGAGCTCTATCCTCCACGGAGGAGCAGGTGAATAGATGGATTGGCCTGCCTCTTTCCCTGGCTGATAGAATAGCAGTAATAAAAATGGTCATTCTCCCCAGGTTTCTGTATCTCTTCACTAATGTTCCTATCAAATTAATGAGGGTTTTCTTCTCTCGGTTGCGTTCGATACTAATACGCCTGGTCTGGGCAAGCAAGAAATCCAGGTGTAGCTGGAGCACTCTTACAAGGCCGTATTCACAGGGGGGGTTCGCGGCGCCGGATCTGTACTTGTATTATTTATGTGCCCAGGCTAAATTTGCACACTACTGGTTTTCCCCCCGCCCTTTATTCCACACGTGGCGGTGGATGCGGACGATGTGGCTCCTGATCATTTAGTGGCATTAATTTCTAACGCAAGTACTAACTATCCATTTAAAGAGATGTGCATTGCGGACTGTACGTCTCAGGCATGGCGTGCTATGGTGAAACGCGCAGGCAGACATCCTGTTTATGCCCAAGCTTTTCCATTAGCACATCATCCTAGCAATTCGGTGACCCAAGACAAAAGGGTGCTGGAAATACTGGCAGATATGGGTATAGTTACAATGGGCGACCTTTGTTTCGATGGAGGTGGTACGTGACCGTCATCCCTGTTCATTAATGTCAACTTTCACATATTATAGGCTACGGGAGGCACTCAAGGCCTTTAATGACAGACACCCCACAGAACCAGTTACTTTGAGCCCCCTACAAACATTATTGGCAGGCCCATCGCGGGGTAAGTTAGTCATCCGACTATATAACACCATGCAATCTGACACGGCACCTATTTCTAGCAAGGCACGGGAGCGGTGGGAACAGGCATTGTGTAATGCTCTTAGCGAGGAGAAATAGGAGTTCAGCTGCTCCATGACCCGACGACTGACGGCCAATTGCAATCTACGCATAATTCATTTTAAATACTTACAGCAGTTCTATTATACTCCCCTACAGTTACATAGGTATGGCTTGAGAGAGACGGCTAGATGCCATAGGTGTGGGGCACAGGAGGCTGATTTCATTCATCTTGCATGGGATTGTGTCAGGGTCCATGACTTCTGGGTGTTGGTTACACAAGCATTAACCGTCATGATGTTGGAGAAAGTAGATTGCACCCTACAGATTTGCTTGCTGGGGTTGGTGAAGCGCTTAAAACCAGGGAATAGAAGTCTGGTACTGATCGCATTACTACTGGCCAAGAGGAAAGTAGCACAGTCATGGGACAGTAAAAAGGCACCTAACTTTAAAAACTGGTTACAGGACATGGTGTTTTGCAGAGATCAACTGGCATGCTATGCCGAAGAACTTCCAGCACCATCTAGACCTAAGGATGTTTGGTCTCCACTAACGGCCTATTTACTGTCTAGCCCTCAGGATGTCACAGACGACACGGGGTTGCCCTAGAGAACTTTGTGATGAAGCGTACGAAGGTGTTGGTTTAATGCAATGAATATGTTTGTATGATGGTATACTGTAAAATCAATATATCCTGTTGTCACACGGGGGTTTTATTGTTGCGTGTAATACGCATATGTTGTATGTTTCTGGAAATGCAAAAATAAAATTAAAAAAATAAATAAAATTTACCTGTAAGTCCCTAGAAAAGTGGTACTGCCTGTACATAGGGCCTGTAAATTAACTGCCACTAGTTGGCCTGCAGCAATGATTGTGCCACCCACTTAAGTAACCCGTTAACCACTTCTCAGGCCTGACATTGCAGCCTGTATGTGCAGTGTTTAAACTGCAATTTCGGCCTGGCAAAACAAACCTTTTGCCAGGCCTAAACCTTCCTTTTTTATACATATAAGTCACCCATATAGTAGGCCCTGAACAGAAAAACCTAGAGGCCAGGGTGCAGTGTATTTAAAAAGAAGAACATGCACTTTTATGTTTTATATGTCCTGGTAGTGGAAAGCTCCAAAAGTAGTTTTTTACTACTACAAGGCCTACCTTTCCCGTAGGATAACATTGGAATTACGTTCTTACATGCAATAAGTGGTAACTTCCAACTGGGAGCAGGTAGACAAGGCAAGTTTGGTATCTAAAGAATTGTAATTAAAATCCCTTTTTAATGGTAAAGTCATATTTTGAATCACAATTCTGAAAATACCACTTTTAGAAACTTGGACATTTCTTGTCCTAACCATTTGGTGTCTGCAGCCTGCTCCTGGCTCAAATAACTAGGTGTCGCTCACATTTGCTTTTTCTGTATTGCTCCCAGAAAGTGAGAAAAAGGGAAGATAGGTGTTGGCTGGATGGGTAGCTCTGGGGGGGAGCTGTCACCTACCACACTTGCCATCACAACAGCACTGCCTGAGCACTCTCACAAAGGGATTGTCATTAGTCTATTGTGACCTCAGACAAGCTGGGGCCAGGACAGGGAGGAAGGGGATGCCTGATGCCTCAGGGGGTGGAAACCTCTAGAAGCATCCTTCACTTCAAAGTGGGTACCAGGTATAAATAATGGACGTCAGACCCCAATTTTACAGTACAATTCTGGACCTGTGGGCTCTGCCAGGAAGAAAGACTGCTTTGCTGCTGAAAGGACTTTCTCTCTGCTGGATTGCTGCTCTGAAGGACTGCTGCCCTGCTGTGATGGCCTGCTGCCATCTTGCCTGGGTGAGAAGGAATAGACCTGCATCTGTTGGACCCAGGGCCCCAGTGTGACTCAAAGGGCTAGTTGGTTGGCCTCCTGACTAGAGCCACAGGGACAGAAGGCTCCAACCACCTTGAACCCAGCACCTGGACTCTGCCATCTGTGAGTCCTACCCTGCCCAGTGGTGCCACTCCAATCCTGGACTTTTGGAAGTGGGCCTGAAGATGCTCTGCCGCCCATCTGTGGACCCAGCAGCACCGACGCATCACCTGCTACTTGGACTTTCCCAACACAAGGACTTCGCGATCACAGTCCGCAGCCCCATTGGAACTACCGCTGCGCAAAGCATCCCTGACACAGGATTTCGCATTGCAAGCCTTTCGTCGACTGCAGTCTCGCTAACGACGCATAGCTCTAGTTCTACTGATTGGATTTTTGTTGTTTTGGTCTTGATTTATTTATTGAAATTTCCTCTATTTTTCTAAATTGTTGTGGAATTTCCCTTATATTGTGTTTCCACTTTATTACTGTTTGAAGTGCTGCATAAATACTTTACACATTGCCTCTAACTTAAGCCTGACTGCTCTGTGCCAAGCTGCCAGAGGGTTGAGCACTGGTTACCTTGGGGTTTGCTTGTGACTTCGCCCTGAAAAGGATAGTGGTTTCTGCTTGAGTCGGGTTTCACCCCTCTCAACCAGTAAACCAATTTCTTCTATCTATCTATCGATCTACATACGTACATACATACACACTTACTTAAATATGCTTATCTTGCGTGGCAAAGGCATTGCGTGTTGATGCCTACGTTCTAAAGGCTGTTTCCCCTTTGTTTTGTTGGGTTTCTAGTTTTCTAGGGTTCAAGGATGCATAGTACTATGCATCCTTGATCCCTAGAAAACTCCCTCTTACCACTAAACCCTACTCTTTCCTTAATGCTACCTACCCCTGAGCCCTAAGAAACTTTTACTACCTCGTAAAATAACCCAGCCCTGAACTCTAAAATCCCCTTACTACCTACTTAATGCTACCCATCCCTGAACCCTAAAAATCTCTTACTGGGCCTTAACTTTACCCTTCCCTGATGCTAAAAACCGTTTGCTACCTCATTACGCTACCCTTCCTTGCTCCCTAAGAATCCATTAATAGTCCGATTAACGAAGATAAAAAATGAAAAAGAAATACATATTAACCAACAAACCAATTGCTACAGCGCTGTCATAAGCAATATAACAATTGTTAAATAAAGCTCACCGTTCAAAAAAATAAACAAGGACTATTAACACAGTATGCATGTATTGGCCCAGTAAATCCCACAAAATCAATATTTTGAACTTGTAGTGTTGTGATTATAACTACATAATATGTTCAAGGTTGCAAATCTGTGCCTGAAAAATACCATCCTAAAGTAGAAATAAATGGGAAAAGGTTTTACTATGCAGATGCCTTTACTACGTATGCTTTTAACATGCAAGGCAAGTACATTTAAGATACACACATTATATATATAGCGAATGTGACAAAGATCAAAGGGAGTGACTGCAGAGGCGGCGAAATACTTTTGCAATAGGAAGTGGCAATAATTATAATACACCAATTTTGGGACATGATTGAATTGGATAAATACATTGCATTATGGGATATTGATGCCTTTCCTGGTTGCCACATATATTTTCCACATACGGGAATGCCGCCCTATGATTGGTCCAAGCTCCACCAATAAGGAATACAGTGAACATTTAGAAGATCGCGAGCTGTGCTCAAAATTTGAAATGATTTTCATGCACTGAAGAAGGCCCATGCCGAAATGCATTTGCAGAATAAAATCATCTTTATACCCCCGAGAGTGCTCCGCTTTTCGTAGTTGTTGTGTAACAAAGGCGGTTCACCCCCCGTCCACGGAGGCACCCGCCGCGCGTTCGACAGCCTGGGTGAAGCGAGAGA
This sequence comes from Calotriton arnoldi, assembly GCA_963921515.1. NCBI lineage: Eukaryota > Metazoa > Chordata > Amphibia > Caudata > Salamandridae > Calotriton > Calotriton arnoldi. Next base: position 662,691 of record CAWUFW010001528.1, on the reverse strand, counting down.
GTTGTTATATATATATATATATATATATATATATATATAATTTCAATTCCTTGTTTAGTCGCTTTCCCTCCATACTCGCGGAAACAACAGGACACGGACTCCACTTTTGCTGGTGCAATATATATTTTTATTGCTTAGTGCTCTGCCATGATGCGTTTCGGCCTATGCAGGCCTTGATCACATGACGCAGCTACGTTTCAGTGCTCAACATTTAAAGTGACGAGTGCAATATAGATATGGAAAACAGACTCATGTTGTTCTTCACATGGTCTCGGCGGAAGACAGATCCATAATGGGTTTAGCTCAGCATTTGAGAAACTTCCATAAATAATTTACATAAATATTTGTTTTGTTTGCAGGTGATAATTATACATTCAATTTGCATGTATAAATACAATAATGAATAAATACATTTGCAAAAAACTACTAAAATGATATCAGGCTGATGTGTGTCCTTGGCGTGGATCGGTGCATGGGGCCGAATGAAACGAGCCTTGAGGAAAAGGGAGAGAGGAAAGTACTTACTTGTGGAACTTTCCCTGTCCTCTCTCTATGGAGACATCTACGATCCAATGGGACTCCGTTCTTTGGTATTTAAACAGCATCCGGCGAAAACTCAATTTTTGGACGATCCAGCACAACACTGGCATTGAGGAAGGCAACCGCCGAAACGCGTCTGCCAGGTTCTGCAATTGAGGACAACGCGTTATTTTGTTGTGCTAAATTGGTGGTAATAAACCTTGCTGCGAAGCAACTCAAGCAAGTGTCAGACCCGTTTTTGAAACAGGAGCGGGAGTGGTGGTTCATACATATATATATATATATATATATATATATATATATATAATTTCAATTCCTTGTTTAGTCGCTTTCCCTCCGTACTCGCGGAAACAACAAGACACGGACTCCACTTTTGCTGGTGCAATATATATTTTTATTGCTTAGTGTTCTGCCATGATGCGTTTCGGCCTATGCAGGCCTTGATCACATGACGCGGCTACGTTTCAGTGCTCAACATTTAAAGTGACGAGTGCAATATAGATATGGAAAACAGACTCATGTTGTTCTTCACATGGTCTCGGCAGAAGACAGATCCATAATGGGTTTAGCTCAGCATTTGAGAAACTTCCATAAATAATTTACATAAATATTTGTTTTGTTTGCAGGTGATAATTATACATTCAATTTACGTGTATAAATACAATAATGAATAAATACATTTGCAAAAAACTACTAAAATGATGTCAGGCTGATGTAAAAGTATTTAAAACATCGGAATGTCTAAAAGTACCTAAAATAGCCATCTACACTTTCTAAAACACATTAATACTATTAGCTTTTATTTGCTTGAGTCTGTGTGTGTATAGCCAGTTGGATTGTTATGTTGAATAGGTTGATAAGCCTGCCAACCTTTTTCAACATCTTTGCAATTAATTTTCGCTTAGCCGCCATAATACTGCCCAAGTGGGCCTTGTCTACTGCATAATGAAAGTGCATGAGGCAAGTACATTTAAGATACACACATTTTATATATATATATATATATATATTTATTTTCCACCTCTCCCTTGAAACAAGGATGACGACGCCGCGTGTGGATACTATTATATTTTATTGTCTGGCCATCATTGAACGCGTTTCGGCTGATCAAACCACGTGCTTGCCAGTCCTGTAACTCTAAAGTGTAGTTAATGTATGTTGCTGCCATAACATCCTTTGTTATTCTTACAGAGCATATACTGTTGTTTAACTGCTGACAGGCTTCTGTTAAATATTTGGTTTTCGCCCACAGCACCACGTTACCCCCTTTGTCCGAATTTCTAACAATGCAATCATCACTACCGGATAACTTTTTGATTAATGCAGAATATTCCTTTTGTCTCTGCGAGTTCACATGTTTTTCATTGCTCACACGAGTATGCAAATTTTTAAGCTCATTGATCACTAGTTCATTGTAGATGTCAATAGCATCCCTTCCTGTTACTGGCACAAATCGGGATCTAGGTCTAAACCCTGTTGGTGCTTCTCCATAAACATCCACGCCATGTTCTGCTGCTAACGTTTCTTCATCATTTGAATAGCGTAATATTTTTGCAGGTCACAGCGCAGTAGGGTAAATCTGAATAGCGGTACCTTTTATCAACATTTGAATGAATTAATTTAAACAATTTTGTTTTAATGTAACAAAACAAATGAAGTTAATGTTGACAAGTGTATAAAACATTGAGCGGAGCACAGTAGGTCACATAATGGGGATAGACCTTTGACGAAAGTGTGACTATAAGGCCTCCCCCTCCAAGCCCCCGTTGGGATCTCATGCCCTGTCATACCGGGGAAATACCTCGAAGAAAACAGCTGCAGGTTTTAGACTTGTCCCTTCAACATACAAAATATTATAATTGTCACATGTTAATTGCAAGATAATTTGGCACTCACGTCTTTGGGGGAAGTGAACTCATCGCATCCCACCCTGACGAAAGCCCAGGACCATAAATAGGCCAGCATTAGGGCTGAAACATGTTGGTGTTTAGTTAGGGTCACAGGACCACTGCATCCTCCCACCCTACCATAGTCCTTTTATCCCTTCCCTCCTACTCCACTGATAAAGGATACTTTAGGAGTGGGGGAGGAATTTTATCTTAATGTTACGCCCCCATACCAAAATATCTTTATAAGTTCTCCCTGAAACATGATCGAGCCCACCCTGACCTTTAGGAGCCAGGGTGAGCCCAATGATGAAGCATGTCACTATTAGAGTGAGTGAGGGCTATAATAACAAAAGGGTCTTCCTCCCTTCTCATTTCTCAACTAAGGGACATCACTGAATGATCCAGTGTAGCCAGGTGTAGACTCTTTCGGGCGCTCTGTGAGTTTGAGAACCCCCCTCCCTATCATTAGTCGTTGTTTGTTTTCTCACCTTCCCTTTAACGCGCAGGGTCCTTGATAGGTTCCAGGAGGGATATCTTTCTACGTCATACAAGTGATTCACAGGGAGGATATATCCCTTCCCACCTCCTTAGGGAGGTCCTCTCTACCCCTTTCGAGGCCCCACCAAGGCCCCGATTTTTGTGAGACGGAAGTGTATAAAACTACCAGTCTTTTTTCACTGTTGTTTAACACAGAGTATTACACGTGGTAAGAGAAATAGTCAAAAGACTGCTTGTAACACCGCCTCGGCATTGGTGAGCAAGGCTGTGTACAGTCGAAAAACGTTCAATGGTGGCCAGTCAATAAAATATAATAGTATCCACACGTGGCGTCGTCATCCTTGTTTCAAGGGAGAGGTGGAATAGTCACGGACCCGCTCTCGTGAGGTCCGTTGAGGCGACGCGCCCTTTGATTTGAAGATAGCAAAACCAAAGGGGATGATGGACGGAGTGTTGAACATTGCAGGCACTCACCCCCAGTCAACTGATCTGGGTTTAATCCATCATCATTCTTTAGCTCACTCCGCCACCCCAGTTCAGACATGGCCATATGCAAATCAGTCTGACCCTGTGCCTCATGGGAACAGTCCAGCCCGAACTGCCAAGCCATGTCTTCCCTGGATCGGAAACAAGCATCCTGGGACCGGTTTCTGGCTTACAGCCGTCATCAGCCAGGCTATCTTGAATCCAGTGGCAAAGTGAGCAAGGGACCCACGTCTGGGCAAACCCTGCCAACTTAGGGCGAACAGAGCAAAACCAAAGGGGATGATGGACGGAGTGTTGAACATTGCAAGCACTCACCCCCAGTCAACTGATCTGGGTTTAATCCATCATCATTCTTTAGCTCCCTCCGCCACCCCAGTTCAGACATGGCCATATGCAAATCAGTCTGACCCTGTGTCTCATGGGAACAGTCCAGCCCGAACTGCCAAGCCATGTCTTCCCTGGACCGGAAACAAGCATCCTGGGACCGGTTTCTGGCTTACAGCCGTCATCAGCCAGGCTATCTTGAATCCAGTGGCAAAGTGAGCAAGGGACCCACGTCTGGGCATACCCTGCCAACTTAGGGCGAACATAGCAAAACCAAAGGGGATGATGGACGGAGTGTTGAACATTGCAAGCACTCACCCCCAGTCAACTGATCTGGGTTTAATCCATCATCATTCTTTAGCTCACTCCGCCACCCCAGTTCAGACATGGCCATATGCAAATCAGCCTGACCCTGTGCCTCATGGGAACAGTCCAGCCCGAACTGCCAAGCCATGTCTTCCCTGGACCGGAAACAAACATCCTGGGACCGGTTTCTGGCTTACAGCCGTCATCATACAGGCTATCTTGAATCCAGTGGCAAAGTGAGCAAGGGACCCACGTCTGGGCATACCCTGCCAACTTAGGGCGAACATAGCAAAACCAAAGGGGATGATGGACGGAGTGTTGAACATTGCAAGCACTCACCCCCAGTCAACTGATCTGGGTTTAATCCATCATCATTCTTTAGCTCACTCCGCCACCCCAGTTCAGACATGGCCATATGCAAATCAGTCTGACCCTGTGCCTCATGGGAACAGTCCAGCCCGAACTGCCAAGCCATGTCTTCCCTGGACCGGAAACAAGCATCCTGGGACCGGTTTCTGGCTTACAGCCCTTTGATTTGGAGAAGCAGTGGCAATTCACGAGAGAGCATAACGGAGGATATATAAATATATATACATACATCGCTACTGGGTAGTTATAGTTAGGATCGTGTTTCTATGAGAAATCCCTTTTTTGTTTTGCTAATAACTTTGACGCCATTTGTCAAATCTCCACTTAACCTTCCAAAATGTTTCTGTTTTTTTGCTTAGTTTGTGCATGGAAAGTTTCAGGGTGATCCATCAAGCAGGCTCTGAGGGAAAAAATGCAAAATCCCCATGCATTTTCCATAGACTCCTGAACGGAATTACACCAAATTTGGCAGGAAGCTGAATCTTGGTCCGCAGATTGTGCTTTTTGTGATTTGGGGTAAATTCGTTCAATAGTTTTTGAGAAATTAAGGTTGAAAAATAATTGTATATCTGTACTGTTGGGTCGGCGCCAATTTAAAAATAGAGAGTTCTGATTGACCCAGGGAGCTTTATTTCCCTTGGGCCATCTCGCTCCCGCGGTAGTCAGACTTCTACGAGTGCTCTGATTGGCTGCCAGCAATAAGACTCGGGGACTTAGTCCCCTGTCTTGAACAAGTTAAAAAAAAAATATATATATATATATAAAGGGGGCAAGGTAGGGATACCCTGACTCCCTAAGCCCCCATGGGGGGATCCAGAGGGACCCTCCAGGGCTAAAAAGTAAACAAAATCTGCAAAAAATGCCGTGATCCCACGGGACTCCTGCGAGATAAAAAAAAAAGAACCTTTGTGTGCCAAATGATGATTAGTTTATATATATAATGTGACCAAGACCCCGTGTGTGGTCGAAATGCGTCTTTGTTTCATTGCCGAAATAAACTTTTGCAAAGCAGAACTAACTGGTGTGGCTCCTTCCTTACCTGATATCAAAGGAGAGGATCGTTGCGAGATATATATGTATAAGCCTTGATGGTGAAACGCGTTGGTGGCAGTGGAAAATAAAAACCTCTGATTGCAAAAATACTGGAGTGCGATATCCCTTTGTTTAAATATATATATATATATAAATATATATATATATCATATATATATATATATATATATATATATATATATATACATACACTTACCTTGCGTAGTAAAGCCACCTGCGTGGTAAAATCATACAAGCTAATAAACAGGCATAGAGGCAGATATGACCCTTGAGCTGTTGTTTACTGCAGGCTCCATTGCTAGCGGCCTACAACATGAGTTATTTTATAGCGGGTTCTTAATAATCTAATTCATGGGGGTTACCAAGAACATGGGTGTTTGAAGGTCACCCCTTTGTGATGGGTCTAAAGAAAACTGGGAAAAATACATTTTTTATTATATTTTTGTTACAAAAAGGCACATACGTGCATTGGGAAAAAGCTACCATTATAAAAGCAAAACAGTATGCATTTATACGATTATTGTATTAAATGCAGAAGGGGAACACTTGAAGATGAAAGGAATGCTTGCTCACAGTACATAAGCATCCAACAGAAAGGCATCCCAATAGAAAACTAAATAGAACTCTTAACTACTGCAAAGTATCAGTAGATTTCCCAAAGAAATAAAAACAAGTGTGCTAAGGTGCTTTCTTTCCTGTTAGAGGAACAAAGGTCATTACCAGTGTTAAAACGTTTCAAACCAGACAGAAGTGGAAACAGAAAACACTGTCTGTTCAGGCCTCTATTCAAGCAGCAAATCGGCCAGGAAAGTTTGTTTGCATGCTATAAAGATAACAAAACACCATGCTCGCTTCACCAGCTAATTGACCTACAGATCTTAGCCGTTGTAAAAACACAATGTACCAGCTTCTGGCATAACAATGGAATACATGCTGTGGCAGCTAGTGAAGCATGCCCTCTGATAAGCGCATCTAAACATGTGCATCAAAAACAAGGCAAAAACCAAAACAGCTTCTGGTAAAAGTGACTGCAGCATCTACAAAAGGCTTTACTGAAGCCATACAGAGAGTGGTGGGGAAAAGAATCATGCAAGGACAGACAGCTTTAAAAAGCAAGCAGTAGTGGAAGAACACAAGGAGTGACTCAGGGAGATAGTAAACAGGGTATTCTCCACAGGAGGGACTAACTCAAACTGGAAAGCCTAACTCACTAAAGCTAGCTAACAGAATTCATGCAAACATGAATGACAAAAGCAAATCCAATGGTAAGCAATGGGCAGAATACATTGTTAGCAGTGGCGGCTGGTGACATTTGAAAGTGGTGAGGTGTAAAGGTTGCGGGCAGCGCACTGTGGCGAGCGAGCGTAGCAAGCGAGCCCGAACGTAAGAAGGGGGTTTCGGGGGGGTTCTCCCCCCCTCAAAAATTTTGAAAAAAGAGCGGCCAAATGGTGCATTTTCAAGGACATTTCAGAAAGCAAGAATGTTAATAAAGCAATTGAGAAAGTGTAGCAATTACATCAATATAGAGATTTTGTATGATAATATAATGTAGGTTGCTGCTTATCAATATAACCACAGATCTTCAATACAGCACCGCCCTCAGTAATGTTTAACAGTTTACCCAGCACCACCCTTAACAGGTGGCAGCACTCACAGAAAAGTTTAACCATGGACGGGGGGAAATAGCTGGTAGGCAGAGGAGCTGTGCAGGAATGGAGGTGAGGTCTTTGTAGGCCAAGTTCTACACAGAAAGGATTAGTAGTGTAAAAAACACACAGCGGCAAAGTATTGAGAATAGCAGACACAATATACAGTGCTCATTTTGCAAGGTTGCCAGCATTCTGGGTGAAACAGCTGTAGAATTGTTTCAGTTTTCATATTGACAGAATTCACAACCTTGATGGCATGGGAGGAAAATGCGCTGTTTGACCTACTACATTGTTATCCGAGAATGGAAAGACATCCCCCTGGGATCTGATGACTTCACAAGAAGTGAAACTGCAAACAAGGTCTGGCCCTGATGACATCACAGTGAATGATACTGCACGGCCTATAGATACGATGTATTTGACTGTTTTGACATCTCAAAGACTGAGGAGTGTCGAAGAGCCGTCAGCCTTGACTGCAGATCCTGTCTCTTGTAGCTAACCCAGGAACACAGCAATCCTCTCAAGCTGAATCCTAGTCGGGGGGTCAATGAAAACCTCAGAACCATTGGGAAACTCCTGAAAGTGCTGCAATGACATACTAGTGGCAGCCTGTGCCCTATACAAATATCAGTTCATAGCATAACAACACATAGCATGTGCCGGCCATTGCTTAGCAACTAGGCTTTCACTGTATAAATCTCAATCCATGCATGTAACTATATTCAGCAAACTGCTCAGCTAATCAGAAGTAGACAGACTCAAGAGACTGGTTTGTTGACAATGGAACATGAAGTCCTGAGTTTTAATCCTGGCTTCTTCACTTGATCACATTGTGTTACCTTGTGAACTCCCATTGATTTCCTTGTCCCTCGGTTCCCTTATCGCCAGAATTGGGAGTGTTTGGATCAATCGACGGTATCCAGCACTATATAAAAACTGGATATTTACATATACTCTGCTCCTGAAAATGCCCAGGCTCACTTTAATTAATGACCAAGCGCTGTTCGTAATGCCCAGTCTCCGTGAAAGCTCCAAAGTGCCCACACACCCTCAGCATCATGCCCATTCAGCCCAGGATATTAAAATGCAAGCATCACAACAGGCAGGCAATGGGGGCCCGCACAGGCTACTTAACACCGAAGAGGGACAACACGAGCTAGGCAGTGTTTAACTCTTGTCTGGCTTTAAAAGCAAGAGGTTTCAACAGTCTGCTATTAGCAATACTATTGGAGCGCTTTACATGAGCACCAGTTACGTTACACAAGGGCGTAATTGTCAGCTATTGACAGTCCACCAGTGGTGGCGCTGTATTTTTAAGTTTAAGATGAGCACAAGTGAGTTAAATACGTCAAACTACATAAAAATTGCCTGAATTGTATCACTTGAGAAGTACGATGGTGTGTTGGTACTGTCACTGGCAGCGCTGGCAGGGGCAATGGGTGGTGCAGGCTGCAATGGCCTCCAGGAAGAGCCCAGCACTTACTTTGTTTACAAATGAAGCACTGGGGGAGGCACAGACTCGGATAATTATGTTAATATGACCTTTTAATACAGAAGAATTCCATACAAATCATTTAATTTCCGGCCTCTCATTCTGATTTACACCACTAAGTAACTATGCACGTGTGTTCGGGAGACTGAAGCTGCCGAGGTCTACTCTAATGCCCGCAGAGCAGGTACTTTGAGGCTGGGAACATATTGGGGTAGAGGTGGCAGCCGCTATACAAAGTGAAGCCCGCTGTACAACACCTCAAGGTGGGGAACACAAGGGGTGGGGGTGTCAGCTGTGCCCAGTGATGCCCCCTCTAGTAGGGACACGCACAGTGGAGCCGGTATCTACCCCTACTGACGATAGCTGCGCAGACACCCTGGTGTGGGTGGCACGGGGAGAGTGGACGATCGTGCTGCCGGCACCGTCCGTTGCGCAGGTACGCTGAACTGAGTGACATAGCGGAGAGGTGATACCTGCAGAGGCGTAGCGAGGCTGTTATGGGACCCAGTGCAAGCTGGTAAAACAGGCACCCTAATTTCTATTTAGGTTGTAAAATACAGCAATAGTTTGAATTCATAGCCCCCCCCCCTCTCCAGGGCTCTGGGCCCCGGTGCCAATGCACATGCTGCACCATTGATAGCTGCGCCATCGCCACTGGGTACCTGTCTCCAGTGTTGTCTGCTGCGGAGGAAACAAGGAGGGGAAGAGGCCGATGCTGCCCACAGTGATGTACGCTGCGCACCAGCCAGTGCAAACAGACCTGTTGCGTGCCTCAGGTTATCTCCTCACCTGTAGTCTGGGTGTCCGGTGCGTCGCTGCCTTGGTGGGTGAGTGGTGCAGGTGACTGTCCCAGGCCGAGAGTCCCTAGCGCCAGCTGCAGCAGTGCCAGGCGGTGCAGCGCCATGAGTGCGTCAGCAGGCTGAGCCTGGCTCCCTCTGCCTCTCCTGGGACCTGGGTCTGTGTGCCTCTGCCGGCAGCACCAGCCGTGTGTCCCGAAAGCACCTCGTGCCCAGGGTCTACTCCTGCTGCAGAAACAAGGGCGGGCGGAGCGGAAGCGATCACTTGAGGCAGGCCCAGCCCCCTCAACAGCCGCGTCCTCAGCACGGCTCAGCAGCACAAGGGCGAACCTGGCCAGCCGCGGCCGGCATGCTCGCGGGGGGGGGAATAAAGTAATAAAAATAAAACGTACCTTACTGCCGGGTACCGCGCCGCCTCCGCTCCTGCCCGGTCACGGTGTAATGGTGCAGCCGGTCCCGCGTGTTCCTGCTGCAGGAACAGGAAGCAGCCAGCAGGCAGCCTCCCTCCCCTACCCAAGCCAATCAACGCTGCAATGGCAGCGTTGTGATTGGTGAGGCGCATCGGAGAGCGCCCCAGCCGGGCCATTTTCTCTATGTAGGCTGCATGCAGCAGCCTACATAGAGAAAAAGGGAGAGTGCGCATGACTGGGTTGGTCGGCCCTGGGGCCGACCAAGCAGTCAGTACCCACAACAGTGGGCAAGCCACTCCCCCCTGCCCTCGAGCAGGACCGCCCACCCGCCCGCCCACAACCAGGCACTTCTGCTTTCTGGTAGTTTTACCATTTTATGTTTCTGCTTCTCGCACTGCGAGAAAGCAGTGGAGCGACGCCCCTATGGAGGAGCCGCCACTGATTGTTAGGTCAGCTTCTAGCATGTCCACAGTATGCCTTTTCAACCAGATAGCTGTTCTGTCTGGAAGGCTCTGTCCTAATGGCCAGAGCTGCCGACTTTGCAGCTGGGGAACAAGGTTTGAGTCTCGGCGTCGGTGCAACACCTTGTGATTCTGGGCAAATCACTTAATCTCCCTGTGCATACCCCCAAAAAAAAAAATGAATGTGTCCTTGTATAATGTAACTGGTGCTCATATAAAGCGTTCCAATACCCTCCGGTCGAGTTTGCGCTATATAAAACTGCAAAAACAGAAAAACGGCACTTCCAGTAGCTCCATGGTGTGAACACATAATAAATCCAATCTGGTTTCATAGCTAACACAGATGCACCAAATAAAAGGTGTAAACCTAATATTGGGGGAAGCATGTACATTTAGTTTACTTTTTTTTGAGTGAAGCATTGTATATGGTTAGCACATATAATACTAGTCTAACAAGAAAAGTAATACTCCTGTGCTCCCAAGCAAAACAAATGTATTAAATGTTGGGGGCTAAATAGGAAAAATTGCATTTTACCTCGTATCTCTCAAATGGACTTAGTCTTTTTTCTAAAACAACGCTTGTGTTTCTAAAGCGTTTGGGCGTATTTTGTAGCATTACTTTTGTATTAAAATGAAACAGAATATGAAGCTTAGGTTTCTTTCAATCACATAATATGCAGCAGGATTTGCTTTTTCTTGCCACATAATTCATTTAGCCCTGACATAGAATGTGTTCCTATACTGACCAGTGGCCCTAGCCGAAGGCAAAACAAGGACACTTCCCTACAGGAAATGGCTGGAGCAGTGTTGGTCCATTCTTTCAGTATACTTTATTCGGCTGACATAGCCATAAAAGACAACAACCCAGTAAAAACATAATGTTCAAATACGAACAGTACAAATTGTGCATCAATAAGATAAGGCAAAACCCCAGTGAAAAAACAGTAAAAACATACAATTCAGATACGAGCAATGCAACAATACGTCAATGGTGCAAAAAGGTGCAATGTCGGTCCATGTCAAGGTTATGAATGAGTCTTCAAGACACCTACTGGCCTTTCGGAATCAGCGCGGAGCCAAATAAATCGTGTTCTGTAAAAACAGATCACCTCTAATACTGCATTTGGCAGGTCCAGTGAATCCCATTTCACCCCTCTGTGCATCCATTTACCAACCCGTCCCGCGGGATCGGATTTATTTCACGACTGTTTGGTTTACTCGGGTTTATATGAAGCAGAGGGCTAAATCAGACTGAAGGGCGGCGTGTAAACACGCCTCAATCCAGAGAGTTCTGCTATGAGCTAATGGTGCGACCACACTCGATTCTACTGCTGCTCCGCGCCCAAATATGGGCCTCAGATGCCTCAGCGAGGGGACAATATTGGGCTGTTTGCGGCGTCACGTGCTGCTAAGAGCTGGGTGATTTTCCAGGCGCGCTGTCAGCCCTGCCTCACTCACTTCGTCCGGTCGCAACTCCCCGTCTCCTCTGGGACTGAACATCATCTGCGAAGGAGCCTCGAGTTTTTGACACCTGTCTACGTGTTTTCCCATCCCGCTGTGCTGTCAGGCCATCCTAGCGTGAATTGCATTTTTTTTTTAGAAGAAATGGTCCCGTCGTATTTGCTCCCGTCACCACAATTAAAGGAATAACAATTGAGGGCTGATGAGAAACAAAGCGCTAGCATTGATTGGGTAAACTGTACCATTAGATTTGGCGCTGCTTTCATTCAAATGTTTATTATTTTTTGTTTTACACGACGTAAAGCACGTGGCGTCGCTCACCACATGCCGTTAAGGGTCTGTATTGCTGCTGGTGTCACCCGTGCCCCCTTCAAGTCACACTTAAGCCACGAATGAGAGACAGCTCACAGAAAATGTTTTGTGAATCAAGCTTCCGTGAGATGGGAGGGGGTCTTGGGGGGTGAGGTTGTACAATGGAATACGTTTAGTCAACTGTTCCCTTCACAGGCCCTCAGGTTCAGTTGCTCTGGTTGTCACAACAGTGGCCTGTGTGGTGATCGGCCTAGGGAGAGCCGATGCCGCAACAGTTAAGGTAGGCCGCAAATGCGCCTAGCACAAACGGGACACTCACACTATGTTAATGTGTTACGGGCCAAGACCCCGAGCGGTTATGCGCCCATTTATTTATACCTTTGGGCGTGCCCGCCCTCCGGGTGCATGCAGTTGAAACTAAGTATAGTGCGGGCCGGGTGGCTCTGTCACTACATCCCTCCTTTCCTTTAGATGAAACACGGCACAGCGTCTATCTCTGCTTGCTCGGGCACACAACATACAAAGTCTCGGAGTCTCTGTCTGGGCATGGGGTTTGGCCGGAGACCATACCTCTGGCTCCGGGAGTTGTTAACATTCCCCATCCCAGGTGAGTCTTCTGCAGTCGACGAGGGGCTCACAACAAGTGCTGGCTGCTCCTCCGTCAAGGGTTCACACCCCTCAGGAATCCCTTGAGAGTTCTCGGCGTTCCTCACTGAGGTGCCTGGTGACGCTACAGCACCTTCTGATTCTTCCTCACGGCCATCGACATCCTCGCTCTCCACTTTCTTGAACCATGAAACGTTCCTTGCGACGATACGACGTCCACATCGTGCGGAAATCATTATTCCCCGTACCTCCGTGACTTCCCACACTTCCGGCTCATAGGGGGTACGATATTTCCACCCCGGCTGTCGAGCCTTCATTATGACTCGGTCTCCCACTTGGAAGTCCTTCACTTGCGCTCTACGCACCTGGCTCGCCTTTTCGTTAGAAAGAAATCTCCGGGCCTGCGCAGCTGACGAATCAAGTTCTGCTGGACGCCATGACAGGTCGGCGGGGATGGAATCCCGGGGAGTCCTCTGGAATAACAGGTGCGACGGGGCACACCGTGTCGTACAGTGAGGCGTTTGACGATAGGCACTCAGGAATTAATGCAGACACTGTTCCGCATCTTCACCTCTCTCCACTCCAATTCGCAGAGCCCGGTTCAGAGTCCGCATAAAACTATCTACCTCCCTGTTGGCCTGAGGCCACTGCGGCGTGATCTTGCGGTGCTTGATGCCACGAGATGTCAGGTAATCTTGAAAGTCTCTGCCCTGAAAGGGGGGTCCATTGTCCGATCTGACCTCCATCGGGAGCCCCATCATCGCAAAGACCCTGTCTAGGGTGGCCTTAACCTGAGGGAACGCGGTGAATCCCATTATTTCCACGACAGGAAACTTAGAGTGTGAGTCAATGAGGACAAGTGTGCTCCGCCCATCCGGAAAGGATCCAAAGTCTATGCTGACTTGAGTCCACGGGTCATGGCACGGGTCCTCCATGATGATAGGATGAGGAGCTGGGTCGCCACTGGTGATGTTGCACGAGTGGCAGGTGCGAATCGTGTCCTCCACCAGGGTATCCATGCCAGGAAACCACACCTTGGTCCGGAGACGAGCTTTGGTCTTGGACCTCTGACCCTGTTCCAGGCAGGTCGCTCCCCACGCCACACAGCACCACCAGACTGCGCCCGTGTCCCTCTGCCCACTGCTGCCACCGTGAGTTCGAGGCCCCTGCCTCGCTTGGGTAATTTCTGTACTTTCGTTTTTTGCTCCACTGTTTCTTTTCTCTGATTTGTGCCCCTGACTTATTGTTGCTATTGTTTTTTCTGTGCCCCCTTTTGCCTTCTGTGCCCGTTCTGTGCCCATTTTTCCCGCCGCTGTGTCCCCTGCGGCCCCGCCCCCCGCTCGCCTATTCGTCCCCTCCCGCCTCCCAGCTGCTCCTCCCTCCCACCTCCCCTTCTTATGTCGCCCGCTGCGCGGTGAAGAGAGCGACCTCTGACCCTGTTCCAGGCAGGTCGCTCCCCACGCCGCACAGCACCACCAGACTGTGCCCGTGTCCCTCTGCCCACTGCTGCTGCTGCCACCGTGAGTTCGAGGCCCCTGCCTCGCTTGGGTAATTTCTGTACTTTCGTTTTTTGCTCCACTGTTTCTTTTCTCTGATTTGTGCCCCTGACTTATTGTTGCTATTGTTTTTTCTGTGCCCCCTTTTGCCTTCTGTGCCCATTCTGTGCCCGTTTTTCCCGCCGCTGCGTCCCCTGTGGCCTTGCCCCCCCGCTCACCTATTCGTCCCCTCCCGCCTCCCAGCTGCTCCTCCCTCCCACCTCCCCTTCTTATGGCGGCCGCTGAGCGGGTGCGCGCAGCGGGCGCGCCGCTGGCGCGCCGAAGGCGTGCCCAAGGCAAGCCCGTCTGCGCCCGTCCGCGCCTGGACCGCGCCCAGCGCCAGGACCCCTGGCCCCCACGACAGCCACGACCGCCGCCGCTACGACGCCAGCACCCTCCTCGCACTCAACCCCGGACGATCACACACCTGCTTCCTAGCCGCCCCGAAGCGCACCCATGGACCCTTCACATGCCAGAACTGCAGCTTCACCAGCCTCCGAGCCGCCAACCCTCCCGCCAAGAAAGAACTCAACCACCTCAGATGCATCCTTCTGAACACCCGCTCCGCACGCAAGCATGCCGTCGAACTCTGGGACCTGCTCGACTCGTCCTCCCCGGACGTCGCCTTCCTGACCGAGACCTGGATGAACGCCTCCTCGGCCCCGGACATCGCCATAGCCATAGCCATCCCGGACGGCTACAAGATCACCCGCAGGGACCGCACCAACGGAGTTGGAGGTGGAATCGCCATCGTCCACAAGAACGCCATCAAGGTCTCGGCCAGCACCGACAACACCCTCAGCACCGCCGAACACCTGCACTTCCTGATCCACACGGACCCCAACACCACCCTCAGAGGAACTCTCATCTACAGACCCCCCGGACCACGGCCCCAGTTCAGCGACTCCATCGCCGACTTCGTCAGCACGCACGCCCTGACCTCCACAGACTACATCCTCCTCGGAGACCTGAACTTCCACCTCGAGAACAACAACGACACCAACTCCACCACCCTGATCGACAACCTCGGACTCAGACAGCTCGTCAAAACGCCCACCCACTCCGCTGGTCACACGCTCGACCCCATCTTCTCCGCAAGCTCCCATGTCACCTTCAGCCACACCACCGAACTCCACTGGACGGACCATCGCTGCATCCACTTTACCTTCCGGAAACCCACCACACACCACCGCACTCAACCGACCCCCCGCCGCAGCTGGAGCAAAGTCACCGAAGACCAGCTAAACACCACCCTCGCCCAAAGCCCACCCCCCACCCCCCCGCAACCTCAGGCGATGGATCGACGACTGCGCCAACACCCTCGCCCCGATCAAGAAACCCTCCAACAGGCACACCGACAAAAAAGCCAGCTGGTTCACCGCGGACCTCCAGGCCTCCAAGCAAACCTGCCGGAAACTTGAGAAGAAATGGCACCGCGAACAGACACCGGACAGCCTCTCAGCGCACAAGAACGCAATCCGCAGCCACCACCACCTCATCAGGTCCGCCAAGAGGGCCTCCTTCAAAGACCCCCTCGACAGCAACGCACACAACAGCAAAGAGCTCTTCAACATCGTGAAGGAACTCTCCAACCCCAGCTCCAGCACCAACGACATCCCACCATCGCAAGACCTGTGCGACTCCCTCGCCACCTTCTTCCACCGTAAGATCGCAGACATCCACGACAGCTTCAACAACCAGACCGCCCCGGCAGCCACCGACGTCTCAGACCACACGCCCACCCTCCACCTCGACCCCCTGCTCGCCTGGACCAACGTGAACGACAACGACACCATCAAAACCATGAACACCATCCACTCCGGCTCTCCGTCAGACCCATGCCCACACCACATCTTCAACAAAGCCAGCACCTCCATCGCACCCCATCTCCGCAAAGTCATCAACATCTCCTTCGAGACCGCGACCTTCCCGGAGAGTTGGAAGCATGCCGAGATCAACGCCTTACTGAAGAAACCCAAGGCGGACCGACAGACCTCAAGAATTTCCGGCCCATCTCCCTGCTCCCATTCCCGGCGAAGGTCATCGAGAAGATCGCCAACGGACAACTGACCCGCTACCTCGAGGAGAACAACATCCTGGACCCGTCCCAGTCCGGGTTCCGCAGCGGCCACAGTACCGAAATCGCCCTCATCGCCACCACCGACGACATCAGGATCCTGCTGGACAACGGTGAAACCACGGCCCTCATCCTCCTGGACCTCTCAGCCACCTTCGACACTGTCTGCCACCGCACCCTACGCACACGCCTCCACGACGCAGGGATCCGAGACAAGGCTCCGGCAGAACCCAGCTCGTCCGCCTCCCCCCTTTCCAGTCCGAAGCCTCCAAGATCATCTGCGGCGTTCCCCAAGGTTCATCCCTCAGCCCGACTCTGTTCAACATCTACATGGCGCCGCTCGCCCACGTCGCCCGACTGCACAACCTCAACATCATCTCTTACGACGACGACACCCAGCTGATCCTCTCCCTCACCAAGGACCCCCTCACCGCCAAATCCAACCTCCACGAAGGAATGAAGGCCGTCGCCGAATGGATGAAGACCAGCCGACTGAAGCTGAACTCGGACAAGACGGAGGTCCTCATCCTCGGCTCCAACCCCTCAGCCTGGGACGACTCCTGGTGGCCGACCGCACTAGGAGCCGCCCCGACACCCACCGACCACGCACGCAACCTGTGGTTCATCCTCGACTCAACACTCTCCATGACCAGGCAAGTCAACGCCGTCTCCTCCTCCTGCTTCAACACCCTCCGCATGCTCCGCAAGATCTTCAGATGGATCCCCACCGAAACAAGAAGAACAGTCACCCAGGCCCTCGTCAGCAGCAGGCTGGACTACGGAAACACCCTCTACGCCGGAGCGCCGGCCAAACTCCTGAAACGACTGCAGCGTATACAGAACGCCTCTGCACGCCTGATCCTCAACGTACCTCGCCACAGCCACATCACTCCCCACCTAAGGGACCTGCACTGGCTCCCCGTCGACAAGAGGATCACCTTCAAGCTCCTCACCCACGCTCACAAAGCACTCCACAACACCGGACCGGCCTACCTCAACAGGCGACTCACCCTCTACACCCCGAACCGCCAGCTCCGCTCAGCCGACCTCGCCCTCGCCGCCGTCCCACGCATCAGAAGAACAACCACCGGCGGCAGATCCTTCTCCCACCTCGCCGCCAAGACTTGGAACACCCTCCCCCTGCTCCTACGTCAGACCCAGGACCTGCTAACCTTCAGGAGGCTACTCAAGACCTGGCTGTTCGAGCAGTAGCAGCACCCCTTCCTCCCCCCAGCGCCTTGAGACCCTCACGGGTGAGTAGCACGCTTTACAAATGTCTTGATTGATTGATTGATTGATTAATCCCCTGATGCCCTTCGTGCGCAAGGTCAAGGACTCTCTTCTGCAGGCTTCGAGGAATCACTATCGTGGACCCTCGCAGAACCACTCCTTGCGATCCTTCACTCAGCTCACTTCGAACCCTCCACAAGTGTTGGCGGGCCATTCTGTCCTCATCCCTCAAGCCCCTGAATCCATCCAGGAAGTGCTGCCAGCTGCGGTCGAGTAGCGTCTTCTTCACCCTGACCAGGCTTTCGTCTTCTCTAGTGGCATTCCCGACTTCCTCTAACATGAGCGCTATTGGGCAGGCCTCTTGAGACACCATCCTCACGAATTCCTCTGTGTGTTCTTCATCCAGAGACTGCCCAGCCGGCGAAGTCCTGACAGGATGTCTCAACAGGAAGTCGGCGGGATTGTTGACGCCGGGACGGAATACCACTTCGAACTGGTAAGCTTGCAGTTGGACCGCCCATCTCTCGATGCGGGGAGGTGCTAGCCTGGCTGTGCCTGCAAAGAGAGGTATCAGAGGCTTGTGGTCTGTCACCACCCGAAATTCTTGACCTAAGAGGTACAGATGGAAGTGGTGACATGCCCACTTAATCGCCAGAGCCTCCCTTTCAATCTGGGCGTACCGCATCTCGGTGTCAGTCAGGGCCCTGCTGGCGTAGGCTACTGGGACCCACTCCTTGGCGGACGTTTCCTGGAGAAGAACAGCCCGAGCCCCACCGGGCTGGCGTCTACTACCACTTCAGTACGTCTGTTGGGCTGAAAGTAGGCCATGATCGTCTTATCCATAAGGGCTTCCTTGATGGCGTGGAACGCCGCATCTTCTTTTCCTGTCCACTCCCACGGGGTACCAGCCTTTGTCAGCCTCCTGAGGGGCTCAGAGAGTGACGCCAAGTTGGGGATGAAGCGTCCGCAGTATGTCGCCATCCCCAGGAAGCTGCGGACTTCTGTGGGGGACGTCGGTCTCGGGGCAGAGCATATAGCTGTGGCCTTCTTGGGGTCAACCTGGAGGCCGTTCCGTGAAAAGATATAGCCAAAGAATTCCACTGACTCCTGATACAAGGAGCACTTAGCACAATGTAGGGTCAGTCCGCTGTCTGCTAGCCGCTGGAGCGTATTCCTTAAATGGACGTGATGGTCTTCCAGAGTCTTGGAGAACACCAGGAAGTCGTAGCTCAGGTTGATGACCCCTTGGAGCCCTGAGAGTGTCTCCCGGATGGCGTTTTGAAACACCTCAGCAGCTGACACCCCAAAACACAGCCTCTTGTACCTTCGCAGTCCCACGTGCGTAGAGAACGTCGTGATGTTCCTGCTTTCCGGGTGTAGCTCCAATTGATGGTACCCGGCGTTGAGATCCAATTTCGTGAACCACTTGGCTCCGTTGAGGTCCGCCACTATGTCATCCATGGTTGGCGTGAGGTGTCGTTCCCGCTTCACTGCCAGATTGGGGAGCCGCATGTCCACACACAGTCGGATGGCTCCGGGCTGCTTTGGCTTGGGAGCGACGACCAGGGGCGACACAGACGGGGTGGGGCCAGAAACTTTCTTGATTACTCCCAGCTGTTCCAGCTTTCGCAGCTCTTCCTCGACCTGAGGGCGTAGATGGAACGGCACTCTCCGGTGCTAAGCGCAGTCAGTTTGACAGTGGGGTCTATATGCAGCTTGAACAGTTTTCCTTTGAGGCATCCCAGACACTTGAACAGCATCAGGAAGTCCTTGAGGATATCATGTGCATGAAGATCGTGCACCTGGTTGGCAAAGAACACCAACTCCAAATCCCCCGCCGTGTGGCAGCTGAGGAGTGTCCCTCTTCTCCCTTCGGTGACGTGAAACCGCGTTTGAAGGCAGTGTCCCTCGCTGGCCACCTCGACGACTCCTCGCAGGGGAAGCGGCTCCGTACCTCCGTAGGTGTATATTTTTGCCTTTGATGGTGACAACGGCGGCCGCTGAGATAGCCGCTTGTACTGGTCGCTGTCCATGACATTCACCGAGGCCCCAGTGTCTATGAGCACCTGGACGGTGGACCCAGCTACCACGATGGAGCACATCAGCGGGGGCCGGCGACGTGGGCCATCCCGACTCACGAAGAAACACTACGAAGACGTCATCATCGTCTGCACCTAGCCCGAATCCTTGCAGGGCGGAGTCCATCTGTTCTTGCGGGTCTTCAAGCGACAACTGCCTCACTGCCGCCGACACCCCTCGCTGTCCCGGGGTGGATGTTCTGTTCCTTCCGCTGCGACACATCTTTGCGAAGTGGTTTAGTTTTCCGCACCGTGAACAGGTCTTCCCCTTTGCGAAGCACTGCCCAGCTGGCAGGTGTTCAAGGCCGCAGTTACCGCACGTGCCGCTGCGCGACTGTCTCCCCGTCCCTCGAGGCGCTGCTGGCCGTCTCTGAATGGCGTCCAACCTCTCTTCTTTTATCACCGGCTGCCGCGGTGGACCTGTGGTGTTCGGGTGACGGTGGAGCGCCGCTTCCATCTCATCCGCTCGAGCGTTCGACAGCTCGTGGGATCTTGCGAGCACCAGGGTCTCGTCTAATGTGATTCCGGGCTGCCGGAGTATGAGGCGACGTAGCGTCACTGATTTGCAGCCCTGGATGATCTGTGCTCTGATCTCTTCCCTCTGGTCAGGAACCGTACATGAGCTTGCCAGTTTCCGTAACCGTGCGTAGAAGACATCTATTGATTCTGCCTCTCCTTGCCTCGCCTGGCGGAGCTTGAATCTCTCGAAATCAGGGTTGATCTGAGGATCAAAATGCCTGTTGAGGGCCGCCACCGCTGCATCGTAACTGTCGTCAGCCCCAGTGTTCGGTAAGGTTTCGAACAGGTCATATAGCTCACCTCCCCCGTAGCACATCAGTAGGGATCGTTTCACTCGTCCATCTGTCTCTCTCATCCCTATGAAATAATGGTCTAGACGGCCGATCCATGACTTTCATCTGGACGCGGCCGTGGCAGTGTCAGCCAACTCACTGAAGGGAGGCAGGGGAGCTGCTG
Organism: Calotriton arnoldi; assembly: GCA_963921515.1. Taxonomy (NCBI): domain Eukaryota; kingdom Metazoa; phylum Chordata; class Amphibia; order Caudata; family Salamandridae; genus Calotriton; species Calotriton arnoldi. The sequence goes on along the minus strand of CAWUFW010001528.1, from coordinate 642,143 downwards.
TGGCGTGGCCTGGCGGCTGCGGGGCTTGCTGCGGAGCCTGTAGTGGGACTTGTGGTGGCGGCGCTGGGGTACCTACCCCATCCTGATTCTGAGCACTCATGATGTCCTGAGCACGTGCGTGCGTAAGTGCGGCAGTGGGTCAGTGGCAGTGTTGACCAACGTGGCAGGGTGACACCCCAGTTGTTCTGTTGCGCAGAGGCAGCTGCGTGAGAGTCTATGCGACACAGGCACCTCCCCTGGCGACTGCGAATGAGAGTCTCAGACCTGCTGTGGGCACAGTTCATGTACTTCTGTACTTGTTCTCCTCTTTGTTTGCACGCAGTGACAAGGCCTCATCCGAGACACTTGCCTTTACCAGTGCTTTATTATTTCAGAGTGGAGGCAGCCTGTCCTCCCACAGTCAGCGACGGGACTGGCTTGCAGGGCCACGGGGGTTAACAGCCGACAGCGCCGGGAGATTCATGCGCGTACGAGCGCCTCAGGGTGAAGGGAGGGGCACAGCCTACCTCCACTCGTCTTCTTGTCCCGCGGCCTGCTCAGAGGGGGCGCGTACCAGATTGGAGCACACGCTGGGGCACGGGCCACGTGCAGGAGCCGCGCGCCACTCTGACCTCAGGCGGCGTTGGGTCGATGGCTCCGTCGTCCTCCTGGCTCGCGGGTGGGCACCTGCAGTCACAGCGAGAGGCTCCATGCCAGAGGTCCTCACGCTGCCGGAAACGCGGGGTGGGCACCCGCTGGCTCGAACAACTCTTCCGCGCCACAGGACCGGGGACACGGCCACGGGGGCGCACAGCATCTCGACGGGCAGGACGGCAGGTCTTCGGCAGAGGCGTGGGTGGGACCCGCCTCGTCGCCAATGTGGTGATCGGCCTAGGGAGAGCCGATGCCGCAACAGTTAAGGTAGGCCGCAAATGTGCTTAGCACAACGGGACACTCACACTATGTTAATGTGTTACGGGCCAAGACCCCGAGCGGTCATGCGCCCATTTATTTATACCTTTGGGCGTGCCCGCCCTCCGTGTGCAAGCAGTTGAAACTAAGTATAGTGCGGGCCGGGTGGCTCCGTCACTAGAGCCTGTGCCCAGCAGACTTGTTCTAAGGAATAAACTAGCACATAGATCTCTCGCTAGCAGTGGGTAGTGAACCCCCGCTTAAGTAGCTTGAGCGGGGGCTGCCACGGTACTGGTGGGCTGGTGAACTTGATCCAATAAAACGATACATTCGTTATTTGTGGCCTCTTCCATCAGCAGACAAAATGTTAGTAAATAACCGATAGGGAACACCATGACAGAAGCGTGTAGCCATAGGCAGATGAAAAAGAGAAAAGAAAATCACGTCATGACGAACAAAGGGGACAAAACTGGGAGAAGGACAAACAGAAAAAAGTGTGCATGAGAGAAAGAAAATAAAAAGCATGAAAAAAATAGGTAGGAAGTAAAGAATCAACAGGAGAAAAAAAGGAAGGGTGAGAGGAAGAACAGTGAAATGAAAAAAAGTTGGAAACTAGGATAAATGGGTGTAGGAATGAATGGATGGAAGAGTGAAAGAATAGAGTGAAAGGGTGAAAGGACGGAGTGAAACGATAGATAGGTGTAAGGGAAAACAGATGTATGTTATTGGTGTTTTATAGCTCGCCAATCACCCGTTAGGGTATTAGCGTGAAAAAGGGTTGAAAGAGTGAAAAGATTGAGAGATAAAAGGATGAACGAGTGGAAGGATTGGGAATCGACAGATAGTATGTGTGAAAGGATGTATGAAAGGGTGAATCGATAGACGCTGGATGGATGCTGGGTGGATGGAAAGGTGAAGAGATTGACAGATGAATGGATGAATAGATAGAAGAGTGAAAGGATTGATAAATAGATGGATGGAAGGAGGATGAAAGGGTAAAGGAGAATGAAAGGGTAAAGGAGGATGAAAGGGTAAAGGAGGATGAAAGGGTAAAGGTCAGGTCTGCTCACTTTGCGTGCTCGTTGAAGACGTATAGTTCAAGTGGGGGGTGTTTTAATTTTCTAGCTACTCCCTTGCTCTCTAGACAAAATAGTTTCTCTGTCGTCACCTCGTCAGACATACAATACATATGGTCATTGAAGAATGCATTGCAGTAGCCAATTTATGTATATTTATTTAAAAAATGTATGAAAGGGGCCCACCTGCCCCAAACCTCTAGTCTTGAGTTAACACGGAGAAACCAGTAGCAAACGTCTCGGGTTGTATCTAAGTACCTCAAAATATTAATCAGCTCCCACCATCCAGGGCGTGCACAGAGACGGGAAGGCAGGATATCTCCATTGAGACTACACATGCTGAAGGAATAGAGGTTCTCCTTGTTCTCAGGGCACACCAACGGCCCCACTGAGAAGCGCCAGGTCTGCAGTTTGTTTGGGGCGGGGTGGGCAGAGCTAGGGATTAGGGTCCCATAAATTGTGTCAAAATGCAAAATCTAGCCAAACATCGTAGGACAAAGCACAATGGCAGGGCATGCAGAGCCGTTGTGCTTGTACTGGATTACGTCCTTACTGAAGTATATGAACAATTTGTTTTTTCTAGCACGGTGGTATCTCGATTATTTTTTAAGAATTGTGCGAGCTGTTCACTGGGAGGCAGAAGATAAAATTCCCTTGGTCTCAGACACTTCAAACAAGTATTATCAGAAAGACTATGTGTCCAGAACCCTGGAAGATAGTAGCTACTTTAGTCAACTTGCATAAAGTCATTTAGAGAAAGTGCAGGCAGTGGCATTCATCATGGTTCAAGTCAGTCACTCAGCAGACTTGTGTCAATTCGCCAAAGCAGCTAAAGGCGCATTTAGGAGTGAGCTGCAATGATGGCTAAGAATACAAAATAATCCCTTGGTGGTCGGGAAGCCTTTGATTGAGTAATAATCAGGATCATGGTATGTTCGATGGTCACGTTCAGCCTTCTGCAATGGAACAATGTGGTGCACTATTTATGGCCCTTCGCATTGAGGCAGTATTTCAAGTGAAAGCTCCTCCGCTGACTCTCTGTGTTATCTTCCGCATGTTTATTTTTTACTTCCATGTTCCACCAAACTTGGATAATAAAATTAGCTCATCCAAAAATTAGACAAACCATTTGGCACTCGGCTATCCAAACATAGTCAAAATTTGGTGATAAATGTCACCCCCTTGCAGTGGCGAGGGAATAAATCAGAGTCAGAAGTGGAAAGTTCCTACTTAACAAGGCTATCTGCAGCAGCCCATAGTACCTGGGAGAGATTCCCTAGACACCCCCCAAAGAGAGAGAGAGACTAGTGATTTCATTTAATAGAACCATGTGTGCGGAGGGACCGGTTGGTTAAGAGTAAGTGGGACGTGGACTGTAGGTTGTGACTGTGGGATGATGAGTTGAGTAAATATCGAGATACGAGAGAAGTTTCAAGTAATGCCAGATTTAGGTGCATGCACTTCCAGTACTTGGGTTAAACCTACCTTAGCCCTGGTGTGTTGCAGAGAATATATTGTACGATATTTAAGAAATGCCCACGGTGCTGAGTCAGCAAATTGAATACATATGATCTTGGCATATGAGGTATTGTCAGGTTTCTGGGGTACAGTGGTTACAAGACTTCGGCGCACAGTGGCAAATATGGTACAACTACACTTATCACACATGTTAGGCAGACATTTGTCAAACGTGGCACGCAGATTAGTTTGATCGGATAATCCTTGAATATAACCATTTTAAAAGGAGTGCACACTCTACCATCACTACAACTACATGTTAAACACCATGGCACAAATGTACTAGTGCTTTGCGCCATGTTTGCATTACGTTTGTACCACAAACCAGACGCAAAGTGTCATGATGGAATTTACTATCCAGCAGAAATGAGTGCAGAGGCTCCTCTTCCCTCATCTTTGGCTGGACCTGCACCACCTGCGGAAGGTGGCATGCAGGGCACAAGTCCTAAAAAAAGAAGTGGGGGGACGCTGACGTCACGACAGGAAGTGACGTCACGAAAGGTGGCTTGCACCATCAGACTCATTGCCTCCCCTCGCTCACCCCTTAGATGCGATTGCATCAGAGAAGCCAGCGCGTGAGCAGCGTTCTGAATGAGCTCCGATCTCGCCCCAGAGAGGCCAAAGAGTGAATGTGTGGCTCCATTTGCTCCAGTTATCGAGCTCCCGGTAAAATAAGTGGGGGGACGCCGTCCACCCGCATGGTACCCCGACTCGAGCCCTGGTGGCATGCCATGGCATGCATTTGGAAGAGGTGTTGCCTTGCAAGCCTCTCCTGCTCTCTGAGGCAGTAGGATGCTGAACCCATGTGAGACCTCCAAAAAATAGTCTTCTTCCCCAGACCTCATCCCGCAAGCATGGCAGCGCCAACATAAAGAAACCCTTGGGGGGGGGGGGGGCAAAAAAGATTGCCATCAATGCCAAAGCCAGCCCTGATCAGAATGAATGAACCGTTGGAGGCCCCCTGATGATCAGTTTTGAAGGATTATGAATAAAAGTGAATGTGAATGTCCCTGAAAATGATGATGTACTAATACTGTAGTCAAATCTGCACTATATGTTTCTATGAAAAGCTAAAAAGCACTTGCATTTATAAACGCAATGAAACAAATAAAAAAAATGCTGTGGTCAATTTATGATCCAGCGAGACACCCCAAATCAGGGGACCGTCATGTAAGTATCTATTCCCTTCCCTTTAAGACCGATGTGACGTCAAGTTGGTCACCCCAGGGACCTATTCTGCCATGTGCTCAGCATTAACCCTTTATCTGCTTTCTCAAACATTGTGGTGTCTGTGTTGTTGGATCTGGGTACTCTCTTGCCCGATAATGTTGGTGTTGGGTACTCTCTTACCGGACCTCTCATTGCAGTGATTCGGGGTCAAACCACTGGCATGAAGCGCTACCCCGATGCTATAATAAAATGCACTATATTATTCCAGAGGGACTGGATGAGCTCAATTCTGCTGGACAGCACTCTTTTTTTCTGTTCTAAATTGTGAAGGGTGATGCTTTGCACTGTACTGAGAAGGGTGCATAATTTGGCGGTATATTTAGTGAGTTGAATACTTTACAAAAGTGTCTTTTTCATAAAGTGTTACCATTTATTTTTCTTAGAACCGGTGACTCTTTTTCCCATTTAAATACTGAAGAAGTCGTAGTTTGGCATGTGGAGTAAAAAATGTGCCTTTAAGGCACCAGACATCCAATTATCAGTGATGAATGTCCGGTAACGTGCCAAATCAATTTATGTCGTGGGTGCTGTTGTCTCCCGGCTTAATCTCCATTTTCTGAATTTGCTTAATGTTTAAAACCCCTTCATTGGCATTTTCAGCCCCGCTGGGAATTCTACTAACACATCCTGATATATTTAGACTAGACGCGTCTGATTCGTGCTTTTTAGTGTTAAAACATTCAGCTTTGTTATTTAACACCAAGGGCTGTAGTACCTGAGCTTGCATTTCAAAGCTATGACTTACCTTTACAGCTTAAAATCAATAAGGAAAAGGGTATTTTTTGCGCCCTGTTTTTTACAGAGGCTCTCCGCATTTCACAGAGGGTTAAGTGAGATTAGTGGGAGGGTGATATATAGGCTAATGATGCTTTTGAAATGAAATGGAAATATTCACTCACCCCATTGCGACTGCAGTAAACCACAAAAATAACGTATCTGTTCCTGTATTGTTTTAAGTTATTTTAAATGTGCGCCACATTTTCCCTCGAACAGTATTAAAGGTGTCCCTTCTACCGGTGGTCAAGGCTGCCTAACCTAAAATAAACCTGGTATAAAGCTGGGCCTTTTAACTAGTATGCTGTGTGGTAGTACACGCACTTCCTAGGAGCGCGGCACTACTCTCATCACTGGTGCCAGCTCAGGTGACCCCTCGTCCTCATCACCAATCAGGGACAGAGCATTGTCCTTCAGATGGCTCACCACCCAGCGATCCCTATCTATCATGGACGTCAATTTACTAAAGTGGCAGATGTAGGAGGAGGGACATCGCATACACTTTTGCCCTGCTGACATCGGCGAGTGACTCCTTGACCCCCAGCCGTTGACCCTTGACACCTTCCTATTTGCTGATGATGAGCTAGGGTAAGGTCAAGGAGTGACAAAAACAAAAAGCACACAGCGGTCTTACAGCCATGTTTACTTTCTGTTAATTCAAGAGGAATCATGACCTCTGAGATCAGGGGAAGCAAGGGCAATGCAAGGGGTATCAAAAGGCAAGGTAGGGGTAACAGCTACTACCTCTGGAAATTCCCAGTTGCTTTTGAAGCTAAATATCTGCTTAAACCCACCACTTTAAATGGACAGGTACTGTCAGGTACTGAGTACCGGCACTTTTTAAATTTGAGTGGGAGAGTACTAACACTTTTCAGCACTGCTGCAATAGATTAAATGGGAGAATACTGGCACTTCTCAGGAGCAAAAAGGCACTCTAAATAGTGAGTACCTGTACTTATATATTCCTTTTTAAAGCACTGCTTAAACCCAACACTCAATAGGAGCCTCCGGGGACACTTGCCAGTAGTATGGCTGATCTAAGTCACATAGTGTTAGTCACTTTCCCCTCCAATCGGTCTTCCATTTGAAACTCTCCAAGTCCTCTCTTTGTCTCCATCTATACTACACCCTTTGCTTGTCTTATCATCTTCACTCCAGTGATACCCAAATCTTCTTTATCTTTCCAACCTTCACTTCCAGTCTTCAATCATACTGTTCATACTTTCTCTCTTTTCCCTTTGTGTGTGACTGTGTAGAGTGAATTCACAAAGCCCAATTGTCATCTAACCCAGACGTGTATTCTAGGGACAGGCAGAGGCACAGAATGGTTAAAGTAAGACAAGGCCAACTTTTTAAAAGTGGCATTTTCAGAAATGCAATTTAAAAACTACCTTCACTAAAATATGTGTTTTTAAATTGTGGGTCCAGAGACTCCAAACTCCAATTTTTTATCTGCTCCCAATTGGAAGATACATTTGTAACGTGTTACAAGGCAGTTCCAATGCTAAACTATGGGAGAGATAGGCCTTGCTGTACTGAAAAACAAATTTTGCAGTTTTTCACTACTATGGCATGTAAAACTCAAAAGTACATGTCCTACCTTTTAAATACACTGCACACTGCACATGGGGCTACCAAGGGCCTACCTTAGGGGTGCCGTACAAGTAGTAAAAGGGAAGAGTTGGACCTGACAAGTAGGTGAACTGGGCAGGTGCAAAAAGAACAATTGGTGAACAGAATGCAGAACAATGTCATATATTCACCCCAGTACTGAGATCTGGGCCTATATCCATCGTTTTTTGCTCCCCATGCCATTCCAATTTGAACCCAGCCATATGCAAATCAGTCTTGACCCTGCACCCAATGGGAACAGTCCAGCCCGAACTGCCAGGCCCTCCCTGGACTGGAAACAAGCATCGTAGGACCGGTTTTGAGGTTTCACCCCTCATCAGCCTGGATAGCTTGACTCCAGTAGCATGGGGAGCGCGGGACCCACGTCTGGGCATACCCGTCCCACTCGGGGTGACATATGCAAAAAGAGCAATTGATGGACAGAATGCAGAACAATGTCATATATTCACCCCAGTACTGAGATCTGGGCCTAAATCCATCGTTTTTTTGCTCCCCATGCCATTCCAGTTTGAACCCAGCCATATGCAAATCAGTCTTGACCCTGCACCCAATGGGAACAGTCCAGCCCGAACTGCCAGGCCAGGTCCTCCCTGGACTGGAAACATTGTACACATATAGGCTCTGCAGTGGCAGGCCTGAGACAGGTTTGAAGGGCTACTCATGTAGGTGGCACAAGTAGCATTAGCATTTGATTTACAGGCCCTGGGCACATGTAGTGCACTGTACTAGGGACTGACCAGTAAATCAAATATGCCAATCACTCTAAATTATCCTTTCTGCTTTGGTGGAATTTAATTTGTGATGAACATAGAATTGCTTCTGTCTCCCACTCTTCTATTTATCTAAAGATTAAGTCGTATTTATTATGGTTACCTTTTACTACATTTCTGTCCTCACACTCATCTTCCTTATAACACCCATTTTTAATCTATTCATTTCTTCTCCTTTTCTTTTTCTCTCCCCTCCCCCTCTTTTTCCTCTTTTCTTCTCCCCTTTTCTTTCCTTTCTCTCTTTTCTATAACAAAACATACAAATAACATACTCTTTTTTCTTATGGAACACATTATTTTATTACGATATTATGACTTTATACCCTCATTACGCTTCTCTTATATTATTTCTTTTTATTATAATATTTGCAAATGTGACTATGTATTCTCCTTGTTTCAATAGATTTTATTAGCCTTTGTTTATCTCTCTTTACATCTCTTCCCAGTTATGTAATGTTTTAACTTTGTGTTCATTCTCTCAATAAAAATTATTTAACAAACAAAATATGCCAATCATGGAGAAACGAAATGCCATTACATTTTAGACACAGAGCACATGCACTTTAGCACAGGCCAGCAGTGGTAAAGTTCCCAGAGTCCTCAAACCAGCAAAAACGAAGTTACGAACAGAGGAGGAAGAAAGCAAAAATTCTGGGGATAACCCTGCAAAAAAGGGCATTTCCAACAACATGTAACCAGTTTGGACTAATGTGTTCTTCTCCACAATATTTATAGCATTTTGAGTTTGTGACATGAGTATTGAAATTGTAACCAAAAGACTTTATGGTCCTGTTACAAGTTTGCACTTTTGTTATTGAGTGATATGCAGTGTGCGCTTACACATTATCAGACATATTTATTGCATGCAGCATATTCTAAAACAAGCATTAGCAATGCGAATCCATCTAGCTTGCATTGTGTAAAGAGCCTTGTGGAGGGTTATCCAGAGAGAACTACTTTCAGCAGGAGGGGCTTTGGCTGGTGCAGCTGGCAGGGGTGGGCTCTCCAGTATGAAGCCCCTGCCACAAACAGTGAAGCTGCTCCTTCTGCTGAAAGATCTTTGCTGGCTGCTTATGCAGTAGAAAACTGCGTTTTCACAACACCAAAGCCACAATGTATAGTCAAGTGCGCAGTATAACCATTTGTGAAATGCTGTGGTCCTGTATATTTCTCACCAGCTCTAACAACTGACACCCAATGCTGCTGTAAGCTGGCGTTAAAAGAGAGCAGATGTATTATACTTTAGAAATTTGTGGGGGGAAAACTTCCGGAAAATAAATTTTTACTGAGATTTTGTAGAGCAGTAGCCTGCTGTGGATCAGAACAGTGTGGTTAAAACTGCAATAATAAAATAACCTCGTTTCTCCATGATGCACTGCACAGCCCATGATGACAGACTTATCTAAATCCCAGCAGAGCAGGAATATTCGGCATAAAGAAAATTTCAATTCTTTTCGCTAGATTTAGCACCATTTAAAAAAACACTTGCATATTTTAAAGAACGAATGTTTACCAAAACAGTGCCACAAAAGGTTGAAAAATTAACCCTGCTTCACATTTTTTGTGCACAAGAATTCCAACTCCGCAGAGTGCAAAGAGATAAGCCTCACTAATGTATGAAAATGTATCAGAAAAGGGAAGAGGGGGATTAAAAACGTTGCTATAAAAGGGGGCACATGGGAACTGCAAAGCTCCCTTTAACACACAGTCATTAACATGGACGCCATGACTGAGTCGTTCAGAACTACTAGACTTGGGCAAAGGTATCTAGATGAATGTGCTGGAATGCTCTTGGAGCAGACTGAATGCTTACATGGGTTGACTTTAATCAAATGTTTGGTGTAATGTAATTAAATATAGGATAAAGTACTCCTCCAATACTTTACAAGGACATTGCATTTTACCAAGGAGTTCTGTGACTATATACATAGAGGGAGAAGGCCAAAGGCAGAGTTCATTCATAAGGTCATGAAACTCCAAGGCGTCTTGCAATATCTCTTTAGGGTACAGCAGAAGAATTTGTTTTCTAAAAATGCATGATCACATTATCAACCTTTCCACAAACTGATTACTTTCTTGATGTCTTGCTTTTTTACTTGAAAGAGATAGTACGTTTGCAGACATGAAGAATACAAGTAGAATCTGTAGTGCAAAATCAAAAGGCAGTTAGTAAGTTGTAAAAAGATCCTAAACGCAGTTTACTGTGAGTCAGATTTTAATGCTGTTGCTCAGGATGTGTAGAAAAAAATCAGTGAGATTCTGTGTTTCTTGTAATGACCTATATGGTGCAAAAAAAGAAACATATTGCCATAATCATTCACTTTCTGATGATTACTGTTCATTTTATAAGATTAGATCGGAAGAGCAAAAAGCCAGTTCTCCTTTTGCGTTGTTTAAACTGCAGTTGCAATATTGCTCCGTAACCTGCTTTTCATCTTTGCTGCTGGGTCTGGCAGTAGGCATTAGGACATCACAACTTAACTGTAATTATTTACTACAGTTGATCTGCTATCTCATTCCTTTATTACAGGTGCCTAGAGATGTCACAAGTCACCTGTAATAAGGAAATTAGAGATGAGCTTTTATACAGAGTTTGCAGGCTCCCATGTATTTTAATATGTATTAAAACATTTTATAAGCAGGTGACACTGAGTACTATTACTCATAGTCCTTTTATACATTACATTTCATGATAATTATAATCATTCCCTGTGTCCCCATTGGTATCATATTCATCACTCTTCTCAGTAATGTCAAAATTCATGTAATTATTGACATAATCATAATTATCAGTCTATTTTATATATTGTCCTCGTGATCACAGTTTTCAGTTTAGGTATATTGATAATATGACTAACATTCTAATATTATATATTAATCTGTATACTTCTATTGCAATTGGTAATAATTAGCTTGATATGTGTATTACAATTATTGTATATTCGTTAATTGACATTGCTGGTTTTATTTGCACTAATGACCGATTTTTAGGCTCATTGGTCACTTTGATATCCTTCCGCGATACATTATATCATGCTGACCTCTTGTGTGACTGCTAAAAATGTCATCCTAGTCTATCATAGGTGCAAATTGAGAACGGGAACAGCGAAATGATTTGATGTGTACGATTACCCCAGGTCCTAAGTATCTTTTCAGTCTGATAGGAGCTACAAATCTTTGGAGGCTATATGAACATTTCACTGAAGATCTCTTTGAACCCCTTCTTTGAGTTCCACAAAAATGGTTGTTCTGCCTCAAATCAACTCCTGCCCCGATCTCTCGATGTTGAGACTTCCACCTGACCTGACGTTTTATATACAAAGTTGTTTCTAGTCCCAAAAAGAAGCCTGGGGCACCCCTCCGCTGTAGGAGGAAGGCTTTCTCTTTGTCTATGATGTCTCATCACCTGATTGCTCTATAGTGTAAAAAAAGGTGACGTTCCACAAGTTAGGGCATTCATTGTAGACAGCACAGCTCAGAAACCCAAACGAAGCAGTTGCAACTCCATGCTTCGGAGCTGCGGTGCTCGGCGCTCATGAGCTAACCTGTGGTGTTACTGAGTTATTGCATGCCCTATAGCAGTGATACTCAAAGTATGGCCAAGGGGGCCACAGGCGACCCTCCTAACCGTTACATGCAGCCCCCTGGTTACCAGCAGTCCTGGGCTGCTGTTTACTCGACTCAACACTAACATTAAAAAAATATTTAAAAAATGGGCAAGCATTTATTTAAAGTTAAAGTGAAAACATCTTGCAATAAACCTGTAAATATATGATAGCCTTTTTTAAATTCAAAAAGGATGTTTCCTTAACATGCAGAACCATTTCTCCTAAGTATATGAGATTATATCAGTCCATTGAAAGGTATTATTTTAAAAGTTATAGTTTTCAAACATGAATTTAGAACGATTAATTCTTCCACCCACCCTGACAGTAATGCCAGTAGTGAACTAAGAGGCAAGTCAGTTGTTTGTTACATGCACCCTCTGGGTGGCCTGGATTCCTCTTATACGCGAACAACATTATAGTTTATTAAATCAAGCACAGGAGAAGGTTTTGTACAGCACACATCCTGAAATCAGGTATTTAGAGGTCCTCTTAAATGTAATAATGAAGAAAAAGGAGGGAAAGGTAAATTAAACAGTTGGCTAAGATCACACAATTTGGTAAAGTGGGGAAGCCGGGATTAATCCCTAATTTTTTGGTTTCACATTGTACAGTCCAGCCACTATATATATATATATATATATATATATATATATATATATATATTTAGCTTCCCCCATACCTACTATACCACCAACACCCACCCAATCCAACTATCCTGCCCCCGCCCTGACCACTACCCTGCTGGCATCAATGCGGCCCATCGGTCACATAACAGATCAAACATTTTGGCCCCTGGGAAAATGTTTGTGAGTAACCATGCCCTGTAGGAAGCCCAATTTATTCCAAAACGGGTGCATGGCTCATTTCTCCTGATGTGCAGAGGTGTAGAAGGGGATCATGAAACAGCTCCTCTGGCCATACCACAGAAAGCTTGCACTAGTGCAAAAAGTGGATTTTAGCAAATTATATTTGTACCATCTCAAAATATGAAGAAAAGTGATGTCACTATATTTCCCCCGATACATAATAAGAAATGGAGAAAAATAATTTTCCAATTTTTAAAGCGTGAATAATGGAACTGTTTGAAAAATGACGTTGCTTCTTTGATACAGGAATAGAAAATAATAGTGTAAAATCTATTTGCTCTGGTTATTTTTCCAAAATACTATTTCTGGAGTAAATCTGCTGCGTAAAATTCCTATTAATTGTTTTTAATTATTTTGATGGAATGCATGTAATGCACAAGGTTTCACAATCTAGTTCCTCCGTTTTCACGTGGGTTTAATAATCTTGCTTTAGTATGAACCAGAAAAAGATATGTTTGTTCTATTCCGAATTACACAAGCAGAAAATAGGTGGCAAATGTTTTTACCCTGTTTTACACAAGTGCATAGTGTCTGGGATGTGGCCTCGAACTTTGGGCATCATTACGATGCCAGATGATCGGACCGCCACTTGCCATCACGGCAGTCCAGGGATCGCCCAACAGGCAGGTGGCGGTCCGACTGCCCAATTACCATTTGACCACAGTGGTGGCGGTCGGAAAGTGCTTTTTTCCAATGCAGCTTGTGCTTCGGTCCAGGAAAAGGGCCACAGCACAAGTCGCAGTGGAATAAAGCACTTTGTGCACACCCATGCACTGTGTGCCAGGCACCATGTGGTGCCTGGCACACAGTGCATGGATTTGTGAGGGGGGCACTACACGTGCCCTCAGGGCCACTTAGCAGTGGCCCACAGTGGACGGGGGACCTGTATGAGGCCCCCAAAGTCTGTTTCCATCTGCCTTTTCATGGTGGTCGGACCACCATGAAAAGGCAGTCAAAAAAGGAACATCGGAATCCCTACGGCGCAGTGGTGGGGATATGAATCTGATCACCGCTCCGACGGGATCTTAGATCCTGTCAGAGGCGGCAGTGTTTCCCCCCGACCTCTGTGGTCTGACCGCATGCATCGTAGTGCAGCGGTCGGACCAATGGTTTGTATGACGATGGGATCACCACCAACAGCCTGTCGGTGGCAGTCCCACCGACATCGTAATCAGGCCATTGTCTTTGCTCCTAGTAATGGTGGCTGTATCCTTGTATTCCTTCTAGCTGTCAACATTTCCCCTGCCTATTTGCAATTCACAGTCTGTGCTCTCACCTCCAAAATGACATTTCTTTTTAAAACAAAAAGTCCATTTTACACAAATGCCTGCTTTTATGTTATGGTATAATTGCAGGCAAAGGAGGTTCCATTGTCTGATTACATCGAAGTATGTTGCACATCGTCTCAAAGTTGTATTTTTTTAAGTAATATCAAGTAGGCCATTGTTCATAATACCTTTCGCATTTTGTTTCAACAGATTTTCCATGACCCACACAATGGCCTGATATGGTGCTCTACATCAAACAAGGATATACTGTGAAGAATACAGATGCCACGAGGACAGCACTGTAGCCATTTCCACAGCCGTATTCACTGAGACGTTGACATGTTACTGCTAAGGTGATGCTGTTCGTGTGTGCCTGACAGCTAGACTGTGTTGTGGGTTGGAGGATAACCCTCACCCCACCATTCCGGATGACGTCTGGGAGAGACATCATGTAGTGGGCCCTGAAGTGTTGTCATAACTACGTTGCAATGGTTTTATACACCTCCCCATTCCCTAACAGCTTTCTTTCAGCTCTGCATTCCTTTTCCTGGGCTCTGGTTTTCCCATGTGTCTGGTTTGGAGACCGTCTTTTGGCTTCCTTCTTGCCTACTACGTACGAGAAGCGGCAGCGATCCGATGACCCATGCTACTTCCAGGCACTCTGCATCATCATCACCACCCCCATCTATCTCGCACTGTTGGTTGCATCGCTCCCATTTGCCCTGATTGGCTTCTTGCTGTGGTCACCAATCCAAGCAACCAGACGACCATACGTATATTCCAGGATACAAGACAAATCTTTTGTAAATGGACCTCCACTGCTCACCGAATGGAAGGCCCCAAGTGGAGGGAAAAGCTTTTGCTTCGGAAGTGCCAATGTTTGCCTTCTACCAGATTCACTGGCGAGGTTTACCAATCTCTTTAACACGCAGGCACGGGCCAAGGAAATTGGAAAGAGGATCCGAAATGGGGCAAGCAGACCTCAGATTAAGATATACATAGACTCGCCCACCAACACATCCATCAGCGCTGCAAGTTTCAGCAGCTTAGTATCCCCACAGGGTGGTGATGTGAACAGCCGCGCTGTCAATGCAGGCATGAAAAGGACAACCTCCATGGAGTACAAAGGAGATAACTCCGCATCCAATAGCAGTGAGGAAAGCAGAGATGTGAAATCTGCAGGAGAGCACAGCGAGGGTGAGGACAGTCCCTGTATTATCCGTATAAGTGGCGAGGACAGTGGCCACATTTCAGATACGGAGGCTGATGCAATGAGTGGACAGGTTAATGTCAGTGGTCCTCCTGACCCCTCCATGGAGACTGAAACAGAGGGCCACAAAGGCCAAACCCCCAACCACAAACAGAGAGAAGGGGACTCTGGCAGCTTAGACAGCTGCACTGCATCACGGGAATCCCTCGTCAGGGCGCGAATGGCTGATGGGCCAGGGGATCAGAGCGCCCTCAACAACAAATTGATCTACAAAGCTTCAATCATAAAAAAGACTTCCGCAAGGAAAAAGAAGCACATGGATGACATTGTGGACCATGAGATATCTGCCTTCTTTCCTGCCAATTTGGACTTCCTCTGCTTGCAGGAAGTGTTTGACAAAAGGGCTGCCGAAAAGTTGAAAGACCAGCTCCATCATTATTTTGAATTTGTTCTTTACGATGTTGGGGTCTATAGCTGCCACGGCTGCTGTGGCTTTAAGTTTCTAAACAGTGGCCTCCTTTTTGCTAGCCGCTATCCAGTTCTAGACGCTGCCTATCACTGTTACCCCAATGGGAGAGGAATGGACTCACTGGCTGCCAAGGGAGCTCTGTTTCTCAAGGTGAGTCATTTATATATACTGAGTCACAGGTTAATGAAATCTTCTGTAAATACCCAAGTGCATAATATTAAGCTTGTTGTTGGGAGAGTTAACACAGAAAATATGAATGCAAGAAAAAGCTGTCCCGCAACCTCATTAAGTGTAACCCTCTTCTTTGTCCTCATGTCTCTGCGGGTAAATTCCCAAAGCGCTGGATTTGGGAAAGACGTCAGATTACTGTCTGAAACCAGGTCCTCTCTGGTAGGAGCCCGAAGAACTCTTCATTTAGTGGCTGAAGCTAAAGCCACGGTAATCTACGCTGATGCAGAAATTATGTGACCACGCTCAGGGTGTGAGATGTTACGTTGATTACGTGTGGTATTATCATATATTTGGCATTTTCCGTTAAAAAATTAGGAATACCTAGCAGTACAGACATTTACTACTAGTTTCCTCTGGCCACGGCCTTCATTTTTAGGTCTCGGCCTGACGTAAGCAGCGCATGCGCTCATACGTGTCCCAGCTCCGCCTTCAGTTTTGATTTGTGCGCGTCGTTTGGCGTCACTAATTATGCCAAAGGCAGTGCAATGATTGCACCGAAGGCATGTCAATCCCTCCTTGTTGCCACCCTGTCTCCTTTTAGCCACGCCTAGCGGGATTGGATCTCTTACCGCGGCATGATACTGTGGCCTTTAATTACTCGGTAAGCACTTTTTGTTTCCCCTTCCCTCTGTGTCTCTCAGAGACACAGCTGCTTGTATTGTCGGCGCCGTCCGCATTGGCTGCGCTTGTTTTAATTGGGCAGGCACGGGAAGTCGCCTAACACCATCTGGTATACTTCGTGAAATGTGAGACGGCCGCCTTACTGTTGACAACACTGCTTTGAGTCTTTTCAATGAGGAGGAGGAGGTGGGTGAACTGCGTGTGCCATTTCCGTTGTGTGTAAAAGTAATACGGCAGATAAGCAACTTTTTTGTTCTGTTTATTCACTTTTGTAACAATGGCGGCATGCCGCACTGCGGACCCCCATTACTACAAAAGTAAACAAAAGTTGTTTGCCCGCCGTACTTGATGATTTTGTGGCCACTAAAAGTAGATTGGCGAGGACGGGGTCGCTCAAAATAATGAGACTGCTATCGTTAATCCGATTATGAGACCGCTTTGTGCAGTTGGTTTCATAAAGGGTTTAATACGTTCCATCCGTTTTCCAGGAACCGTGACGCCAAGCAATCCCCCCAGGGTGCTAAAACACAATAAATGTAAATTTCCAAATCACATTAGATTAACCATGGCTACGCCAAACCTCAAAAATTCAGGGGGAAATCACGGCTTAATAATGGTTCAGAAATACTCTTGAAGGCGCACTGCGTACTCTTGGGCACATTTTTGTTTGCAGTTTTATATAGGCTGAATTCGACCTAAAGGTACTGGAACTCTGTACCTGAGCGCCACTTACAATACACAGACATTCATTTTGTGTACGCACAGGTAGATTAAGTGATTTGCCCAGAATCACAGGATGATGCCGACGCCGAGACTCGAACCCGGTATTTCCAAAGTACACAGCTCTGACCGTCACGCCACACCGCTCGTGCTTTTCCTTTGGTGGCTAGGCTCCGATCAAATACAGGCCAATGGGGCTTTCAGGTCTCCAAACACAAGAGCCCATCTGCTGCTCCAACCTAATGGCCTGCAAACGGTATACCCACACCTCCTGCACACCCCATGGGAATCCTTTCCATGCACCGAATTAGGGGCGTTTTTTTCTGGGAGATGAGGGGAATAAAAAACACTATTTTAGCAACGTACTGGCAAGCGTGTGCTTGTCACCCAGTCCCCAAGTATCCTATAAGAATACCTATATTCTGGCTGGATTCTTTTTTGGGGGGAGATTTCTTTCTAATAAACAAAATGCCCTACTTCTCCTAGCATGCTCCGCCCCTTTCCGGCCTTCTCTCCAGGTTGCCCCACCCTCTTATGAGTTCTGTCGTCGCTTGCCTTGTTTACGCTCTGCATCTATCTCCCTCTATTGTACGTCGCCGTTACCCTGCGGGTAGGGTTCAACATCAATTAACAGGGAAGAGGTACCCACATTAATCCACATATTGCCTTAGTTTGCCCACCTCCCCCGCATTTCTAGGCACCTCCCAGATTGTCATGGCGCATTAAAGCGACCTGAGGTTGCCAGAAGGGCAATTGGAATAGCCGTCACAAATAGACTAAATGTAGATTACAACTTCAGAGTCAATTACGGGCTGTCCGCTAAAAACGTCTGCAGTGTATATGGATTGCTCCATTTAATCAAACAGTATTTTTTTGGGAGGGGGTCCTATCCTTTCACCCCTCTCCCCCCCAAAAAACAAAATTGCAGAGTTACCTTCCAGCAGAATAAATCATGTACGAAGAGCTGTGATAAAGATTAAACGACCTCAAAAAGAGACGGATGCAGTATTTGGAAAATGCACTTTAAATTTTATTGGCAACAAGCAATCAAAAAACTTCCAGTTAAGGAAATAAAGAACCATAAATAGATTGAGTTCACAAATAATCGTCCATCTGATACATCAGGGAAGTTCACTAGTGTCTATAACAAGCATTGAAAATGCAATAGGTCTCGCCTTTGATTAAGTTAAAGCCATTTGCTTTGCTAATGGTATTGTATAGCAAAGCAAATGGCTTTAACTTAATGAAAGGCGAGACCTATTGCATTTTTAATGCTTGTTCTTCCTTTGAGGTGCATTATTACGGCACCTCAGAAAGGTTGTAGAACCTCATTCCTCTAAACCAGCTGAGAGGCGTTAGATGCGATGTACATTTATCACATAATTCAGACTCTCTAAATGAAAGTAGATTTGACTAGAGAGAGTTTTTTCTATACTCTTCCGTTCCTGCTGGCTGAGAATGTACATTCAATGAAATGAATTCTAAAATTAATCATTTTTTCGTCCCACTTTTATGTTCAACTTATCTGATAGGATTTGTGATTTGTTGTGTATGTCCTAGATTTCGGTGTAGGTTGCTGCTCTATATAAAGGAAGTGACGTCATTGAAGAATATATAAATCAATACAGGAGGTTAGAGATAGAAAGGGTTGGCATTAAAGGCTAGCAAAGAGGCTTCCTCTTGCAACAAGGTTTCCTTACCTCTCCCCCAGCATCCTTTAAGGAGGGTCTTTTTCCAACCTCTGCCCATATCTCCATGTTTTTTCTCAAATGAGGGCCTTTTCCGACTTCTCCTTCCCTTCCTCCCTCTCTCTTCATCCCTCCATCATCTATTCTTTTCATGTGTTTTACATCATCAGCACATGTGACAAGAACTCACAGGGCCAATATAGTAAAACCTTTGCCTAAAAACTGAAAGCCTCTCACACTTTGGGGTATAAGTTAGTCTGCCTACTTATTCTCATGAACATTACACACGAGGACACAAATGACAATGCCCTTATAAAATTCAGCATTGCAACAAAAGACTGCGGCGGATCTTAGCTTCTGGGGATGCCATGAAAGGGACACCTGACTCGCACACTGGCATCACCGCGGGTACCAAACCAGTCAGTGGACCCTGAATGTCTATGGATGATGATCCCAAATCTGTGCCATTCACAGTCAGATTTCTGATAATACAATGATGATGCATGAGCTTGTAGCCCAAAAACAAGTTGCTTTTACACGAATATTCTTAGAAGGAAAAAAGAGACTCCACAAGAATATGTGGGGGAAAAAAATAAACTACCTATAGTAGTGTTTCCCAAACATTTTAGAACCACAAGTCAATTTTTAGAATAACAACTTTCGCCACCCACCTAGCTTTAATGGACGAGGTAGGCAATTTTGCGATGTATAAAGCATTGTGTATTAGCATACTGTCATTTACAGACAGCACATTTTCAATTGAGATGGCCACTGAATTTGAATAGGCGTACAGTTTTATTAATGCAACTATATTTCACACAAATGATAATGTGTGAAAATCAGGTTTCAGTGACTATTTATTATTTGTTCATCACCAAGTAGGAGAGGGGAGAGGATGTAGCCTTACGGCTAGAGCGCTCGACCTCGAAGGTGGGGAACCGGGTTCGAGACTCGGCAACGTCGCTCAACATCCTGTGATTCTGGGCAAATCACATAATCTCCCCGTGCCTAACAAAAATGAATGTGTCCTTCTGTAACGCAACTGGTGCTCATGTAAAGCGCTCTGATACCCGATTTCTCTGGTCTAGTTCGTGCTATATAAAACTCTAAAAAGAAAAAAAAAGTATAGTGTCTTGATTTCTTTTTGATCCTATTAAATTCTTTGTTTCCATCACAGTTCAGAATTACTAAAAATGTGCTTCATTTTTGCTTTCCTACTGCTTATGTGTAAAGTTAATTTACAGGTATTTACATTCTGTTGTGTGTTGCGAAAAAATGAGAGCATACAACCTTTCCTTTCACACTTTCTGTACGCCACCAAGATTTTCCCATAATTCACTTTACTTTCTCTGACTCCAAAATGAGGGGAGTTTGTAAGCACCAACCACTATGTTAAACAAGTATTTGCAATGCAATAGGTCTCACATTTGCGAGAGTTTAAGCTATTGGCATTGTAAATGACAATGCCTTTTATTTATTTGTTTTGCTAATTAACACATACATAAAAGGCATTGTCATTTACAATGCCAATAAGCTCAAACTCTTGTAAATGCGAGACCTATTCAAAAAAGCGGCCGCCATTGTCCCGGGCTGCTTGGAAAGGTAAAGCGCGCATGGCGCGCTGCATGTTGCAGGAAAGCATGTCGTGCCTGCAGTAGGAGAAACTCATTAAAGAAAATAGTGCTTACAGACTAAAAAAGACGTATGTGTAACGACCGAAGTAAAAGGGCAAGTCCTCATGGAAGGTTACAAATGAAGACAAGGCGGTATTAAGGAGGGACTAACAAGCCTTTTAATGAATCAGAAGCCAGCATTTACGAAGGGCAATGACACAAGCCAATGACATATATGGGCGGAGAGTGGGCAGGGCTTCAATTTCATACTCCAATACATCATGCCACAGAGTAGCGCATGCGCTGCCCAGGCTCGACCTAAAAAGCATAAGCCGCAATTTGTCAGAAGACATAGCCTGACATCTGAATTCTGTCTTTGAAGTGCAGCAGATGTGACAAGATAAATACAGAATTTAAAGACCTCTTTATTTGAATTTCAGCCAACAGGGGAACAGCTAGTGCACTAGCACACAAACACACAGCATGATGAAAACATATAGGGGGCCCGAAGTATGAAACACACTGCTGTTTAAGCAATGACGGTTTGGGGAAATGTGTGGGCAGTGGTGCTGGAACAATTTTTAGAGGTTGGGGTGCTGCCGTCAGTGTTTTATCCCTGAAGTCATAGGGATTGTGAAAAATCCAAGCATCATACAAAAAAACAAGTGTACCAAATGAGCCATGCCCGTTCAGCAGGAGAGTGGTAAGGGTGTGGTATGGAGCTGGTGGTGCATTTTGGAGCACTTGTGTGGTAGCACACTGTCATTTACAGACAGCACATTTTCCATTTAAATGCCCACGAAATTTGCATAGACATACAGTTTTACTGGTAAAACTATATAGCACAAAAACGATGATGTGTGAAAATCGGGTATCAGTGAATATTTATCATTTGCGCATCACCAAGTAAAGTATTTTGATTTGTTTTGATCCTATCACAATCTTAAAAAAAAAGTGCTTCATTTGTGCTTTCATAATTGCTGATATAATTTTAAATATGTGTATAGTTTGTTTCCCAATATTTAAATCTTGCTGTGTGTTAGAAAAAGCTGACATGCTACAACCTTTCCTTTTGTCTCCTGTAGCCCAGCAGAATTCTCACCTAGGTCACTTTTACAAAATCCTCTCAGTTTAGCATTCAGATAAATAAAAGTACACTCCAGTTTCTGAATAAGCAGCATTTTGTCAGAAGACATAGCCTGATATTTGACCTTTGTCTTTGAACACACAACAAATGAGACAAGATAAACAGTATTTAAAGGCATCTTCTATTGCTCATTAACCTTCTGAACTCCGGCATGGTTATTTCTGGAGATGCTGCAGCACCTTAGCACCCATACTTTCAGGGCCAGATGTACGAATCTATTTTGCATGCGCAAACGGGTTTGCGACCCGTTTGCGCATGCAAAATCTAATATGGCCATGTACAATCCCGATTTAGCAAGTTGCAATTTTTTTGCGACTCGCTAAATAGGAATTGCAAGTCGCTATTAGGAAGGGGCGTTCAAAGGGCGTCCCTTCCTAATAGCGAGTCAGAGGCCTATGTAAGAATGTTTTGCGACCGGAATTGCGGTCGCAATACACTCGCAATTTACCGCCCTCTTCAAGAGGGTGGTAAAGCACTCGCAAATGGGAAGGGGTCCCCAGGGGACCCCTTCCCCTTTGCGAATGCAGGGGGAAATACTTAAAAAAATTAAACGAAAACGTTTCATTTTACTTTTTTTAAATGCATCCCGTTTTCCTTTAAGGAAAACGGGCTGCATTTAAAAAAAACTGCTTTATTTAAAAGCAGTCCCAGACATGGAGGTCTGCTGAGCCCAGCAGGCCACCATACCTGGGAGGGCTAGCCATTCTAATGGGGTCGCAAATTGCGAGTGCCTCATTAATATGCATGAGGCATGCAATTTGCGACCCCATTAGGAATCGCTAACAGTGTCTCAGACACTGTTGTACATGTCATTTAGCGACTCGCAAATTGCTACTCGCGATTGAGCACAATTTGCGAGTCGCTAAATGACATGGTCGTACATCTGGTCCTTAGTGTCCATGCGTGTGGGTGCTATCTCCACCCTCCATGTTCTCCATCGTCAATCAGCCCTAGGGCCAGCTCAAGAAAAGGAGAGAGCCATAGGTTAACTGCCCAGGTGTATAGACTCTTAGAGTGTAGTCGGATTGCTATGATGTCACCTACTCAAATCTAATATGAACCATTCATCTTGAGAGAATAAGCTAAGTAGCTCATGAAAAATGTAACAACTAAAGTGTTTACAGTAGATCTGACGCAGAGCCTTTATGATAACTTAATTAATGTGACCATTTTAAAACTTGTTGCCATTTTGTGAATGTTATAGTCCAATTATTTGACAGAACGGTAAATTCGTGGACAGTCATCTCCTCATGCCTAACCCATCATGTGGTCACTTACAAGTGTAGTGGTATCTAACATAGGACTTGCACTTTAAATGTGTGCCCCACTCAATCTTAGATGCCTTCCCTTCCCAAGTATCCGATTATTATTTCTAGACGTGTTGTCTGATGGCCTCTTAATTCTATCGTTAACCTTCTACTAACCCCAGAAACAATGTTCCTACATCTACAAGAAGCAAATTACTCATGTGTTGCAACATTCCTCTTTGAGCTAATTGTTGACATACTGTTTACAATGTGGGGTATTTGTGAAACTGTCTTGGTGAACGCCAGTTTCAATTGGATGTGTTATGGACTAAGCAGAAAGAGTACTTGCCCTATTCCTTGCTACGTCTATCACCTGCAACCTATGTCACACTCTCCTACCCCAGATTTTCAATGTGTCATGTGGAAATGCAAACAAAAGGTACAAAAAGACAGCCAATAGGTAAATGTTAGACTAGAGAGTGTATGCTAGAAAGTGTAAGGAGCAGTGATGTGCTTAGTAGTGCACTGTTTATGACCTCACATATTACATCACTCATGGCATATTCTATGAGATCATTGATAAAATCATCGGAGCATCTGAAATGACAGGATTGATGACAACACTGTGCCTGCTGGGAGAGTGAGTTATGGTTACTTTAGGGCATGAGTTATAGTCACCTGAGATAACTATGATGAATTTCAGTGATTTTGTTAGTTTAAAATGGTATGTATTAACTCGCATTCACCTAAATAAAACGTCCCTTTAACTTTTGTTTTTTTCTGTGACTATACACATATATATATATATATATACATATATATATATATAATTAAGGTATGTGATGTGGACTTAAGTATAGTAATCATACACTTACCTGTGTATATTTAAGGGCACAATAGTTTGGTCGTCAGTATTTTGGCTGCACAATATTTAAAACTCTAAATTGAATGCCTCCATAAATAATCAGATACCGCCACTCTGGCTTTTTCTGTTGCCGTTTCCATTCTTCAGAACTCTTTCTCTGCTCCCCTAAGACTGACTCCTACACATCCAACTTTTCGAGAAAAAAAATGAAACCTCTTTTATTTGAACATTATTTGCCTTCCGTTTTATGGCTGGATTTTTTTTCATATTTTTCATGATATTAAAAAATTGCCTTTTTGTATTTATTCAGTCCAACAATGGCCTTTTGCAAGGCTTGTGTATACAAAATTCTAAATAAAATGTGAAATAATAAAATATACTAACTGTGGGGCTGTATTAATCTCTGACAGCTTTATTCACACTTTCAGTTTTTGTGCAAAACACGCGAACATGAGGAAAAAAGGCAGTTTGGAATCGCAATTTTTCCTCATATTCATAAACTCTCCGCTGTTGCAGTAAAAAAGCGGTCTTGTTGAACTTAAAAATGAGGTGAACATGAGGAGAAAATTGGGATAATGTTCGATGAAACATCGGATCTTGTCAATGCAGTTTCACCCCACAGCATCCCCTCCCCCACTTATTTATAAAAGCAGAACTAGCTTCCATAGGGTTGTGAGACCGCTTTTTCAAACCGCCAGCTTTGAGCTGCGGTTCAGTAAGAAAAAGTGCGTTGAGTGTGTGACAGATGTGCCACATAAACATATGCATGTTTGAAGTAATCAGCTTAAAGAAAGCTGAAAACCAGAGGTGAGATGGTTCTGAGGATACTTATATGATCAGCTTTTTTGGCAAGGGAGATTACTGATTTGCCCAGAATCGCCCGATGTTGAGCCGACACCAGGACTCAAACCCAGTTCTCCAGTTTGAAGAAGGCAGCTCTTTCCGTAACACCATATCCTCGCAGAAAAATGTTGCACAATAAAAGTAATTACAAGTGTGGGAGGATTGTCAGCAAGGGAGAGGTAGATTTGCCTTGGGGCAGCAGGAAGATGGGAATAACCTGGTCCGTCTCAACTAACACATTCTTCACACTATTGAGCTGGTTTCAATTTAATAAATATGGAGGCCAGTATTCAAATGCTTCCGCAACCGCATGGCCGCTGCCTACCTACAATTTATGGCCGAGATCCTGGACGCAATTCCATACTTGTGCTTCCCACACCAAAGGCGAGCCAAGAAAAATTAAAAGAAACGCATGCGCACATGCATGCAAACTTCCACCAGCGCGATTTGCGGTGATTATCCGCCAATTCTACGTGCCTATGTATGATGCAGAAGAACAAAATATGACGGAAAATCATAGCGGAAGCACTCCCCATTTGGTCACCCTCCTGGGTCCCACAACTCAGACCACACCAGTTAATCTTTATGGAAGAATTGAGGCCGCAGTTTATTTAGGCAATTTCCAACTTACTAGCGATCCTTAGACAGTATCCCTTTCATTACTCACGGAGCCTGTGCCCCCCCCCAGCATACCCAGGAGCACTGTGCCCTACATTCAGTGCTCTCTATTGCCTCTGCCCTTGTACCAAGGGCCAGAGTATCAGCTGCCTTCATTCACCGAACAGAGGGGGTTTGGCTTTATTAGGCCCGGTCTGCTGCATGCCAAGTCCACAGGGGGTTTTGAAGAGGATGGGGTTCACCTGTCTAGAGTGGGCATGGACTTGTTTTTGTTGGACCTGGGCGAGGCCTTGAATCAGCAGGATGTAGGTAAGAATGCCTGCCTTGGTGGGGGGCCCTGGTTGTGACGGTGGCCACACCTAGAGCTGTGGCGGAGTTACAGGGCGATCCAGAGGCTGAAAGGTACATAGGGGTACCCTCTTCAGGAGCACAACAAGGGTGCAAAGGCCAAATATCTCTAGGTGGTCCTCGCGGTGGACCCTGGAGGAACGGCGGCGCCCCGCTAGTCCTACGGGCGGTTGTAAACCTGAGCAGCCGGGGGCTGCCTGGATACGCTCCGCCCCCCTCAAGGGCCGTGAGTAGATGGGTGGACTGGTGGTCCACAAGTGGAAAGGGGTAAACCTTCCCCCAAAATTGGTAAGCACCGATTGGGTAGCGCCACGGTGCAATTTGGCTCTTCAGGTGGGCAGGGCAGCTTAGATGTGTCTCCGCTGCCTGCCCTTGGATCGCCCGTAAATTGACCCACCATGTTGGCATATTTCAGTATGCTAATAAACCTGCAGCAATTTTCTCCACGAAAAAGGTGTCTTGTGTGTTTATTTCATCAGGAGATTGCTGTATGTGTGATGGGGAGTGTGTTGCCGATATTGGCACTATGTGGCTGCCCGCGGTCCACGCAGGGGACCCCCATAGGAGGGCGGCCGCCTTAGTGCCACATGATGGCACACGGTGACAGTCTAGTGTTTTGGGGACCCCCTCTGGGTCCGGCGCATCCCGCGTCATTTCCAGCGCGCTAGTGGGCGGGGAGCCAGGTATAAGTACCTCTCCCGCCCACCTGGCGCTCTCTTTGTTGGCAATCCCTCACGCCGTTTCCCTCCCTACCGCTTACCCGGCGTATATACAGGGGGTGGGGTGGGAGAGGCTGTTAACTTGTTATTTTGTGTTGCAGGCGTAGTTACAGGGCAATCCAGAGGCTGAAAGGTACATAGGGGTACCCTCTTCAGGAGCACAACAAGGGTGCAAAGGCCAAATATCCCCAGGTGGTCCTCGCGGTGGACCCTGGATGAACGACGGCGCCCCGCTAGTCTTACGGACGGTTGTAAACCTGAGCAACCGGGGGCTGCCTGGATACGCTCCGCCCCCCTCAAGGGGCGTGAGTAGATGGGTGGACTGGCGGTCCACAGGTGGGAAGGGGTAAACCTTCCCCCAAAATTGGTAAGCACCGATTGGGTAGTGCCACGGTGCAATTTGGCTCTTCAGGTGGGCAGGGCAGCTTAGGTGTGTCTCCGCTGCCTGCCCTTGGATCGTCCGTAAGTTGACCCACCATGTTGGCATATTTCAGTATGCTAATAAACCTGGCACTTACCTGAAGACGTTGTCTCAAACCGACCCGACCCGACGGCCTGAAGCGACGACCCGAGGGAGACGGCGCAGCCCGGAGAACCAAACGGCGTGAAGGATTGCCAACAAAGAGAGCGCCAGGTGGGCGGGAGAGGTACTTATACCTGGCTCCCCGCCCACTAGCGCGCCGGAAATGACGCGGGCGTGCCGGACCCAGAGGGGGTCCCCAAAACACTAGACTGTCGCCGTGTGCCATCATGTGGCACTAAGGCGGCCGCCCTCCTATGGGGGTCCCCTGCGTGGACCGCGGGCAGCCACATTCAGCCCAGCCGGGTAACCTTTTACTGCCGGAATGATCTTTTAACCTTCTACTTAACTTCCAGTTCAAGCATCTGCTCCCAGCTCACCGGGTGAACATTCACTCGGGTGTACACTTTTACCTTTTACTTCCAGACAGACGTCTGCTTCCAGCCTGCCAGGTGATCATTCACTTCCGGTGCACCATTTACCTTCTACTTCCGGGTAAGCATCTGCTTCCAGCCCGCCAGGTGACCTTTCACATTCGGCATAACCTTTTAACCTTTACTTCCGGGTAAGCGTCTGCTTCGAACCCCATGGTGTCCCAGTCCCCTGTACACCATATTCTTCTGGGCCACAGGCTAAGACTGTTAGATTTCCTTCTGGTTCAACACCGTAAACCGTTGCAGTGTACTGCCAGTACCCCATTGCTCTGACTGTTACCTGCTGAAGGGATGTTTCATGTTTCCCTCAGTCTGCGGCGTGTTGCAATTCAAACCTGGTCCCTTACTAGACCAAACAAGACCGCTTTGTAAGTCCCATATGCCCCTGCGACAATCATTTCGGTGTGTAACATGCTACTAGTCCCCGTATTTAATGTTTATTCCTTTGCTGAATCCATGGAGAAAGAGGGGGCTCTTGCCTGCCTCCAGGGGTTAAATATCCTCCCCACACCCTCCCAAAGGCCCAAGTTACACTTCAAGTTATGACTGGGCCGGGCCACGAGTCCTGCTAGTGAAACAAGCGCATTCCATGCATTATTTTTGCCCGGGCTCGGCTCCCTGGGGGTGGCCTCCACTAAGGCCCTCGGCCTAGCCATATCCCCTCTCCTTCGGACGGGGGGCCAGTCCAAGGGGTATTGTGCGCACATATGGAATCATTAACTCTGGCTGAGCACACAATGGGCAAATAAAGACTGCATATGCGTCACGTATAAATGAGGGCATGAGTGCTGTTTATCAGTTTTGTTTGCAAGACAAGCGGAGCGCGCTACAATCTCGCAATATAAACACAATCATATTTGAGTTCAAGTTCCAAGTTCAAAAACTTTATATGAATACCTAGCTATCCATAAAAGTGCAAGAATATACTCAATAATAAACATATACGGTAAAAACAGTTCATAAAAGCAGTCGACTAATATACCGTCTCACACAAAATAGACAGGTGATACATCAAACACTGTAGCAAGTCAACACAGTTTTCACAGACCCACGGGCTCGTACCGCTGCCCTTAGAAATGCACCTAGATAAATTGTCACATCATCACCCATAAGTTGTAAAAGTACATTTAGAGCATCTCTAAGATTGCTAATATGACGCTTTTTAAAAAAGGGACGCAGATATTTCAGTTGTTATGTCACTCTTTATGTGGTTGGCACAGAGTGGTGGGAGTCTTGTAAACAAATGCAAGCGAGCATTTCAGAGTCGGCCGTCGAAGCCCCATTTTCATGGGTTTTCTGAGTGTGTTGTATTTATTTACTTTTTATTTTTTACTTACTTTTTTGTTTGGGTGTTTTAGAAAGGGCTGGTTGCAATTTTCTTGATGAATTCGCTGTAATGGATGTACAGAATTAAAAGGAGCAAAGGCAACAACAGAAACTGGGTAAATGGAAGGCAGCCCAAGTACTGCCGGATTTTGTAGATTCCCTAATCACCATTTTGTGATTATGAACCCTGTAAGGAAGGCCTCAGCCTGGAAATTGCTTGACAAGTTTGCTTCTAAGGAGATTTTGGAAAAAAGAGTAGTTTAGTTTAGCTCTGATTTGGGGCTGCAGATCTTCAGAGAGAATAGAGTTTATCCCCAAATGGAAGGGTTCTCATAGCCTTTGAGAACGGTATTGGGGTACATTTAAAGCAATTTCTTCCACTTAGTTCTGGGATCTAGTGTGTGGTAAAATAGGTAAGACTAGTGCTTAATTAGAGCAGGAGGTATCCGATGCTCGGAACCGGCACTTAATTGTCAACACTGGCACTTGAGACAGTCTGCCACAAGGTGGCAATGTCTGGCTAATTTAGAGATGACCACAACAACAGTTAATTATTAATTCAATATACATTAAAAATTATTATTACCTGCTTCCCAAGCCATTCTTATAGCTTTCGGGGCCTGGAATAGTCCAAACTGTCACACCTGCATTAGTGTGATGGTTAGCAGTTGTGTTGTTACTATCATTGGCAGCATGGCAGAGGAAGTGGCTACTGAGAGCCTCAGCACTTTTCTTTTCTCCAAATTAAACACTGGATGAGACCTCATGACAGGGCAGCTGAATTAATGTCAGATGAATGAATAATGTTGGTGCTTTGGCTGAAAGCCTGTACAGTTCTTTCTTGAGATGAGAGATGACTTATAACAGTGAACTAGATTACCTGTCCAATTAGTTTACAGGTTAGAGTAATCTGAGGGAATTTGCCTAGTAGAGTTAGAAGTAGATCCAGGTATTGCTGAATAATATGAAATCAATGGGGCTTAATAAAGGAGATTATTGTTTTTGGGATTGGTGCATTTCGAATGTAAATACAGGTCTTACTGAATTGTTCAGGATTTATTTGTTCGACCACTTTTATTTCTAAGACTAAATATAAACATCTTTATGGGGATGCAGACAAAGGAGGGTTACCTTGTGGGTCCATGCTAGAGCGAAATCATAGTTTCAGTCTTGTGGATATAGGATTTCTTTTCACACACCATTGCTGTCTGGTACTTAAGTACCATGGGATAAGTTAAAGTAAACCAAGACTACAACTCTCAGCATGAATTTGTGTGTTAAACTAAAGTACCAAATAATTTTAACATGTTTTTCATATTGCACTTTGTGCCACATTTTTGTGGATTCTGAACACTGTAAATAATAAGTGTAACTATTCCACAATAGAATGTACTCAATTTACCGACCTGAGAAGGATGGAATGCTAAGTCAGTCCTTCCAGGATTGGAAGTCATGACCTGCAGATCACTGCACACCCTAGTGTCTAGCATTTAACTCACTGAGCGATCCTACTAGCTTAAAATGAGGTGGGGGAAGAATAGTGATGTGAAATGATTTGCTGAAATAAAAATATAAGAAAAAAGGCAGAAAATAGGTTTTTTTGTTTTCTGCCTCGCAGTGCTAAATTTGCAAAAGAGCAAAGCTTTTCTCAAATGTCCACCTCCATCTCTATTGAATATCGGGGTTGCCAAATACCAAGGCCGTCTAGTCTTGATTCCACCTCATACCACCTTCAACCACCACAAGACACTCCCTGCCCTTTATTTCAGTCTTGCAGGTTCTTTGTCATCCCTACTTTCTCCCTTTGTCACTGTTTTCCAGTCTCTGTCTTGCTCCCTTTTCCCCCTTTCTGACTTTCTATCTCTTTTCTTGGTCAAAGTCTGATGATGAAAAAAGTAGTCCCCATAAATGAGTGCCACCAGACCCCACCTACAACCTCCAGCTCAAATTAAGCACTACTGCCTCTTCTACTGAAGGATCACAATGCTAAGCTGAGACGTTCTGGATTATACTCAAGAAGTTTTCTCTTTTTGATGAATTGATACATGCTTAGGATTGCTTACTTTCAGTCTAGTCTGTTAGTGTCCATAAAAGTGAAAGGCACAGCTAAGGGACTGATGGGTGTACCAAGTCTATGATAATTCACCTTATGTTTAGGTCTGGCTTAACAGCTTCAACTGTCTGCTGGAAGACTATCAAATAATGCGCAAAGGTGGGCTTCGAGCCAGCTCCTTTTGCCACTCGCTTGTTTGGATCAGGCATCTAAAGGAATTGCTTTGAGATAGTATCAATCACAACTTGGATCAACTGAGAGGATTAT
Organism: Calotriton arnoldi; assembly: GCA_963921515.1. Classification (NCBI taxonomy): domain Eukaryota; kingdom Metazoa; phylum Chordata; class Amphibia; order Caudata; family Salamandridae; genus Calotriton; species Calotriton arnoldi. The sequence continues at coordinate 611,571 of CAWUFW010001528.1, read as the reverse complement.
CATGCTTTTGGTTATTATATATTCTGATTCCTAGGGAGTATTTCGGTTGCAGTGAGTGTGCATTGTTTTGCCAGCAGGCAGGGACTATTTTGTGAACTCAGAAGCCATCTTGGAAAGAAACCTTTCTCCATTAAATGCACAATAATCACATTCTTATTTGAAGTACAATGTAAATGCATTTGTAAATGTTCAGTAATATTTGCCAGGTGTTATTTGTCAAACAAATAATTTTTTGTGAAAAAAACAACAGCAAAAATAGAAAACATATTTTAATGAAAAAAAGAACATCTGTGAAGTATTATATTGAAAGTAGATACTTTTCTTGATCATAGTTCAATTAAGTTATTTTACTGGTGTATCTTTTTATGCTGAAAGATGCCTTTTTGAAATTTGGGCTATTGTTAGTCCTGTGTAGTAGGATTGGGCTATTTCTTACATGTACTTCAATTTATTTCTTGTATAAAATGTAGTGATATGCAGGACATGCGCCCTCCCTTTGATTGATGGATAGTAACATACTATCCCTCCTTTGTTTTATTTCTTGATGTTTCTAACACCATTTGCTTTGGCCTATTCTTGGTTCCATCTGTTTTGTGTACTTCTCAGGACAGTAGTTTGAGCCTGATCCCAATATTGTCGTCACATTTTGTGTTTTTTGTTTGCAGATAGAGAGAGCCTGGCCCCTAAATGGCTTCTCCTCAATCTTGAGAGATCAACAGCAAGAGCTATGATCTCTAAGACATTATGCAGCCAACTTGGAATCAGGCCTTCTGTAGGAAGTGAATAATTTCCAGGCATGTTATCATTTTTTCTCAGTTGCGGCCTAAACGTTTGTTTATCCTGTTATTTTAGAAGTCTGGTATGTGTGTTTATAAGTTCGAATCTGGACTGCTTTTGGTTCCTGTGAGCAAGCAAGGGCTTTTCTCTTTTCCATTTTCATTCTGCACTTTGTTGCAAGAGGAAGCCACTACAGAAGGCTTCATCTTTTACATACTGAGATATAAATGAAATTTACCCTATTATTCAACATTCTGTACATCCCCCAACCTCTCCATCCAAAGTCCAGTGGAGACAGTCTTCTGTTTTATCCTTTATCTCATCCGCACACCTAATCCGTTCTTGCCTATTACTATGTGCAATAGCAAGGAGAACGTTACTGTTACCCATCAGGGGAGACAGACGTCAGTTCTGAGAAGTAATGGATAATATAGCTTGCGAGGTGAAAAGCAATCACATATGTATAAGACAGCCCAGGGGCAGAAGTGCACTTTATAAACCAGAAAAATTCAGATTCCAAGAACTCGTCACGAATCAGAAAGCAATTCAGAAGAAAGAAGTAAAGGTAGGCGATATCCTAATACGTCTAAATTATTTGCTTATATGAGGAAGCAATACGTATGTGAAGACTGCGGCTGCCCGCAACGCACGCAGTGCGCCCTTGTAAGAGGGCGGCCACCTTAGTGCCGCATTTTGGCACATCCACTACGCTCCACTCGCTGGGACCCCCCACGGGAGTCCCCCATGTCCGGCACTCTTACCATGTCATTTCCGGAGCGGAGGGGGTGTAGAAGTGAGATTCCTATCAGTCTCACTGGTGCAGGGACACCCTTTGTCTACGGGTTCACAAATGAGGATCAACACTGGAGTGGAAACAAAATACAAGTTTATTTCACTCATGAGAGGAGTCCCATCATTCAGACACTCAATCAATCAATCAATCATGTCACTTATATAGCGCACTACATACCCGCGAGGGTCTCAAGGCGCTGGGGGAAGAGGGGGGTGGTGCTGCTACTGATCGAAGAGCCAGGTCTTGAGGAGTCTTCTGAAGGCCAGTAGGTCTTGGGTCTGTCGGAGGTTGGTGGGGAGGGTGTTCCAGGTCTTGGCGGCGAGGTGGGAGAAGGATCTGCCGCCGGCGGTCGTTTTCCGGATGCGGGGGACTGTGGCGAGGGCGAGGCTGGTCGAGCGGAGCTGGTGGGTGGGGGTGTAGAAGCTGAGTCGTCTGTTGAGGTAGGCTGGTCCGGAGTTGTGGAGTGCTTTGTGTGCGTGGGTGAGGAGCTTGAAGGTTATCCTCTTGTTGACAGGGAGCCAGTGCAGGTCTCTCAGGTGGGGTGTGATGTGGCTGCGTCGGGGGATGTCGAGGATAAGACGTGCAGAGGCGTTCTGGATGCGTTGCAGCCGTCTCAGGAGCTTAGCCGTCGTTCCTGCGTAGAGGGCGTTTCCGTAGTCCAGCCTGCTGGTGACGAGGGCCTGGGTGACTGTTTTTCTTGTTTCGGTGGGGATCCACTTGAAGATCCCGCGGAGCATTCGGAGGATGTTGAAGCAGGATGAGGAAACGGCGTTGACCTGCTTAGTCATGGAGAGGGTGGGGTCGAGGATGACCCCTAGGTTGCGTACGTGGTCGGTGGGTGGCGGGGCTGTTCCCAGTGATGTTGGCCACCAGGAGTCGTCCCAGGCTGAAGGGTTGGAACCAAGGATGAGGACCTCCGTCTTGTCCGAGTTCAGCTTCAGGCGGCTGGTCCTCATCCATTCGGCGACGGCCTTCATTCCTTCGTGGAGGTGGGCTTTGGCGGTGTGAGGGTCTTTGGTGAGGGAGAGGATCAGCTGGGTGTCGTCGGCGTAGGAGATGATGTTGAGGTTGTGCTGTCGGGCGACGTGGGCGAGGGGTGCCATGTAGATGTTGAACAGAGTTGGGCTGAGGGAGGAGCCTTGGGGTACGCCGCAGATGATCTTGGTGGCCTTGGATCGGAAGGGGAGAGGCGGACGCTTTGTGTTCTGCCGGAAAGGAAGGATGTGGTCCAGTCCAGGGCCTTCTCTTGGATCCCGGCGTCGTGAAGGCGTGTTCGTAGTGTGTGGTGGCAGACCGTGTCGAAGGCGGCTGATATGTCCAGGAGGATGAGGGCTGCTGTTTCTCCGTTGTCTAGCAGGGTCCTGATGTCATCGGTGGCGGCGATGAGGGCGGTTTCGGTGCTGTGGTTGCTGCGGAAGCCGGACTGGGAAGGGTCCAGGATGTTGTTCTCCTCGAGGTAGCGGGTCAGTTGTTTGTTGACGATTTTCTCGGTGACCTTCGCGGGGAACGGGAGCAGAGAGATGGGTCGGAAGTTCTTGAGGTCCTTGGGGTCTGCCTTGGGTTTCTTGAGTAAGGCGGTGATCTCGGCGTGCTTCCAGCTTTCCGGGAAGGTTGCTGTCTCGAAGGAGATGTTGATTATTTTCCGGAGATGGGGCGCGATGGCTGTACTGGCTTTGTTGAAGATGTGGTGAGGGCACGGGTCTAGCGGTGAACCGGAGTGGATGGTGTTCATGATCTCGCTGGTGTCCTCGTCGTTGATGTTGGTCCAGGAGAGCAGGCGGTTGGTGGTTGTGGGGGCAGTGGTCTCGGTGGTTGCCGGGGCGGTCGTGGTGTTGAAGCTGTCGTGGATGTCGGCGATTTTGCGGTGGAAGAAGGTGGCCAGTGAGTCGCACAGGTCTCGCGACGGCTGGATGTCGTTGGTGTTGGAGCTGGGGTTGGAGAGTTCCTTCACGATGTTGAAGAGCTCTTTGCTGTTGTGTGCGTTGTTGTCTAGGCGGTCTTTGAGTGAGGCCCTTTTGGCGGATCTGATGAGGTGATGGTGACTGCGGGTGGCGCTCTTGTGGGCGGCGTAGCTGTCCGTTCGTGGAGCCAGATCTTCTCCAGTTTTCGGCATGTTCGTTTGGAGGCCTGGAGGTCTTCGGTGAACCAGGTGGCTTTCTTGCTGGTGTGGCTGTTGGGCGGATTCTTGAGCGGGGCGAGGGTGTTGGCGCAGTCGTCGATCCACTGTCTGAGGTTGCGGGCGGCGGTGTCGGGGTCGGAGGGTTCGGCGGGTGGGCTCAGGGCGAGGGTTGTGGTTAGCTGGTCTTCCGTGACTCTGCTCCAGCAGCGGCGAGGCATTTGTTCGGTGCGGTGGTGCGTGGTGGGCTTCCTGTAGGTGAAGTGGATGCAGTGGTGGTCAGTCCAGTGGAATTCGGAGGTGTGGTTGAAGGAGACGTGTGGGCTTGCGGAAAAGATGGAGTCTAGCGTGTGGCCGGCGGCGTGGGTGGGTGTAGTCACGAGCTGTCTGAGTCCGAGGGTGGCGAGGTTGTCGATCAGGGTGGTGGAGTTGGTGTCCTTGTTGTTCTCGAGGTGGAAGTTCAGGTCCCCGAGGAGGATGTAGTCCGTGGAGGCGATGGCGTGTGTGCTGGACGAAGTCAGCAATGGAATCGCTGAACTGTGGTCGGGGTCCGGGGGTCTGTAGATGAGGGTTCCTCTGAGGGTGGTGTTGGGATCGGTGTGGATCTGGAAGTGCATATGTTCGGCGGTGCTGAGGGTGTCGTCGGTGTTGGTTGAGACTCTGAGGGTGTTCCTGTGGACGATGGCGATGCCTCCTCCGACTCCGTTGGTGCGGTCCCTGCGGGTGATCTTGTATCCGTCCGGGATGGCAATGGCGATGTCGGGGGCTGAAGCGGGATTCAGCCAGGTCTCCGTCAGGAATGCGACGTCTGGGGAGGTTGAGTCGAGAAGGTCCCAGAGTTCGATGGCGTGTTTGCGGGCGGAGCGGGTGTTGAGGAGGATGCATCTGAGGTAGTTGGGTTCTTTCCTGGGCGGTGGTTTGGCGGGGCGGGTGCTGGCGAAGCTGCAGTTCCGGCAGGTGAAGGGCCCTTGGGTGCGCTTCGGGGTGGCCTGGTAGCAGGCGTGATCTTTTCCGGGGTTGAGTGCGTGGAGGGTGCTGGCGTCGTATCGGCGTCTGTTGATGTGGCGGGGGATGCCCGGACCAGGGGGTCTGGCGCTGGGCGCGGTCACGGCACGGACGGGCGCAGACGGGCTTGCCTTAGGCGCGCCTTCGGCGCGCCAGCGGCGCGGCCGCACAGCGGCCGCCATAAATGGGGAGGTGGGAGGGAGGAGCAGGGAATGGGGCAGCGAATGGGCAGTGAGGGGGCGGGGCCGCAGGGGCGCAGCGGCGGGAAACAGGCACAGAAGGGAGAACGAGCACAATCAGGGCATCAAGGGGGCACAGAAAGGAAAAGAAAACGAGCACAATCAGGGGCAGCAAGGGGGCACAGAAAGGAAAAAACGAGCACAATCAGGGCATCAAGGGGGCACAGAAAGGAAAAGAAAACGAGCACAATCAGGGGCAGCAAGGGGGCACAGAAAGGAAAAAACGAGCACAATCAGGGCATCAAGGGGGCACAGAAAGGAAAAGAAAACGAGCACAATCAGGGGCAGCAAGGGGGCACAGAAAGGAAAAACAAGCACAATCAGGGGCAGCAAGGGGGGCACAGAAAGGAAAAAACGAGCACAATCAGGGGCAGCAAGGGGGCACAGAAAGGAAAAACGAGCACAATCAGGGGCAGCAAGGGGGGCACAGAAAGGAAAAGAAAACGAGCACAATCAGGGGCAGCAAGGGGGCACAGAAAGGAAAAACGAGCACAATCAGGGGCAGCAAGGGGGGCACAGAAAGGAAAAAACGAGCACAATCAGGGGCAGCAAGGGGGCACAGAAAGGAAAAACGAGCACAATCAGGGGCAGCAAGGGGGCACAGAAAGGAAAAAACGAGCACAATCAGGGGCAGCAAGGGGGCACAGAAAGGAAAACGAGCACAATCAGGGGCAGCAAGGGGGCACAGAAAGGAAAAACGAGCACAATCAGGGGCAGCAAGGGGGCACAGAAAGGAAAAACGAGCACAGTCAGGGGCAGCAAGGGGGGCACAGAAAGGAAAAAACGAGCACAATCAGGGGCAGCAAGGGGGGCACAGAAAGGAAAAACGAGCACAATCAGGGGCAGCAAGGGGGGCACAGAAAGGAAAAAACGAGCACAATCAGGGGCAGCAAGGGGGGCACAGAAAGGAAAAAACGAGCACAATCAGGGGCAGCAAGGGGGCACAGAAAGGAAAAACGAGCACAATCAGGGGCAGCAAGGGGGGCACAGAAAGGAAAAACGAGCACAATCAGGGGCAGCAAGGGGGGCACAGAAAGGAAAAACAAGCACAATCAGGGGCAGCAAGGGGGCACAGAAAGGAAAAACAAGCACAATCAGGGGCAGCAAGGGGGCACAGAAAGGAAAAACGAGCACAATCAGGGGCAGCAAGGGGGCACAGAAAGGAAAAGCGAGCACAATCAGGGGCAGCAAGGGGGGCACAGAAAGGAAAAAACGAGCACAATCAGGGGCAGCAAGGGGGCACAGAAAGGAAAAGCGAGCACAATCAGGGGCAGCAAGGGGGCACAGAAAGGAAAAGCGAGCACAATCAGGGGCAGCAGCAGGGCACACAGACGGAGCTGTGTGGTGGGGGAGCGACCTACCAGTCAAGGTGCCCGAGGGAGGGAACTGATAAGCACAAGTTCAAGCACGGCATTTATACAGTTTGGTGCCTCGTGAAACACATTGGAAACCACTTCGTCATGATGAAATGCAGACTGCTAACTCCTGATAAACCCCTACCCACGTCATCTTTGTAGATAGGCAAGGGAGGTTACAGGCGTTGGTGGGCTTATAGATTAAGCATCTGTGTGCTCGGGCCTTTCGGCAGGGCAGGGCCCCTACTCTGGCACGCAAGTATTATCAGCACAACCAGCTTTTCAGTGAACACGCAAGTCCTTACTTTGCAAAAAGTCCCCGCAGAAACACAAAATGGGTGTTCACAGACAAAATGGGGGAGAGCGGAGGCTAACTTAACAGAATACATTTTCACCGTTTAACAGGGGCGGGGTCAGATACTTATACCTGTCCCACCCAGTGGCCGTCCTCTTTGTTCCCCTGCGGGACAAGCAGGTGGAGTTACAGGGCGATCCGGAGGCTGATTGGTGCATAGGGGTACCCTGTTAATGAGCACAGCAGCCAAACTCCATGGAACTCATTTGTGGAAGGTTTATAAGTATCACTGAACTTTCTGTGTAGAGTGAATCTTTGTAACGGCAACAATGTTCTTCAATCAGAATTTGTGAAAAGGATTACAACACAGCCAGTATTTGTGAGTAACTGTGGTTCAGCTGAACCGAGTTTTATTTAACAAAGATTATTTAGAAAAACAATTTATAGGTGAATCTCAAAGCAATAGGAGAATTTTAGGAAAAAGGAATGAGTGAACCCCAGGTGTAAAGACAAACCAAAACCGAAATCAAAGAAGAAAAGTGAAGTAAAACATGAACATGTATTGGTTGCTTTATATCAAAAGACAGCACTTTATATTCAATACAATTAAAGACACAGGGAATTAATCATTTCACACAAAATGAAAAACAGTCTGTCTTTGTACATGTGTCGACGGCGTTTTAACCCTTGAAGGGATAAAAGGGTCTCATCAAGACTGAAATTGCATGGAGTCTGGTGAAGAAAAGAATGGCATGATTAAGGGTCTTGGAGGAACCGGATGGAGCTAAAGGTATAGAAAGAAGGATACAAACTGGCTGGAATTGTAGGCGAACTGATCCACAAGGTAGGGACCACTAGGCAGTAGAAACAATGATCATTCCTGGTTAGCGAAAAGGCATTTAAGATGGACATGTACGGTACATAAGCCCCTTTATTATCGCCTGTAAAATTAGAGGAGCTCATGTTTAAAATATTAAACTATCACAACTTTGGCGGTCTAACCGCCATTGCACCGCGGCAGCTGCCAAGGAACCGCCGTTTTCCTGGCAGTGGCACGGCAGTCACCTGACCACGGCACCACCGCCAGAGGCCCCCTGGTGCCCATTTGCATGGGGATGCATGCAGGGGGGCACAACATGTGCCCTCCTGTGGACTTTACAGTCCATGCCGTGTGCAGGAACGTTTTTTGGTGTTCCCATTGCGGTGCCCATTTTCAGAGGCACCGCTGTAGGACTGCCAAAAGGTGGGCACACAGACTTGGTGGTGCAGGAGCGGGCCGCCGGCGTGGCGATCCGCTCTTGCACCACCAAACTCGTAATCAGGCCCTAAATGTTGTTTTGTTACATTCTGGCACTTTTTTTATTCTTTTTCAAATTCTGTTCAGTTTCCCGAGTAAAAAGTAATTGAAACAAAAACCATGCCATTTAAAGATTATAACCGTTGAATTCAATGTACTATTTTGAGTTACCATAAGATCTATATTTACTTTTCCTCCAGTATTTTGAAATGTGCTTCTCTTTTACTTTTTTTGAGCAACACTTCAAAGACAAACATTGACAAACCCAACAGCTCGGTGTTCACATTATGAAGGTGACACCTATTGGCTTTGACAATGTTTGTTTCAAAGATAGAGCCAGGGCTGGTCTTAAATATTACTTGAAGTCAGATGTAAAACCATGTAAAGTCATAACTCCATGATTCCTAATTTTCTCACGTACAAAAAGATTGTTCGTGCATATGGCTCATATAAAGTCTACATAAGTTAGAACCTCCATCCTATTTACGTTCCCCCTTCATCTAAGATAGACCATCCTCTCCAAGTGACCATATTTTGTTATTTGTTCACTCCGTGAAGGTTTGACATATACATTTAGCTTTCAGGAAGTTCTCAGTTGTCCCAAGGAATGTGCATCAAAATCTATGCACATTGTGAATTTCTATGTGTACTTATACTGCCCTACACTTATTCTTGAGGATAGTCAATTTTGTGAATGTCTGTCGGATTGCTACTCACTGTGCATGGTGTAAGTGTCATTGGTTGCAATCATTTGGGACAATATGGTGTGCTACTGCACTAGGACACGTTTTCAGCTATTTTTACTCAGTGGAGGTACTTTGTGGATTCAATCGAGTGGTTTCATGTCAGCTTTCCTGGATGAATGCCTTCATAAAAAGCTCAGTCTTTAACTATTTAGTGTTTACAGTCCACGCCTGGCAGTTGAAGCAGCTAGTTCATAGTCAAATTGGATTGGAATACTCCAAGAGGCAAGCTGTAAGCAGGGCTGGCTTTAGGGCTGTGCGACCGGTGCAGCAGCACCTGGTGCTGAGCTCGGGAGGGGGTGCTGTGCGTAGAAATAGCTTACGGGTTTGACAGCATCTGCTGCAGAGTTCCTTGTGTGCTCAGCAGTTTTCAGACAACAATAAAAATGTCAAGATAACTTTAGTGATTAATGTTCCTTCGAGAGAGAGATCAGAGTTTTGTCTAGTGGCAGTTTTGACTCATCATAAAGTTGTGCAGAGGGTACCATGCAGATCACAGAAGGGTATTTTATGTGGCTAGCACAGTGGGTTACTGCTTTTGTCACAGAGATTCTTTTGTTACTTGCAGTTCATAAGTTATAATCCTCATATAGCACAGTGACCTACGAACAGTCATCAAAGAGCTGCACGCAAACTGCATGGTATAGGTTAGAATGCTATGCCCCCCATCTTTCATTATCCTAATGTTACTAAAGGGTTTATGTTGTAGCCTCCAGCATAATCACAACAGAAGACGATGATTAAATAACATCCTTAAGTTTATTCACGGTTCAACGAGCCACCGCTGCCCTCACACGACAGGAGAGCTCCAACTGACAAATGTCGAACCCTCCCGCTTGTGAGCAGCTATGGCAACCCCTCAGACATTCCGAGGGTTAAGAGAAACAACCCTTGCTAAACACAACATATTACCTCTTTTTTTTCAACAAAACAAAGTCTACCTCAGCAAACATAAAAATGCAAAACACCACCCTCCAAAACATAAACTCCCCAAAAAAACTGAAATAGTAAAGAAAGCAATGAGCTACACTCGAGAAAAAGCAGAAAGTACATCATCTTAGCTTCCAGGGTACATGTTTCACACGACTCGACCTTCGTGGTTCCACACAGGAACTTTGTTCACCGGCAGAGGGCAGGGCTAAATCGACATTGTGTCCCAAATGGTTTGAAGCTCCAGACACTTTCACCACCTTGCTGGCATTCCACCAATGCCCACCACGTACCATAACGGCACCACCACACACTCTCTCGACACGCACAGGATCACTGTATACCGCACCTCCATTTCTGACAAAGTCTGTATTTTTAACGCGAACCATGTCGCCAGGGACAACAAAACAGGTCTCACAGACTTCTTGAGATCATATCCATTTCTCATTTTCTCCTGGCCCGCTTCCACCCTGGACTCCACAGCCCCTTGATCCACCCAGCATGAACTTTGTCATGAACCGTCTTGAGTAGCCAAGCAGGATATAAAGCGGACGTGGGCATGCGACCTCTGAGCGACACAAATGGCGCAATTTTTGGAGAGAATGTGGCGTAGGGCGGTAAAACCACAACATTGACCTAACCGCACCCTCCACATCGTAACCGTTGCTCTTTGTCCACTTGATGCATTCAACAACCACCCTATTCATCCTTTCCACCAATCCGTTAGTTTGTGGATGACAAACTGAACTCCTCAAATGTTTAATACCCGACTCACCCAGAAATGTGCTCATCTCGTGGTTCACAAATTGCACCCCATTGTCAGACACTAACACTTCAGGGAAACCTTCTCTCATAAAAATCTCCTTTAGGAAATTAACAGCACAACTTGCAGTGGGTGACGCACAAAAACGTACTTCAGGCTTACTATGGTAATCCATCAAAAGAAACGCAAAGCGTAAATGGTGTGGAAGAAAATTGAAAGGTCCCACCAAATCAATTCCAACCTTCAACCATGGCTTCTGCGGGAATGGTATGGGCTGTAGCGGAGGTGTAACAACTTGGTACCCCTTCTCAGCCCCAAAACATACAACACACTCTTTAACCACAGACTCAATGTTCTTATCCATGGAAGGCCACCAGTAGTGTAATCTGACACGCCTCTTGGTCATTGGGGACCCTAAATGCCCATCATGGGCACAGCCCACCAGTGAAACACGAACGCCAACGGGGGGAATGCACCTGTCATCTCTCATAATCACCCCATCTTCAATGGACAATTCCTCAGCAATTTTACAAAACGGTTGAATATCTGGAGAAACACATCTCTCTCTGGGCCAACCCTTCACTATATATTCTTTGACCTTGCTAAGCACAGTATCCTCAATCTCCACCTTCTTCCACTCACTCTCGCTACATGCTTTGTTTTCCACAGCATCAACATAAGCGATAAAACAATCCTCTTTGTCCACCTCCACATCAAGCACCTCCTCTTCGCAGATAGGAAGTCTGGACAGAAGATCAGCTCTGACATTATCATTACCCGGAATGCGCTTGACAACAAAATCATATTGTAGCAATTTCGTAGTCAGGCGTGCTATACGTGGCGTAGCATATTTTAGTCTGTCACCACCAAGAATGTAAACAAGAGGCTTATGATCAGTTTGTATCACAAATTCCCTGCCCCACACGCAACTCCTGAATGTCTCACAAGCCCAATAGCATGCCAATAACTCTTTTTCGCTCACGGACTAATTAAGCTCTGGATCACGCAACACCCTGGACGCATAACTAATGGTCACTTCACCTTCCTCCAGATGTTGTATCAACACAGCGCCTAAACCGTAGTTACTAGAATCAATCGTGATGGTACAAGTTACACACGGGTCATAGGCACTGAGGGTTTTTGCATTAGTCAACTCTGAATTGACCAACATGAACGTGTCTTGACAATTATCATTCCATTCAAACGGGACATTAGCTCTTAACATGTTCGACAGACCCTTCATCTTAGCTGCATAATC
>CAWUFW010001527.1:0-155000 GCA_963921515.1 Calotriton arnoldi | reverse complement strand
TCTACACTCTCTACCCCCTCTCTACCTCTCCTCACACCTCTCTACCTCTCTCTCTACCTCTCTCTACCCCTCTCTACCTCTCTCTACCTCTCTCTACCTCTCTCTACCTCTCTCTACCTCTCTACCTCTCTACCTCTCTCTACCTCTCTCTACCTCTCTCTACCTCTCTACCTCTACCTCTCTCTACCTCTCTCTACCTCTCTACCTCTCTACCTCTACCTCTCTACCTCTCTACCTCTACCTCTCTACCTCTCTACCTCTCTCTACCTCTCTCTACATCTCTCTACCTCTCTCTACCTCTCTACCTCTCTCTACCTCTCTACCTCTCTCTACCTCTCTCTACCTCTCTACCTCTCTCTACCTCTCTCTACCTCTCTCTACCTCTCTCTACCTCTACCTCTCTCTACCTCTCTCTACCTCTCTACCTCTACCTCTCTACCTCTCTACCTCTACCTCTCTACCTCTCTCTATCTCTCTACCTCTCTACCTCTCTACAGCAACTAAATCAGCATAATCAATTAAATAAGCCTTAATAAAGTTTGAATCCAGGAAGTTTAGACAGCATGCAGGTTTATTAAATATTAAAAATACAGAAGGCAAAAACAATAGTAACAAGCATTGGCATAGCCAATAGGTCTCGCCTTTGGGACCTTATAAGTGCTTAGCCATGCAACAGTTGATGTTGTTGCACCAAGGATATTGTGCTGCATAACTAAATACTTATAAGGTCCCAAAAGCGAGACCTATTGGCTATGCCAATGCTTGTTTGTTGAGCCAATGCACTTGTTTTCACAAATTAGGCGCTGTGCCACCCTCTCTCTGGGAGACATGTCTTAAACTGGGGGTTGCATTCAGAAAAGTGGTGGAGCGTATGACCACGCTTTATGGCCCCAATCAGGGACAGGGACAAGAAAGGGAGAAACAGACTAGCTTACCGTAAAGACCCGCCCATTAGTCAGGCTGATATGCACCGGCGCACCAAACCCACTAGAGGCACACTTTTTCTTCATTCTTTTTGTTTTATATCGCAACATAAAACATAGTGTAAAACATGAAACATCTATTTTGTTTTAGTTTATGTTCCCCAATATAAAAGATATCATAACATTTATTTATCTTTATCTCACACTAAATGGCCTAAACCATTTACAGAACAGGTACAGAACAGAAGAAAGGGAAACAGAAAACAGAGGAATACCGAAAACTATCAGGCTTGTCTTCCAATTTTCCAAGGATTTGAAACTCTATGGGTGTTCAGCGCTGGCCAGGCCTGCCCTCCTGTTCTCCAAGAAGGGACTGAAGACCCGCCTTCAATCAACACTGCATCCCTGTGCCACTCTGTCCTCCCAGCATCCCAGCCCCACTCCTGAGTATTCATCGTAGCTATGTTTGCACTTATAACATCTATCAATCTATCTATCTATCTATCTATCTATCTATCTATCTACCTATCTATCTACAAGCATGCATAAACAAAAGATAACATCAAATCAAACGCAACATATCAGCATAAGACAGGTGGTATTGTTTTCAATAGCTCTTCAATGGATGACATTAGAGCTTTAACAGGTCTCTATTGTCAAACCAAGTTGGGAAACCAGGGGAGCAGCAGGTGAGTGGCTGACAGTGGACTCCACCTGTGTTCACTAGGGTTGAGAGTGCTTTATAAACTTATAATGATACGGCGGTGGCACTCACCCTGTGGCTAGGAGTGCCAGATACATTCCAGATGTTCAGGATAACCACTGACTACATAAATGAGTTGTGTTTAGGGTTATTCTTTGCAAATGCATCCAGTGCTTACTTATTTTAAAAAAAATGCACAAGGGCCATAAGTGTTTTTTCAAGGCACTTGCCACCTGCACCACTGTTCACCAAGGCTGCCTCGTGTGTAGTCTACCTCTTGTCTCTTTCTTCCTCCACTTTAGTCTTCCTGCCTATTTATGAAGGCTTTTTTACTTCTCCCGTTATGATTGTTTTCCGTCTTCCATCCTTGTTTGCCTTTTTCTCTTTTCCTCTGGGTCAAATGCTAATGATGACAAATAAGTGCTGGACCACCAAAATGAGTGCTGGTGCCCACCACGTTCAGCCACCAGCTCAAATTAAGCACTAATGCCACTGGGGGAGGGACCGTGAGGTGGAGAAGCAGAGGTGCAGGACAGGCTCATGCCTGTCCAGGGGGAGCACTTTCTGTTACCCAGAACTATTGAACGAGCCGGGTTCCACGTTCTAGACTTACTCTGGAACCCCTGGTCGATGGCTCTTTGTTTCCTGCCAGAAAGTGTGGAGGGGAGAAAAATCACTAGCCAATTATACATTACCATTACAGTCGCCCATGTTACTGAAGAAAACATCTTCAGATCCAAAGTTAGTAAGTTTATTACAAAGCCAAGAAAAGTTGAACATACAAACACCTCAGAATGAGGGTGTAAAAGTACATGGGTACTAATACAAAACCAAATCTACGAGTGAAATTTAGGCAGTACAACATGCACAGGACGACCAATTCCAATATTAGTACGCAGAATATAACTGCTCCAACATCAATAGCCCCCTTCATTGGAGGTTCGTAAGTGAAAAGCATTAGTCTGTCCCTACACTACGACTATCGTGACATCCCTACTTAGCATTTCCCAGGCAAGTTCTAGAAAAAGGTGTCAGCACGTGAAGGCTTCCTAAAAAGTATACCCACTTGAATGGGTCAAGAAGCATAAAGCTACAGAGCTCGTTCTAAGATGCTCTCTCCTCTCAAGGCACGACAGAAGTCCCCAGACTCTGTCCCTAACCCCTACACAAAAATCGTAGGTCACACCCATCTTCATATCACGTGCTCATCCATCCAGCTAGACACCTCCTTGTAGGTAACTTTCCACGCGGCAACGATGCTCCCAGGCTCTTGCTCGATGACCTCGATTCCCAGGCCTTCACCGGTGAGAAAGAACACCGTCCCACACTATCAGTATCGCTTGTTCAAATGTATCTTCTCCTCCCTAAGCCTAGCTCCTAAAACAAAAGCGTTATTCTAACTAACAAGAATGAATTTTTCCACCGTCTACAGAAACGTGAGAAAGACAAACTCCACATGCACATGAATTCTAATAGCAACCTTTAACATGAGAGCGAACAGGGAGAAATACACGTTAAGGCCTAACGAATTCGGTCAACATAAGAACAATACATAAGCTTTAAGAAGCACATGCATGTTTAAATCATTAGATTCGACTTGTTACATAAACACATTAATATTGTATACGTTCATTAGTTAGGAATGCACTTTTACACTTGAGACGTCATCTAAACACAAGTAACTACAACGTTAATTTCTTCGTCTTACAGGAAATAAATGCTCAACACTTCACTCTGCACGTCATTACAATACACAATCTAATAACCAAATGTTAACACACCAAAGGATTATATGTGTGGGTGCGGACTACTCATAATTATAATGCACCCCTACAAATGAAAGAGCGAAATCGCGCTCTATCACTGTTTAAGGGTGTGGGCGGAGACCGGCAATGCTGCGCCTCACAACCACTGCCCTGCAGCGACTATGACAGGGCCGATATGTCCAGCCCTAGAATTATTGGGTCTGTTTTTTTCGGACCCAATAATTCTGGACCCAGACGCACTTGGATTTGCGACTTTGGGTATTTCACTCAGAGTTATCACTTCGAGCGAAATACCCCAACTCCAAATAAGGACCTAAATGTATATTACTTGTTTATCGTGAAAGTCTGTTCTGATCGAACTGTCCTGGACACTCATTGGACACCCATTGGAAGCATTTTCTAAGTCTTATGAATGATGTGCTAGGCTATAACCCAGTCTGCAGTGGTTTAATTATTGGTATCCAATCTACTCCATGCACTTGAGTTCAGTTGTTTAGATAGAAATATTAACGCTGCACAGCCCCTCCCAGCAGGATTCTATTACCAGGCAGCAGAAGTGGTTTACAGTCAATTAGAGACCCATGATTACTTCAGAGAGAAGCTCGGCAGATGGTTTCATACATTTTATTATAAGTTCCACAGTCGGTAAATGCATCTCTCTTCCAGACCCAGCAGAGCCCCCCGAGGATTCGCCCATGTTCAGGGCTGCAATGCAGACTGCTCAGGCAGCTCTGAAACCTCAATTACATTTAATACAGTTTTAATTACAGGCCTTCAAGGGTCTCATCGCAGTCTGGAGGGTTTGGGATTCTCTGTCTCAGCACACTTGCAGGGGTTGGAAGGTTCAGAAGTGGAAGGATACAATTTATCAAAGTTTAATATAACAATTATAATGATCCATGTGCAGAGGTATTGCATATCTGGATTTGTAGCACTGGCTCGAGTAAACAGCAGTGTTGATAATATGACTCTACAAGCTGACAACCCAAGCCCTGTGTTTGCAGCAGGAAGTGATGTCACCTCAAACCTGGTTACTTTTTGAGAAAGAGGATTCAGTAGGACAGTCTTCCTGTTCATATGGAGATGACGTTAGTCTTAAACTGGCAAGAGAAAAAAGGCACATCACCCAGCATTAGGAAATCCTACAATATCCCCCCTCTATCTGACCCAAAGCCCTCTCCCCTTCTCTAGAGTCCATCCTTCCACCTCCCAGCCCTCTGTTCTAAGTGTACATGTCTGTGCATCTTCCCCCTGCGTTCTTGTCTTACTTACCTACTGTAAACACCTTTCTGGGCTAAAGAACGATGATGGATTCAACCCAGATCTGTGACGGGGGGTGAGTGTCTGAAAAGTTTCAGCGCTCCGTCCATCATCTCCTTGTGTTTGCTTTTGGCTTCTGTAGGCCGGCTCTTACCAGAAGACAATAACAGTTCTATGTAAAGTATGTCCTTGGTTCTTGGGGGTAGTAATGCACTATGTAAACACCCAAAATTAATTAAATCAATAGGAACCGACAATCAGACTCTCCAGGAGCCTGCACATCAGTAGGTTGTGACTTTCAGAGGGTCGCAAGGTCGAACACTCAAGGCTCTGTCTTGAAGGGTAGAGCTCGGTAGAACACTTCAGGTAGATATCCTGCCTGGTGCTGCAGCACACTCACTATACTCTCATGGCCAAGGTAAGGAGGACCACGCTTCCGAATAACCGATTGTGCGGCAGGGGCCTCTCTTGAAGGTTCTTGCACAATGTTGGAGCCAACAGTGCAGTGAAGTGCATGGGTCGCTTGGAGAACAACCAGGGATCACTGGCGGTGGAGGACTCACGTGTCCCCTAGGCTGGCTGGTGCTTCACACTTCATGGAAAAGTGATCACAGAGGGGAGCAGTCCTCCCATAAGGAGTCATAGTGAGTGAAAGCAGTTCTCGGGTGCAACCGTGAATACGGAGGTCCATAGACCTCATAGGGAGCTACACAGACTGGGCCGTGGTCATTAGCCTCCATCTTTGTAAGACGTGGATTCAAGCTCCTTAATGGAGTGCTCAAGGGGACTGAACTCAGACTCTGTCCTAAGGGGAGGCAGATTCTCTCCATCGTGGGGTGCTCCCTCTTTTCTTTGGGTGGCTCAATGACTGGCCCTTACCATGCCTCTCCTACAGTCAAATACATCATGCTTCACCCAACACCAAGCCTTCACTAGAGGAGTTAACACCTACTGTCTTCAGCACTGCTACTCTGTAGGTGCAACAGGCACCAAAAGGACAGAGTCAAGTTAAAAATGAAAATGGGTAGGGTTGACAAAGGTGCAATACCAAAGTTACTGGAGTGGTGGAGGTTCTCCTGTCAGTTTTACTTCAATAAAAGTCCAGTGCTGTTATATTGCAATAGGAAAAGCGGAATCCATAGAAACTCCTGAGGCCATAATCAAGGAGTCATCCTGAATTAACAAACATACCCCAGTTTCCTTGTGGGATCACCCTGGGGTAATGCAAGCTAATGCTGAAGAGATAATGAGACTAGTCAACCCCATCAGAAGCATCTTTGGGATCACCGTGGAGTAATATATATATAACCCTACCAGAAGTTAGCATAGGGTCATCCTGGAAAATACAGCCCCATCCTGAAGTCTTCATGGGGTTATCCTGGAGTAATACAGCCCAATCCTGAAATCCTCATGGGACCATCCTGGGTTATTGAGCTTCACCCTGAAGTCATCATGGAGTCATTCCCCAATAATACAGCCCTAGCTTAAGGACTCCACGGCATTATCCTGGAGTAACAAAGATCATCGCGTTTCCATTGGAGACTTCATTTCCGACATTAAGTAGTTGCTGTGATTTCTCTTGGGTCATCTCGTGTAAATACTTGTCCGTATGCACATTTTTCAGATGAACTGGCCAGATGTGCCCACAACTATTCAGATTACTGCAGAATGGGGTCAGCCGATGGCTTTGCAATGACTCCAAAAAGATCTTTTTTGGCCCGAGTAGTGTGGAGCTCGGCCCTTTTTGCGTGCTGCTCCTTTTAAATGCTTTCATCTTTGTTAGAACCCATTCAGAGGGGAAGAGGCACAGGGCTAGCAGGGGTAACTGAGCCTCAACTGTGGTGGTGTTTTTTTTTTTACCACTACAACATTGCAAACTAGGCCAAGTATTCCCTTACCACACTTTACTCTCAGGGTACTGAGTGCAAACAGTCTAAGGCATCTCAGGAAGGTAGTTTGTGGGAAGAGACTCAGAACTCATCAATCTTAAAATAGGCACAATAAGTGAATACCTAGAACTGTGCTTTTCTTTTTAAGAAAACAGAAGGACTTTATTCACACCACAATATAATACGGAAGATGGTGAAAAGGTGGCACTACCGTGATCGACATTATGAGGTCTACAGAGATTCACTACACATAGAGGCAGAAAGTCTTCAATTCAAGGGCAGCTGCAGACTCATTACAGTGAGGTGGAGCAGCTTTCGTGTATTCTGGTCTGTCCGTAATCTTTAACTACGCAGTTCTTTCATGCGGTTTGCAGTGTGTAGGAGAGTAGGATCTGCTTCTTATAGTTACCCCCACTTTTTGCTGATGTTTCACTGTTTTTGACTTAGTCTGACTGGGATCCTGCTATTCAGGACCCCAGTCTAGCTGCTTTCTCCTATAAATTTATTGCATGTACTTTAGGTACACTCCAGATTGGATTCTGGAGTACCCTTATAAGTCCCTAGTATATGGTATACTATGTACCAACGGCATAGGTACCCCAGAGGCCTCCCAGGGGCTGCAGCATGTATTGTGCCACCCCTGAGAGGCCATCCAAAATGACACAACAGGTCTGCTACTGCAGCCTGTGTAAGGTGGTGCATGCACCCCTTACTTAGATATAGGTTCACTATATCTATCCTAATCACTGCACATATAAGCCTATCAGTCACCCCTATGGCAGGCCTTATCAATCCTGAAGGCAGGGTGCTGGGTTTTATGTGAGAGGGTGCCCATGCATGAGCAGAGCCCCTCTGCAGCCTTCGGAACCACTATTCCGGGGTTGTCTGTGATGCAGCCAACCATATACTCTTAAGTGCATTATAACCTTGCGGTAAATGCTAACTTTAAAACGGCTGCAAGGAATTATGTCGTGTTTGGTGTCAAACACCTTGGAATCATACCTCCACACCAGTAACTGGTGTGGGAGGTATGATTCCTCCCTCCTAGAGGGAGAAATATGACAACACCGGTACACCCGGTACCAGCTTCACAGAACCCTGGCATCACAAAATGGATACTGCCAGCCACAGACACGAGTCTGCCCTCCTGCTGCTGGACGAAACTCCGGCAGGGGAGGCTGGACAATAGGTTTCCTGTCACAGGGAGGTGTGACCACCTCCCAGACAGGCTTTAGTGTATTGGGGCTGGGTGGGTGCACTCTCAGAGTGCTTTGATGTCTGCACTGGGGGCACATTTGGTGTCCCTGGGCATAGTCCAGCTCAAACCGGTTTCAGGGGCTATCAGCCCCTGCTCTGGCGTGAAACTGGACAAAGGACATGGGTGTAGCCACCCCTCTGTCCTGACCCTCCCATAGGTGGGTCCCCAGAGTTTGGCCCACCCCTTCCTTGGGTATAAAGTAGGAACCCCTGACTACAGGACTTTAGATATTACCTGGACTAAACTCTGCTACAGAAACCAAGTAACCTTCGACGATCTACGCTTTGCTGGACGACTGAAGAATCTCCCTTGGAGTAAAGGAGTTACTCCCCTGCAAGGCAGGCACCTCAACGCATCTGACCGGTTTGCATCTACGCAGCTCCCGACGGACTCCGAAGATTTTGCAACACAGGAGGTTGGTTTCTAAGCTTCGCCGAGGCCGACTAGTGCTCTCAGCAAACCTGAGACCCGCAGCCCTCGTAGGGACCGTGCAACCTGAACCCCTGGACACCGTGCACATTTGCAGCAGAATATGCTTCTAGGCGATCCCTGAGGCTGTGCTTTGGGCTACTTGTAGTCCAAGCCCCGAGCAGTGTTTGCACAGAAGATTACTGGCCTACACTGCACGAGTGTTCCATGGGCTGGTATTGTGTGATTCCTCTTGAGGTCCCTTTGCGATCCCTGGTCCGTTGACCTGTGGGTCCCTGAGAAGGCAACTTTAACTTTCAGTGGGCTTTCCTGGTTGCTCCAGACGTGCCCTGACTCTCCATCGCTTGGGGAGTCCCCAGGACCTTGCTGGTCCTCACCGAAGCATCTTTTCTCTGACCGCGTGGGTTGCAGTTGCCAAGGCTTGTTGGTTTTCAATCCAGAAACTGACCCCTCAGCACTCGACATCCTTTGTGGGACAGCTCGCCTGCAGAATCTGGTCATCTTTGACATCTCCTGGTCCCCGTGGCTGCAGAGTCAAGCTTCACCTCTTCGCACCTGAAGCACCCGACATCGGTGGGCATTCAATTGCTCCGCTCCTGGTCACGTGAAGTGACCCAGACTTTGTCCCCTCTGCTTTCAGGTTCTTCTCATCTCCGATCCAGGCTTGGGTCACACCGGACACTTTTCTTCTCCACGGCAGCAGCACTTCTTCGCATCACACCATTGAAAACGATCGAGGGTTTCCAACACCACTTGACCCCTATGCACCCGGCTTCCTGGGCTAGGTAACACGGGTACCTCGGTACTCACAAGGGTGCTGGCCTTAGAACCTTCTAAGTTTCACTGGGTTTGCTTGAAGTCCTCTCCGAAGTGTCCTTAAACTCTAAATTTCCAACCGCAACTTTCCCATAGAGTTGTACGGAGCTCGCGTCTGTGTTCCCACACTGCACCCGTCCTCCGTGGGTCCCCTGTGTCACTACCTTGGGTGGTTCCTTGGGGTCCCAGCAATTTTACGTGCTCTAGGCACTGTGTCTAGTCAAGTCGTGGTTGTTATACCACTTTCTTAATATATGGTTTGGTCTCCCTCTGGAGCCCACTGTGTATTGTGCTATTTACTGTTGTTCTAGTACTGTAATATTGTGTGCCTTGTTCTCTAATCTCATAAAGAGGTTAGTAGAGAGTGTTTAGTAATAAATACATATATTTTATATATACCTTGTGTGGTTCTCCTTTCATTTGGTCATTCAAGAGGTTATATACTGGTAAAACAAGCTGCTTTACATTCCTTCAAGACTTAGCCTGAAGGCTGCTCTCCACAGCTACCACTAGGATAGCTTTCTATAAAGGTTGTCTTTAACCTAATCATCAATAAGGGTCGATTGGACTGGTGCAAGGTGCCCACTTTAATTAGTGGACAGCATATACCAGGCCAACTTCTCACATTGGTGTGCAGCGGTTGGGATTCAAGCTTGCTATTGTTTTACCAGATAATCTCAGTGAGTGACTAACTGAAAACCACTAAAGGTACTTAGGTACATATAAATCAAGTCTAGAATAAAGTAAGTTCTACTGAACTTAGAGTTGGGTAAGTCAAGGGTCTAGCACACCCTTTCTCCAACTCAAGAGAGTCTCAGTTCCCACTAGAGTAGGTAGGTGCATACACCACACCACACTAGCATGTCTTCAAGGCCTGAAGTCAGTGACTCCTTGCCAACCAAGTACAACCATCTCACATTCCAAGAATTGAGAAACATGTGTACATCAAGGAAACTGAAGACAGGGAAAAACCCAAACACCCAAAGACTCATAGTGACTTTGCTTTTGGATGACCTCAGAAAGACCCCAGGGTCTGATGAGGCAGGCTAAGGGGGTGGGACAGCAGAAGAGGAAAGGCCAGGGAGTGAAAACCTCAATGACCTGGACTCTGATACTGGCCAGGAGGATCAAAATGATTCTAACCTGGAAACTCCAATCCTTCCTGAAGGTGAGGAAGGAGGCCCCAGTGGGCCTCTCTTTACCCCACCTGGAAGGGTTAACAGTTTACCAAGAAGATCCAGATCTCCTTCTCAGGAATCTAATCATTCTGGTACATCTGTAGGGAGCTCTGTTTCTCATAAAAGGGAGTCCTCTTATGAGAAGAAGTGCCAACTGCTTGAGTTTGAGAGAGCTAAGCTCAGAATCAAGAGAGAGCAATTGGCCTTAGATAGGGAATCCCTGGAGCTTCAGAGTGCTTCTCAGAAGTTGGGGCTAGAGCCCCATGGTGGCAGCCACAGTGTCCCTAGAGGTAGAGATCATTCTCATGACCATAGGAACCTGAACAAGAGTGTCCCTCCCTACCAGAGTGGGGATGACATCCACAAATGGATAACTGCACTGGAGAGGGCCTGCAAGGTAAAGAGGGTCCCTCAGGAGCAGTGGGCAGCAATCCTGTGGCTCTCCTTTGCAGACAAAGGTAGAGACAAGCTCCTCACTGTTAGAGAAGAGGATGCTGATAATTACAAAGTCCTGAAGAGTGCTCTGATTGATGGGTTTGGCCTAACCACTGAACAATACAGGTTAAAGTTCAGAGATACCCAAAAGGCACAGACTCAGGACTGGGTTGACTTTGTTGATTGTGCTACTAAGGCTCTGGAAGGCTGGTTACTTGGCAGTAAGGTGTGTGATTTCAAAGGATTGTATAATTTAATCATGAGAGAGCAGATCCTTAACAACTGTCAAAATCAACTGTTGCATCAGTACCTGGCGGACTCTGATCTGACCTCTCCCCAAGAATTGGGCCAGAAGGCAGACAAGTGGGTCAGAACCAGGGTGAGGCAGAAGGTTCAGAACCAAGGTGGTGACTCTAAGAAGCAAGATTCTAAAAACTCTGATAAGGGTGGGGAGAAGGGTAAAGACCAGAAGTCTTCTCAAGGGCCCCAAAAATCTGCATCTGAGGGGGAGTAACAATCCAACAAGGGAAAAGGTAAGAAGAAACCATGGTGTAAAATCTGTAAACAGAAGACCCATTGGACAAGTGATTGTACCAAGTCCAAGAACTCAACTCCAACCACCACTGCCCCTAAGGCAACTGTTCCCCCTAGTTCAGCTCCAAGTGGTAGTGTTCCAAATAAGGGTGAGTATGGTTAACCCTGGGATCTGAGATGGACTCTGGCCTAGTCAGAGTTCCAACTCAGGCTATGTTGATCTGTGATGGAGACATGGATATGGCCTCCTTATTTGTAAGCCCCAGTAATCTGGGCAAATACAGACAACAGCCTACAATAAATGGAAAAGAGGCCTTGGCATTCAGGGACACAGGAGCAAGTGTCACAATGGTGACAAAAGATCTTGTGGCTCCTGAGCAAATCATACTTGGTGAGATGTACCAAGTGACCAATGCTAGCAATGTCAGGACAGACCATTCCTTGGCAGTTGTTAATTTCTCCTGGGGAGGGGTAACTGGCCCTAAGAAGGTTGTGGTAAGTGCAGACCTCCCTGTTGAATGCTTGTTGGGCAATGATTTAGAAACTTCAGCTTGGGCTGAAGTGGAACTCAGGACTCATGCAGAAATGTTGGGTATCCCTGTAGATGTGTTTGCTATGACCAGGTCACAGGCGAAAATGTCTAACACTGAACAGGTCCTGGATCCTGGAAAAATGGACCAGGCACCTTCCAAGAGAAGGAGCAGTAGGGTTAAGGCAGTGTCTTCCCCCCTGCCTCAGAATCCAGATCAGTCTCTTGAGGGAGCTGATCTTAGTCCTGAAGAAGGAACTGTCCCAGATGAGCTTGAACCTGATCAGGTTGAGTTCTTGGGGATCAGGGGGCCCTTCCAGGGCAGATCTGAGCCAGGAGCAGCTGAGCTGCCCCTCTCTTGAACCCCTCAGACAGCAAGCTGCTGCTGAGGCTGCTGGGAGTGCTAGTGGGTCCCATAGGATCTACTGGGATGATGGACTCCTTTACTCAGAGTGTAGAGACCCCAAGCCTGGAGCCACCAGGAGGTTGGTTATACCTCTGAGGTTTAGGAGCTTCCTATTGACCCTAGCACATGATATCCCATTGGCAGGTCACCTAGGCCAAAACAAGACTTGGGACAGAATTGTCCCTCACTTTCATTGGCCTCATATGTCTGAAGACACCTAGGAGTTTTGTCGCTCCTGTGTCACCTGTCAAGCCAGTGGTAAGGCAGGTAGCACTACAAAGGCCCCCCTGATACCACTACCTGTGGTGGGGGTTCCCTTTGAGAGGGTAGGGATTGACATTGTTGGTCCCCTTGATCCTCAAACTGCATCTGGGCACAGATTTATACTGGTGGTGGTGGACCATGCCACTAGGTATCCAGAGGCAATTCCCCTTAGAACTACCACAGCTCCTGTGGTGGCAAGGGCCCTCCTGGGAATCTTTTCCAGGGTGGGTTTTCCTAAGGAGGTAGTATCAGACAGAGATGCAAACTTCATGTCTAGTTACTTAACTGCTATGTGGAAGGAGTGTGGTGTAAATTATAAATTTACCACCCCTTATCACCCACAATGCAATGGTTTAGTTGAAAGGTTCAACAAAACCTTAAAGGGCATGATTAAAGGTCTCCCAGAAAAGCTTAGGCGCAGATGGGACATACTTTTGCCCTGCCTTCTCTTTGCCTACAGAGAGGTTCCACAGAAGGGGGTTGGTTACAGCCCATTTGAGCTTCTGGTTGGACATCCAGTTAGGGGTCCATTGTGTCTAGTGAAGGAGTTACCTCTCAAACCCCCTAAACAGGATATTGTGGACTATGTACTTGGTCTCCGCTCCAGGATGGCTGAGTACATGAAGAAGGCAACTAAAAACCTTGAGGCTAGCCAGTAATTGCAAAAGGCCTGGCATGACCAACAGGCTGTGTTGACTGTTTATCAGCCAGGACAGAAAGTATGGGTGTTGGAGCCTGTGGCCCCAGCAGCCCTCCAAGACAAGTGGAGTGGCCCTCATACAATTATTGAGCAAAAGGGAGAGGTTACCTACCTGGTGGACCTAGGAACTCCCAGGAGCCCCCATAGGGTGCTCCATGTCAACAGGCTCAAACCATATGTTGACAGGGCAGACATGGGCTTGCTCATGGCTACTGGTGAGGGCAGGAGGAAGAGAGTGATCCACTCCCTGACCTGCTCTCACAGAACCCTGATGATGGTTCAGTAGATGGTGTAGCCTTGGCAGGCAGCCTCACTGACCAGCAGCAAACTGATTGCAGAAAAGTTCTCAACCAGTTTAGACATATGTTCTCACTGACTCCAAGTCAGACTACCTGGTGCACTCATGAAGTGGACACTGGGGACAGTCTGCCTGTTAAAAATTAGATTTACAGGCAACCTGACCATGTCAGGCACTGCATCAGGACTGAAGTCCAGAAGATGTTGGATTTGGGTGTGATTGAACCCTCAGATAGCCCTTGGGCTACTCCAGTAGTCTTGGTACCTAAACCTAACACCCAGGGTGGTAAGAGAGAGATGAGGTTTTGTGTTGACTACAGAGGTCTCAATGCAGTCACTAGGACTGATGCCCATCCAATCCCTAGGGCAGATGAGCTTATAGACACTTTGGCCTCAGCCAAGTTTCTGAGCACATTTGACCTGACAGCTGGCTACTGGCAGATCAGACTAGCTGAGGATGCAAAAGCCAAAACAGCATTCTCAACCCCTAGTGGGCACTACCACTTTGTGGTGATGCCCTTTGGTTTGAAGAATGCACCTGCCACTTTTCAAAGGTTGGTGAACAAAGACCTTACAGGCCTGGAAGCCTATAGTGCAGCATATCTAGATGATGTTGCTGTCTGTAGCTCCACCTGGGAGGATCAGCTGGTCCACCTGCGAAATGTTTTGGAGGCCCTGCAGAAAGCAGGCCTCACTATCAAGGCCACCAAGTGCCAGATAGGGCAGAGTCAAGTTGTATACCTGGGCCACCTTGTGGGTGGAGGCCAGGTTCAACCATTGCAGAGCAAAATCCAGACCATCATGGACTGGGTTGCTCCAACCACCCAGACTCAGGTCAGAGCTTTCTTGGGCCTGACTGGGTACTATAGGAGGTTTGTCAAAGGATATGGATCCATAGTGACCCCTTTGAATGACTTAACTTCCAAGAGAATGCCAAAGAAAGTTCAGTGGACAGTCAGCTGTCAAAAGGCATTTGATGACCTGAAGCAGGCCATGTGCACTGCTCCCATTCTGCAAAGTCCTGACTACTCCAAACAATTCATTGTCCAAACAGATGCATCTGAGTTGGGGGTAGGGGCTGTGTTATCACAATTGAATGATGAGGGTCAGGATCAGCCAGTAGCTTTTATTAGCAGAAGGCTGACCCCCAGAGAGAAACGTTGGTCAGCCATTGAGAGGGAAGCCTTTGCTGTGGTTTGGGCTCTGAAGAAGCTGAGGCCATACTTGTTTGGCACTCACTTCATTGTTCAGACAGACCATAAGCCCCTCTTATGGCTAAAACAGATGAAGGGTGAAAACCCCAAACTTTTGAGGTGGTCCATTTCCTACAGGGGATGGACTATACAGTGGAACATAGACCTGGGAGTAACCATGCCAATGCAGATGGGCTCTCCAGATATTTCCACTTAGAACATGAAGACTCAACTGGTCAAGGTTAGTTTAATGTCCTGACGTTTGGGGGGTTGTGTAGGAGAGTAGGATCTGCTTCTTATAGTTACCCCCACTTTTTGCTGATGTTTCACTGCTTTCGACTTAGTCTGACTGGGATCCTGCTATTCAGGACCCCAGTCTAGCTGCTTTCTCCTATAAATTTATTGCAGATTGGATTCTGGGGTACCCTTATAAGTCCCTAGTATATGGTATACTATGTACCAAGGGCATAGGTACCCCAGAGGCCTCCCAGGGGCTGCAGCATGTATTATGCCACCCCTGAGAGGCCATCCAAAATGACACAACAGGTCTGCTACTGCAGCCTGTGTAAGGTGGTGCATGCACCCCTTACTTAGATATAGGTTCACTATATCTATCCTAATCACTGCACATATAAGCCTATCAGTCACCCCTATGGCAGGCCTTATCAATCCTGAAGGCAGGGTGCTGGGTTTTATGTGAGAGGGTGCCCATGCATGAGCAGAGCCCCTCTGCAGCCTTCGGAACCACTATTCCGGGGTTGTCTGTGATGCAGCCAACCATATACTCTTAAGTGCATTATAACCTCCCGGTAAATGCTAACTTTAAAACGGCTGCAAGGAATTATGTCGTGTTTGGTGTCAAACACCTTGGAATCATACCTCCACACCAGTAACTGGTGTGAGAGGTATGATTCCTCCCTCCTAGAGGGAGAAATATGACAACACCGGTACACCCGGTACCAGCTTCACAGAACCCTGGCATCACAAAATGGATGCTGCCAGCCACAGACACGAGTCTGCCCTCCTGCTGCTGGACGAAACTCCGGCAGGGGAGGCTGGACAATAGGTTTCCTGTCACAGGGAGGTGTGACCACCTCCCAGACAGGCTTTAGTGTATTGGGGCTGGGTGGGTGCACTCTCAGAGTGCTTTGATGTCTGCACTGGGGGCACATTTGGTGTCCTGTGCATAGTCCAGCTCAAACCGGTTTCAGGGGCTATCAGCCCCTGCTCTGGCGTGAAACTGGACAAAGGACATGGGTGTAGCCACCCCTCTGTCCTGACCCTCCCATAGGTGGGTCCCCAGAGTTTGGCCCACCCCTTCCTTGGGTATAAAGTAGGAACCCCTGACTACAGGACTTTAGATATTACCTGGACTAAACTCTGCTACAGAAACCAAGTAACCTTCGACGATCTACGCTTTGCTGGACGACTGAAGAATCTCCCTTGGAGTAAAGGAGTTACTCCCCTACAAGGCAGGCACCTCAACGCATCTGACTGGTTTGCATCTACGCAGCTCCCGACGGACTCCGAAGATTTTGCAACACAGGAGGTGGGTGTCTAAGCTTCCCCGAGGCCGACTAGTGCTCTCAGCAAACCTGAGACCCGCAGCCCTCGTAGGGACCGTGCAACCTGAACCCCTGGACACCGTGCACATTTGCAGCAGAATATGCTTCTAAGCGATCCCTGAGGCTGTGCTTTGGGCTACTTGTAGTCCAAGCCCCGAGCAGTGTTTGCACAGAAGATTACTGGCCTACACTGCACGAGTGTTCCATGGGCTGGTATTGTGTGATTCCTCTTGAGGTCCCTTTGCGATCCCTGGTCCGTTAACCTGTGGGTCCCTGAGAAGGCAACTTTAACTTTCAGTGGGCTTTCCTGGTTGCTCCAGACGTGCCCTGACTCTCCATCGCTTGGGGAGTCCCCAGAACCTTGCTGGTCCTCACCGAAGCATCTTTTCTCTGACCGCGTGGGTTGCAGTTGCCAAAGCTTGTTGGTTTTCAATCCAGAAACTGACCCCTCAGCACTCGACATCCTTTGTGGGACAGCTCGCCTGCAGAATCTGATCATCTTTGACATCTCCTGGTCCCCGTGGCTGCAGAGTCAAGCTTCACCTCTTCGCACCTGAAGCACCCGACATCGGTGGGCATTCAATTGCTCCGCTCCTGGTCACGTGAAGTGACCCAGACTTTGTCGCCTCTGCTTTCAGGTTCTTCTCATCTCTGATCCAGGCTTGGGTCACACCGGACACCTTTCTTCTCCACGGCAGCAGCACTTCTTCGCATCACGCCATTGAAAACGACGAGGGTTTCCAACACCTCCTGACCCCTATGCACCCGGCCTCCCTGGGCTAGGTAACACGGGTACCTCAGTACTCACAAGGGTGCTGGCCTTAGAACCTTCTAAGTTTCACTGGGTTTGCTTGAAGTCCTCTCCGAAGTGTCCTTAAACTCTAAATTTCCAACCGCGACTTTCCCATAGAGTTGCACGGAGCTCGCGTCTGTGTTCCCACACTGCACCCGTCCTCCGTGGGTCCCCTGTGTCACTACCTTGGGTGGTTCCTTGGGGTCCCAGCAATTTTACGTGCTCTAGGCACTGTGTCTAGTCAAGTCGTGGTTGTTATACCACTTTCTTAATATATGGTTTGGTCTCCCTCTGGAGCCCACTGTGTATTGTGCTATTTACTGTCGTTCTAGTACTGTAATATTGTGTGCCTTGTTCTCTAATCTCATAAAGAGGTTAGTAGAGAGTGTTTAGTAATAAATACATATATTTTATATATACCTTGTGTGGTTCTCCTTTCATTTGGTCATTCAAGAGGTTATATACTGGTAAAACAAGCTGCTTTACATTCCTTCAAGACTTAGTCTGAAGGCTGCTCTCCACAGCTACTACTAGGATAGCTTTCTATAAAGGTTGTCTTTAACCTAATCATCAATAAGGGTCGATTGGACTGGTGCAAGGTGCCCACTTTAATTAGTGGACAGCATATACCAGGCCAACTTCTCACACAGTTATCTTCAAAAGTACCATCAAAATCTGTTTAGCTAACTTAAAAGTCAATATCACTCAGGCGGTGTTTACCTGATGTGGCATGAACTTGGGATTTTCAAGCATGGGTGTGCAGATTTTGAGAAGTTTCACTTGCAGTCACTGGAGCTCCTTTAGGCGGCTCCATCTCTTTCTCTCTGCTTCGGGCTGGTGAAGACTGCAGCGAGAATGACAGATCAAATGCAGAGAGTTATTATTTATATGCCAATTCAGCTGAAGGTCACCAGAGGACCCATTGCTCTTGGTGATTAGAGTATAACATCACAAACACTGTTCTAAGAATTGATTGACCCTCACAGGCTCACCAACTGTCTGCGGGTGGAGACTGGTTGTTTTGAAATTTAGGGCCATATTAGCAACAAAATGCGATAAATATCGCAGAGCGCGCTTAGCGCAAAATATTTTATCGCCAGCTATCGCTTGAATATATCGCCACGCTAACGCTGTATTAGCAACAATTAGCGCTATGGTGATGATTATTCCAGCGATAGCGGCATAATGCGAGAATATCGCTGGAAAACCAGCGATATTCTCGCATTAACGCTAAGGTGGATTCAGCATTAGAATCCACCTCCTATACTTTAAACAGGTAAGTCATCCTCACTAGCAGGTGTTAAAATCTAGTGATAAACGCGCTTAGCGTGAATTATTTTATCGCTTCGCCTGCCTTGCTAATAGGGGGTAGTGTATTCAGTCGCTTTTAGTAGGGAACGCCTTCCTTGCATGTCATTAGCGATAATTATCGCTGACATGCAAGGCGATGGAAAACGCGGCCTCTAACGCCTGAAAGCTGTCGCTAACGCCTGTTAGCGACAGCTTGCTAATAGGGCGATAAAATTATCGCCGCTTTAGCGGCAAAAAGTGCAGCTAAAGCGGCGATAAAGCCCTTGATAATATGCCCCTTAGTGTCTCCAAATGGTGTATTAAGGTATTGCAGAACATTGAAATGAACTGAGAGCCCCCATCAGTTACTATCTCGGAAGGTGACCCGTGTAATATAACAATCTCTTTCATTAGGACCATTGCCTACTGAGAAGCAGTGGATATCTTGTGTAAAGGAATGAAACTTTCATTAAAGTTCACTACAACCAAAAATGTAGTGCATTTCTTGGATGGGTGTAAGTCAGTAAAAAAGTCCATGGAAATCTTATTCAATGGTTTGTCTGGTGTGGACAACGAAATCAAAATTCCCGAAGGTTTTGTGTGAGAAGGTTTCATTTCAGCACAAATGGAGCATTGTTTCATGTATGATTTCACACCTTTCTTTAATGTTATCCACCAAAAATGTCTGTTAACCAAGACGAGTGCTTTTCTTTCACCCAAATGTCCTGTCCCAAGAGAATCACAAAACCAGTACAAGAATTTCCCATGAAGAGCCTGTGTGGGAAAGAAAAAATTGCCCTTGTGGAAAATTATTCCCTGTAGTCTATTTCTTGCTTGCGTATCTTCCTGTATCCAGTCTTCAGATTTCCACGTTTTCATCTCTGTTTTGACTAAATCCAAGAATTGCTCCTTAGCTGAGATATTTATTCATGGAGCGACCAAAATCTGAGGAGTCTCTATTTCAATTTTTTTTTAGGTTCTTTTTGTCAAGATGACGTGTCTGCTTCACCATGTCTCTTTCCTAGTCTGTATGTTATGTGTTATTGGAATCTAGAGAAAAACAACATCCAGTTGGCATGTCGAGATGTGGTGCACTCCACCAATTTTAAAACCCCCAAATTCTTATGATCAGTTAAAACGAGTTCATTCCAGTGAGAAAAAAACATCCTTAGTAGCCAATAATTATTTGTCAAAGATAGTATAATTCTGGTCAGTTGGTATAATTTTCGGAAAAAGAATTGCATTGGATGGACTACTGCCGTAGCACGATCTCCTTGCGATAATATAGCTCCTAAAGCAAAGGAAGAGGCGTCAATCTTGACAATAAATGGAAGATCCTGGTCAGAATGCCAGCGAATGGGAGCTGTAGTAAAATCAGCTTTTAGCTGATCGAAGGCCTTTTCTTGTTTTGGGCCCCAGTGAAATATTGTACCTTCACTAGTCAGTTGTACAATTGGTGCCACTACCATGGAAAAAGCCTCAATGAGGTGTCTATAGAAGTTTGCAAATTCCAGAAACCTGTGTACTTTCTTTACATTGTGAAGACTTGTCCCCTCTACAATGACTAAGACCTTTGGAGGATCCGTGCTCAGTCCTTCATCTAACAGAATGAAGCCCAGAAATGCCCTCACTTGGTTTCGAAGACACATTTATCAAATTGTGGTTTAAGTAGTGCTCGCGTAGTCTGTGTAACAGTTCTGTCACATGTCTCCTATGTTCCGCTAAAGTGCTTGAAAAGGTGAGAATGTCATCTAAATATATGATGACGCAAGTATCCAAAATATCATGAAAGATATAATTGACCAGATGCTGAAATGCAGCAGGCACCTTGGATAGTCCAAATGCTATCACCAGATATTAAAAATGTCCATATCTAGTATTAAAAGCAGTCTTCCACTCATCGCCTGCTTTAGTCCAAACAAGTTTTTGGAGGTCTCACAAATTGAGCTTGTATTTATTTTAACACTGTGGACTTTTTCTAAAAGGAAGGAAATAAAAGGTTCTGGCTAGCTATTTTTCACAGTGATAGCATTTCATTCTTTATAGTCCACAAACCGTCTGAGATCTCCATTAACCTTAAGTACAAAGAAAATGGGAGCTCCAGCCAGTGAAGAAGAATATCTAATAAAAATTTAGCTAGGTTATCATAAATATATATTTTTTTAAATATTCATCATCTTTTTTGTTTACCTGACCACATGAGATCTTGGCATCAGGGACAATCTGTGGCACAATCATATGCTCAGTGCGGGGGTAATGTGTCTGCCCCCTTTTTACTGTACACATCTCTAAAGTCAGAGTAAGCCTCCGAAATCCAGTCCATATTCTCTAATGCCTGTAATACAGTGTATCCCAACATGGAATCGGAATATCTTTAGGGAAGAAATTTAGGGGCTCATTATGATGGCGGGAGGACCGCCAAGATCCTCCCGCCATCAGAATGAGATTTACCCACCGCCAAATTAGGATGGCGGTGGGAATCAGAAAGGTTCTGTGGCGGACGGAAAGTCCGCCCGCCATGTTTCCGCAAGGTGGTCCTTTTCCGCCTGCCTTGCGGAACCCGGAACCAGAGCAACATTGCGGTGGTGCCGTGCAGGCACCGCCGTAGTGATTATGATATGCCCTTCAGCCTGTCTTTTCGCAGCGGATATCCCGCCGCAAAAAGACAGGCGGAGACTGGCTTTGGGGGCCCGTTGCGGGCCCCCTCTGTGGGGGGGGCAGTTGTGCACTGGGCGGGTACCCATGGTACCACCCTTCATTTCCATGCACAAGGTGGCGGGCACCGCACGGTGCCTGCCACCTTGTGCAGGGAAATGCACAACATGGCCATTTGACATTGCTGCGGGTGCTGCAGCCAGCAGCACCCGCGGCAATGTTAAATTGCCAGATGCGACCGCCGCGGTGGCGGTCGCATCATAATTAGGGGTGCGGGACCGCCGCATGACAGGCAGCTGGTCCCGTTACCGCTAGGATGGCGGGCGGACTCAAGTCCGCCTGCCATCCTAATGACCCCCTTAGTTTGCAATGTTCTGAGTTGAATTGCACTTGAAATGTCATTCAGGAATTGATCGAGGGATTATGTTGACGTAACCATGCTGTACTCAAAACAGTATGAAAGTTTAAGGCATCAATCGGATCAAATCAAATTGTATCAAAATGACCAATTCGGTGGCCATAATTAAGTCTTTACTTTCCTTACATACCTCCAGTCAGCGAAGTGCCATCAATCTCTTTCATAGGTTCAGGTGTGTCTGTAGGCTGTGTTGTAAACTCACATATATGCAGCAGCAACCTTGATATCCATGAAACAACCAGCACTTCCAGAGCCTAGGAAGGACAAGCATTCTAATGGGCCTGGAGGAGCTGCCAGTCACTTTCAGCACAAAATGAGCCCTGCTGTCTGCAGACATCTGAATAATTCCTTTGCCTGATCTTGTTCTGCTGATTAAGATTGGGCTTGCTCGATTCCCTGCAGCTGGAGACAATTCTTTCAAAATGCCCAGATTGGCTGCAGTACAAACATAAATCCATCTTCTGTCTACATATAAAGAGAGAGCATATAAGACTTTAGTAACAGTAGTTAGCTTGCTAAGATCTTAAAATGCCACAATCTTTTCTAGATGACGGGCCACACGCTACCTAATCTGAACTAGAGGAAGCTCGTAAGATGTTGGTGGTAAGCCTAGGAAACTGAGAAAGGGAAAGGACATAGGGTAAAGAAGACACAGGAATGCAAAGAATGGAAACAAAGCAAAAACAAAAAGTAGAAAGAAGGAGAGGTAGCTCAAAGTCCCAACAAGAAGGCATGCAACAGTAGGCAAAGCAATCCTGGGAAGGCCAAGCTCCCACTCCAACAATAATGTCTGAGGGAGAAAACAACCGAATCCAGAGAAAACAAACCCCACAAAAAGAAAGGGCAAGGCAACAAGACGAAGCTCTCCCAAAGCATCCCATGCTCTAATGTCAAAAATCCCACAGGCAACCACAACTGCAGAACCTCAGAGGAGCCACCAGAGGCCCTTAAAGAAGGACCCATCAAATTAAGCATAGTGAAGCAGCAGAGGAAGTCACCCTTTGCAACAAAGACCAAGCACCACAGACTTGGAAGGGCCGGACCATCAAAGAATTCACCAAACCCACCAGCATACAGTAAAAGCAGGAGGCAGCCAATAAAAGACAGAAGTCCCTGGCAAGTGGCAAGCCAGAGCCACACAGCCCTTTTGAGAGGCCCACAACACACAAGGTGTGTGGTGGTTGAAGGGGAAGAAAAAAGGCCAGGACAAGGAGGTCCACATCATACCACACAATCAGAATGAAATACTAATTGGAGAAAGAAAAAAGCCAGTAAGAAGCGATATCCGGCCAGAGAGCACAGAGTGCCAAAGACCCATACTCCCAGACATGCAGGAGACAAGGGCACAATGCACAAGCATTCAACAAATAAAGGATACACCTAATAACGTGGGCAGCTATCCACAAGCTGGAGAGAGACCAGGCACAAACTCCACAGTTGAGAGCCATGCAGTGCTCTGCAAAGACATTTGGGGTCACACAATAATGCCGCAACACTCCAAGCATGTGATGATGTTCTGATTTTTAGTCTCATGCAGTCTTAACACTGGAACAACAGCGCACAAGTTACAACCCCCCAGACAAGCTCAGAGGTGAGGTCCGGACACATCATGGCTACACAAAAGATGAATTAGGAAAACAAGGCAGCACCTTACAAACCCCAAGCCCAAGAGGTAGCATAGTGGGAAGCCTATGCCTAGCCCAGACCCCGGGCAATGAGGAGTGCTCCAGTGCCTCACAACAAACAAGTATACCCCAACCCCAAACTCAGCAGTGAGACAACCCACATGGCAAGGCCCACACCCAGCCATCCAGTTATTTAGGGCAATCAACATCCATCGAGGGTGACAGCAACAGCCAGAAAGGCTACTCCCCAATCCCAGCAGGAGCAAGGAAACCAGCACCATACCGCCCAAAGAAGACCAGCATTGAGGCGTCAGTGCACACAAAGCCCACATAAACTAGGCTGCAAGCCAGAGGCCCTGGAAGTTGGCAAAAATCAGGACAACAATTCAGCAAGCATAAAAAGTCAAAATATGGCCCACGGGGTAAACAGGGAATCCCAGGACAGAAAACACAGGATAGTTGCTTCCTCAAGGGAGCTAGACAAAACAGAAGGTTTCTGGGTAGAGGTGGTCCCTTATAGGCACACATGGAAAGGGAGGAGTTTCATTGTTTTGCATTTAGGTTGGCAGTGAGGTCCCTGCCTCCAGGGTATGGGCACACCTCATGAAGTGAGAAAAAGGAAATGATGAGGATGGAAGAGGTGCTTCTGTTGCCAAGTTTAACATAATCAATTTATCAAACTTGGAAGGATGAAAAACTGAGTCTGCTCTACTGGTGATCATACTCATGACCTACAGGCAGCACACCAATGTCAGTGGTGAGTCCTTCACTGGGAGAGGCATCTTGCCATACAGTTGACAAAGGAACAGCTGTGAATGGGATTTGCTTAAATATCACTAAAGACTCTGACCGTTCTACACAAAAGATGTGCAATTGAGTTGAACAGGCTTTGAGGGCCACACTGCAGATTCAGAACCAGCTGAGTTATAGGCTACTTAGAGCTCCGTTAAATTAGGTTCATTTTGAGGAAAAGGAGGTGACAAGTGGTCCTGAGACCCTTTTCATTTACGCATGTGCACAAACTGAAATGTAGCAGGAGCTGGTAGAATATTTATTTTTGCAGATAAGGCACACATTTAAAGTAAGACTGATATCCGGAGGGAGCAAAAGCAGCAAGGCATGCCTCTAAAGCAGTAGAATAGTGAAAGAAAAGAGGCATCTTGCAATTAATGCAGCCAAGTGCACATTCGGTGCAGACACCGTCTGCGGTACAGGTTGAGAGGTGAAGTGTCTTAGGTCAAGAAATTGACCTGAGAGTGCACATCCTGGTGGAACACATTACCTGAAAGACTGCATCTAGCGTACGGTGAGAAGTTCTGGGAGTGAGAGGTCTTTTTTATAGCAATACTTGCAGCTCTAGAGCTGTGGAGCACCTTGACCAGCTCTACAGGAGCCATCAGAAGTATTTTTTCCAGTTATGTAGTATTGTCTTGAGTGCTCAGTTTATATATGAAGACCCCCTCACAAGAACTGGCAATTCATAAAGGTCTTAGTATTTTATAGAATTCTGGAAGCTTCAATAAAGTATTGTGTTCATTTCTGAGGGCTAATCTTGAGTATTATGTCCAGGACTAGAGGCATCACATGGACCATTGTGTGAAGATCTGGACGTCCCATCTGGAATCTTTTTCATTTCTGGAGGCCTCATCTAAAATATTGTGTGAAGTTGTGTTGGCCACATATGGAGTACAGTGGCTAGCTCTGGATCACTCATCGAAAGTATTGTGTCAAGCATTGGTGCCCACATCTGGAGCACTGTCTTCACCAGTACTGGATGGCACATCAGGAGACTTGCCTACTTCTGATCTTATTATCGCCAGTATTTTATCAAGTTCTGAATGCTTCTTCTGAAGTATTGGGTGCGAATGTTATGTTATGTTACGGATATTTATTGAGCGCAGCGGTTACCCAAGGGTGTCCTAGCGCTAGTTACCTATCCTTCCAGCAGGAGTGGCAAAGGCAGAGTTACTTATCAAAAAGCCATGTTTTCAAACCCCTCCTGAAGGCTAAAAGATCTGTGGCATTTCTAAGGTGTACAGGAAGGTCATTCCAGGCTTTGGCTGCCCCGAAGACAAAGCTTCGGCCTCCCCACGTTGCTTTTTTGTGTGGCTGGGACTGTAACCAGCTTGGCTCCTAGCGAACGTAAATTTCTTTTCGGTATGTACCATTTAAACTGTTTTTGTAGGTAGTGGGGTCCTGTTCCTTGGAGTGCTTTAAATACGGTACAAAGAGATTTAAAACGCACTTGATTCCTCACCGGGAGCCAGTGTAGTTTTTTGATTCCTTTGGAGATTGAGTCAAACTTGGGCGTGCCCGTAAGTAGCCTGGCAGCCGCATTTTGCAGCCTTTGGAGTTTGTTCATAAAACGTTCCTGGATATTTAAATAGAGACTGCTGCAGTAATCCAGCCTTGATAGGACTAGTGTGGTAACCACTGTTTGCCGACTGTCAGATGGTAAGAACGGTAGTATTTTTTTAACTGTTTTAAGAACATACGCTGTTGAAGAGGAGACTGCATTTACTTGGTCCCCAAAATTCAGTCTCTCATCTACTATTACTCCCAGGTTTTTCACTCTTTTCACGGGTATAGGGAGAGGGCCCATGGAAGACGGCCACCAGTTTGGGTTCCAGAAATTGGCGTAGTTCCCAAATAGCATGACCTCCGTCTTGCCTGAATTCAATTTCAGGCAATTTTTCGCCATCCGGCTGCCAACCGATTCCATACAGTCCTGGAAACGTTTGTCTATGCCCACCTCCTGTCCAGGAAGCAGAGACACCACAATTTGGGTGTCATCCGCATAGGAGGTGAGACCAAAGCCAAACGCGCCAATGATTGGAGCCAAAGATGAGACATGTACATTGAACAATGTGGGGCTCAACGATGACCCCTGCGTGACTCCACAGGGCAAAGCAAAAGGTTTTGAATGGAAATCTCCCAGAGATACAATTTGTACTCTATCTGTTAAGAATGATTGTAGGAGTTTCCATGCTTTCTCCTGGATCCCACATGCCCTTAGACGGTCCATCAAAAGATCATGATGGACCGTATCAAAGGCCGCAGAGAGATCCAGTAGGATCAAGGCGGCCTTGCCACCTTGATCCACGGCCTTCCTAATGTCATCCGTGGCTTTGATGAGAGCTGACTCCGTACTATGTCCCTCTCTAAAGCCATATTGGGTGGGATCCAAGGCTTGGGACTCTCGGAGAAAGGCACTAAGTTGTACGTTTATAGCTTTTTCTATCATTTTAGCAGGTAAAGGGAGCCGCGAAATTTGACGAAAGCTGTTTGGGTCCTTGGGGTCGAGGCTGGGCTTTTTCAGCAGGGGTAAATCTGAGTACCAATCTTGAGTATTTTGTCAGGTTCTAGAGGCATCGGGTGGACTATTGTGTCAAGCCCTGGGGCCCCATCTACAATAGTTTGTCCATTTCTGGAGACTTCATGTAAAGTATTTTGTCAAGTTTTGGTGGTCACATCTGGAGCACTGCATCCAGTTCCGGAGGTCTTGCTTGGAGTGTTGTGCCCAGTGCTGAAGGCCACATCATGAGAATTGTCTGTTTCTGAAGATCCTTTTGACAGCATGTATCAGGTTCTGGACACCTACCAAAGTGCACAGTTTTAACCTCAAGTCAAATGAGATAATATACAATTAGATACACTAAAACATATTTTTCTCCAAAAGATCATCAAATGCATGGGACACCCTTTCGGCAGAGGCAGTGGAGCGAAATCCACTCAACAAATATTATTGTAAATATTCCCATCTTATGTCCTCATTACGACTGACCCGGTGTTAGGTTTCATAATAATTGCTCCTGATAAATAATGATACCATGGGGTAATTTATTGGGTGTGAAAACAGCACCTGTCACAAGTTTCTTTACCCTTTCAGGCATGTTTTGGTGCTTACCTCATCGAAATCTGCACATCCTGGTATTTTCCAGGGCTTTTACTCTCTTTAAATTCTAGCAGGTTTGACCTGCTGAAATGTATCAGGACTGCTGAATTTTATCATACCCAGTATGCACCTGGTGCGATAAAACTACCAAACTCATAACTCCATTATGTGCTGTAAAGGAAGCTACAGTACATATCATATTCTTCCCCTCTCTTGCTCCTCCCATCATCCGGCCATTACTCTTTTTTATTCTCTTCCTCTTTCCTACTCGCACTGCACCGCACTCCTATTTTCCCTAAACCTCTCTCACTCTTTTTCCTTCTTCTATCTCTCATCACTCCTTTCTTCACTTCATCCCTCAAACATTCCTTCCTACTACTCCTTGCTCAATCACCACCTGTATTACAACTCATCACTTACTTTCTCCCTTCTTACCTTTTCTGCATCCTACTCTCATTAAAACTCCACCACTCCTCTGGACCTATCAAATCCCTCCTTTCAGTATTCTGCCTCCACTCCTCTCTAGTAGCGTTCTTTATCTCGCTTCCTCTCGGCCCATCTCTCTTTACATTTTTAGGTCTCACCTAGAGAGAGCTTTTAGCTGTCTGTTGTCGAAAGACCTCTTGTGGACCGTACCAAAACAGTACACTCAGCTTTCGGACATCCCATTGCTTACCCTATTGCTTACCATTGGTTGGTTCTCTTGTCACTCTCATTTACTTGCTTCTTATTCTTCAGTTTTTCTTCCTCTTGTGTTTGTCTCTTCCATGAAGAATGGCTTCGTTACCATCTTTTTTATTGGATGATTTGTATCCTTCCACAGTTCGCATGCCGGGAAGTACTTTTTTCTTGCAATGTCAGCACTCTATGTGAGTGCATGTGTTTTCCTCCTCTCTGCCTCATATGGGGCTTCCCCCTCGAATCCCCTTACCCCCTATGCTTTCCCTGTTGCTCCGGTCTCCACAACTCATCTGATTTTAATTTTTTGAAAGTCCCCCTCTCCATGCTCCTTGTTGCTCTCCTGCTCTCTGTTGCTCCAGTGTTCATGCACCGCTCTCCCTTTCACTGAACTTTTTAACCCGCCATCTGCTCCATCATTGCTCTCCCGCCCATCCTTTGCTGCTTCCCACCCTTTCACCGTTCTTTCATGTTGCATTTTTAAAAAAAAACATTTTCTTTTATTTTTAGTACTGCCTGGTTGCAACAATTTGGTGCCGGGCCCCTTTTTTGTCAAAATTCACCTCTGCGTATATTTATACTTTTTTTTAAGTCATAGCTGCGCCATAACACACATATGTAATTGCACGTTTTTTTGAGAGCTGCACAGCATCTGCAAGAAGCATTTTTTCTCTTCTTAGCAATGCTGAACACCACTGAGAAAACATATTGCCATAGGTCTACGCAGGGCTTTAAGTGGGCCGGGTCTCACCGGTGCTGAGCACCGGCAGTTTTTTAAAGGAGGCCTCGAAACGGGTCTCTATCGGGCTCTGTTTTGTGCCCTGGCACAGGTGGTCCATTTTTTCCGGACTGCTGTGACAGCGGCACATCGATGTGCGCTGCTCACACTGCTCACTTCTCACTAGTGGAGAATTACGGCATAACGTCATGCCAGGTGAGCGTTGTAGGGGAAGGGAAACCCTTTAAAGAGAGTCATTTTCTCTCTGGATTTCCCTTCTCTTTTTGAAACTTAGGAGCAGCAACATTGTTGTGGTGTCACCAGGGCTTTAAGTGGAAGCTTTTTCAATATTATATACAAGCCATAATTGCTGCTTATTTATCTTATGCAACTAACAACCATTGGCAAAGCCAATAGTCCTGACTTGTTGTAGGTATGATGTTACTTGTATCATATATCTGGATGCAAAGAAAGAAACAGCAAAATACAAGTCGGGCGGTACACTATGCTAAAACACAGATTTTTAGCTTGCGTGTTATAAGCCACGCCCCTAATTATATTGGCCACGCCCCTTTGAGAGACCCCCCAGTTTTTTCATCCCACTTAAAGCCCTGGGTCTACGTTAACAGCAAAAAGCCAAACTTTTGGGCTGGCCAACGGTTGTTTAATTCACTATGACTTACTCCGTTTGTGCCTACCGCTTCCACCGATATCTCCAGGGCCAGATTGGCCGTAGCGGGCACCGGGCATTTCCCCGGTGGGCCGGAGGGGTGGGGGCCAGTTTTGAGCTAGTGGGGGCTGGTTTTCCCTGGGGGCCATTTTTGCAGCAGCAGTGCAATATCGGCCCCCTGTAACAAAAGCGCGAACGGTACACCATCGCCCAGCCCCTGCTCCCAGTGCTGGTCAAGCAGCAATCTGCCAGGACTGGTTGCTGTTCCCAGTCCGGCCCTGGATATCTCTCCTTTCAAACCCTTCTTCTTTAGATTGGCCCACATTCCCTCTTTCCGCAAGACACAAACTCTCATAAATATTCACTCCCTCCCCACAGTAACAAACACCTGAAGGCCTCGCGCCCCCAGATGCCTCTATCAGTGGTTTAAAATACATGTTCCCGATGAAGGAACCATTTTTCTAAGCCCCTGAATCCATTTCACGACCGAGGCAGTATTCCATCTCCCGTGGCAGCTCCTTTTACCAAAGCTAGAATCTCTTAATAAAATATGACTCTAGACCGTAATTTGTTCGGCTCCTCGTCTTGTTTGTAATACTCTGCCCGCGCGCCATGACAGAAGAAAAATGGCGCTCATTGCCTCCGTCAGGCAGGCAAGGCCCCGGGCATGGAGGCAATCACCGTGCGGCTCGCGGAGCAGCCCGCGGCTCGTCCATTTCATTGTTATATGTGGAATCGTATTCTAGGTGGGGGTGTAGGTGCGCTGCAATTAGTATAAAAGAGTCAGTAGGCTGTAAAACGGCACACATGAATCTGTATGCATTAAAATTATATTCATCAAATGCATTTTAAATTGCAGAAGTATATACCGAACGCTTTATAGGGACTGTGATTCTAAGGCAAGTGCTAAGAGTTATGCTCTTGACTCATGCATGCCAAGAGACCCGATTCAGGAGGGAGATTCACGATTTTTTAAGCCAAAAATTGTTTTATTTTGGATGTCTCCCGCATGAAGTTCCCTTTGCTTCAATAGAAGTCAAGGGGGACGTACATTCTCCCAATCATTTAAAAAAAATCTCCCTCTTTCCTCTTCTTGGTGACATACATGTCGGACGCAGGAAATGAGAGTCAATCATCGCACGTTAAGTTACATTTAAAACATTTACGTAGCACATTTCCGCCATGTGTACAGTCTTGTAGTGCCTTTGGAATCTGGACGCCTATCCCACATCCTCCTTGGACAGAGATATAGTGGTCTTGTGTCACTTAAGTCAGTGAAGTGAAGATTGAACTATGCAGTATATTGTTAGGGATGGTCTACTACAGGTATGGGTGTGAGTCTACAAACTTGTAAATATGACTTTGTCTGTGGTCCAGCAGGAAGTATTTGTGCTGCAAAAAGATACAGGACCTGATTCACAAAGGGCCTCCGCACTCGTATTGGAGGCCCCGTAGTTGTGAGTGAGTCTCCGCACTCAGGGAGGAATCTTCTGCCCTGAGTGCAATGACTTCCCCACGACTGCGGGGCCTCCGCTACGAGTGTGGAGGCCCTTTGTGAATCAGGCTTGTTAGTTAAGATGGCGGAAGTGACCCATTGACATCACTTGAAGCGATATCACAATCCCTTTGACCCTCACAGATTCACTTGAAGTGACATGACCCGTGAATAGTGAGTGTTTCACCAAAGTGCCATGGGTTAGCGGAAGTGACGCCACATGTCATTTGATCCCTCATGACCTCACAGGAAGTAGCATCATGTAATCTTTTTTTCTGTAGTCATCATAGGAAGTGATGCCACTTGATCATTGACCCCTATGGCATTACAGAAAGTGACACCATGAAGTAAAAAACGATATACTAATTAATAAAGGAAATCATAAAAAGGATAAAGCAGATATAAGCATATTTCAGTTCCCAACCATACATTAACAATGCTGCTGTAATTATATACCTAGGATGCATCCACAAAAAGCCAGCAGGGCAGCCATAGTAGACCAGGATCACAGCCAACATAGGCCAGCTACAGTCATTACAATCCCCAGCACAGTTTCATGATCAGGCAAAGCACCAGATGCCCAGGCAGTGCCTTTATTTGCTAACCACAGCCACCATTTCCCCAGGACCACCAATAACAACCCCACATAGCCTTAAAAGCTCACATTGAGCCTCAAAAGCTCAAATTTCTATATGCCAAGGCAAAGCCAGTTTATTCTCCAGAATAACCAGACATGCCCATTGTCGTCTCATTAGAGCATCATCATTATTTGGATGCTGGCCCAAGGTGGTACTTGGGTGTGGGCTCTCCATATTGAAACCATCCGCAGACATACTGCACAGCTGCAGGAACAAATGTGTCCACCTGCAAACTGAGACGCTCAGGTTACACACAAACTTAAACCATTTGCCCTTCC
Organism: Calotriton arnoldi; assembly: GCA_963921515.1. NCBI lineage: Eukaryota > Metazoa > Chordata > Amphibia > Caudata > Salamandridae > Calotriton > Calotriton arnoldi. The sequence continues at coordinate 123,702 of CAWUFW010001527.1, read as the reverse complement.
CCGTCATACGTGATTGTATGCACAGGAGACCTGTGCTCCTATTTTGAGAAGATCAAATTTACTCACTGATTTGTGGAGCATATACTGAGCCTGTGTTTGGTTTTACATACACCAAGAGTGTCTCACATGGTGTGGAAAATGTATTCTTTACCTTGACACTCGCTCAGCCATTTTGTACTCTTTTCCCCATCTTGTCTCTGCATACAACAGCTTGTGTTTAGGAATGTTCACCCCTGTTTGCCCTTTCTGTGCCTCACGAGTCATCTGACTCCTATGTGACTTCCCGAAACGAGAAGTTTCTTAGATTTTGCAGAAAGCTACGTTCTTCTCCGTATGCCTGTGGCGATCATTCAACCGTCACATGGAACAACTGCTGATATGTTTTTTCACGTACACCTCTCCTGACTTTGTCTTCTTTGTCAGCTCGTGCGCAGAGGGAAGGGGGAGTTAAGGTTATAAGAACTATGAAGGCTCTGCTGTGTTCAGATTGCCTCCACAGATAGCTACGGGTGTCTGCTGCTGATGCTCTCTCTCTCTCATGAGACTATAATAAATATCCTTTCTCTCGGTGCTCCAGTGTTGGTCTCACTTTGTTTCTGGACCTGAGGACGAAGGGTGGCTCTGCACCTTTGGGTGGTCCCTAAGGGGGGGGGCCCCCAAATCCACAATTGGCGCCCAAGAACAGGGACCCATCAGAGACGCGGCTGCCCAGTCGAGGGGTCTCAACGAAGAAGATTGAACGGACGGTAGTGGGGTGCACCTACGCAGAGAGACCCTCGTCTTCGTAGCCACTACCCAACTTTCTCTCCATCCGCGAAGACCCCCGCAAGTGGTGCCGGTCCTGACTGGGGCCCTTGATAGATTTGGACGATTTCTGCAGTAAGAGACCACCTGGAGGACGAGACAAAGGATTCTGGCAGGGTCGCTGAATTGCGACACCCTTATGTTCTGGTTATAGTTCTGATTCGTTATTGTTTCATTTTTTTAGATTCACTCTTTGCAAAGATTGAAGGCAAGCGGGTAATGTGGACTTTTTGTCCAATACAGGATTTTTGATAATAAGAAAAAGGTTTGGTAGAAACAATTGCAAACATGCCCGTGTGTAGTAAATTTGTACGGATATGCTGTTGTATATCCCAGTCAGATGTTTTGGAAGAAAGTCAACCAGCCCCCCCAGAGGGTACCCCGAATAAAGAAATGTACATAAAGTACGGTATTTCTCCCATAATGTACAGCACATTATGGAACAAATACACGTCAAAGGATAGGGATAGTACCTGGCCAAAATATGGCTCTTTTGACCCTCAGAAAATAGAGGCAGTAGAAGCCCAATTGCATAGGCGCAGATCTAGACAATCCATGTTTGATTCCTTGGGGTTATGGAAGAAGGAAATTATAGAAAGGGAGAGGAGAGCTCAGGCTCGATCCCAGAAGGCAGTATGGAAATCAGAGAAACAAAAATTGGCGGAATTACAACAAGAAAAGGTGGCTTCGAATATTGCCTGTTTAGATAGAGAACACCGGCTAAATGCCTCTGGCCAGTATCCTATGCGATATACCCACTTGGCACAGGCAGACCCCCATGAGGACGAATTACTCCTACACCCCCCGCCACCACCATATCACGTCCCTCCCCCTCTACCCCCCGCTGATGGACAACAACTTCCCGGTCCAGACTTGCGTCCCGACCCTACAGCTCCACCCCCATCTCACTCTGGCCCCGAACACTCAGTAGATGCTAGGTTACGCACCCCCGCCCTACTACAGACGAGAAACACGCTTTAGATCAATTGACCCATACCTATTTGAAAGACAATTTTACCCCTGATCAAATACGTAAGGTCTATTCAGCCTACCCAAACCACTTGAAGAATTATTTTGCTTGTAGACTCGCATATGAAGTGATGACCTTATATGAGGGACGCCATAAGGTTACAGCAGAGGACTATGTTAGAAGGCTATACCGTAAAGTGACAGAAGGTGGAGCAAATGAGGAGGAACGAGATGCCTTGTTTGCGTTTATCTTACAAATGATGGAAGAACTAAGGAGGGATCAAGAGGAAGGGAAAGAAAGTGATAGTGGTGCAGTGGGTGGAGTGATTGAAACAATGGCGCCAATGAGAGAGGCGGCCCCGGTTTTCGTCCCGGCCAGGGGGAACGGCACACAGGATGGTATAGATAACCCAAATGCAAAGAGCAGGACATTATACAATTGGGTATACACTCCTTGGCTCCGAGCGGACATTCTGGCTTTTAAGAAGGAATTACCAGACCCCAGAAAAAACCCTGCCGCATTCTATGAGGAACTAGACACTGTTGTCTCCACCTATACTATGACGCTAGTGGACATAGACCAGTTTTTCGGACTAATTCTTCCCCCGATCTTTGGAGACCCATTAGGAAGGTGGATGACGTAACCATGTTTTCCACCATACTTGGGTAGACTTAGACAGAATGGATAGAGACAGGATAACCTGGCGAACGACCTGCAGCTGCCATCTTAACTCTCCCAGCCCTTATAGTGACAAAACTCAAACAGTTAGTCCTGGCTCGAAAGCGTGGATTGGACGATTATTAATGCATGCAAACAAAAAACTGACGAGACAGTATCCGATTATTTTTCTAGACTTGGCCAAGTCTTTACTGACTATAGCGGACAAGACACCGCTACTGACACCGGACGTCACTTATTGGTCCAAACATTTGTTAAAAGCTTACTGACCCCCATTTCCATGAAATTGCAGAATAGTGAAAGTACATGGCCCTCGTCTACCCCAGCTCAAATTTTGACAATGGCACAGTATTATGAAGATTTGCAGAGTAAAATTGAAGAAGAAAAAGAAAAGACTTAAAAGAAAAGGTCATGCTTTCCCAAGTCTATCATCACACATAGGGGAGGGGAGGTTACAGAGGCACATACACTCCCGCTCCCACTTCAACGGTCTCAGGGACCCCCACGGCAACTGTCCAATGATCAATGCGCTTATTGTAAAGAGACGGGCCACTGGCGTGCCGAGTGTCCACTCTTACAACACCAGATGGCAGGTAGGGGACGGGGTGCGCCTAGAGGCAGGGGCAGAGGAGCACCGCCACCCTCCCATGGACACCGCTCAAATGTCTTTGACACTACCCGACAGGCTAATGCCCAAGATTTTACTGTTGATCGCTTCCCCGATCTTGACTATGCATGAGACAGCCAAGGGCAGGGGAAGGAACCAGTGGAACTACTTGTTGACCAAACAGGCCCCTATATCATAGCTGCAGTGGTTGGCACCGAGGGTAAACTTTTGGTTGACACTGGGGCCTCTAGGAGTGCCCTGTCCAAGAAACTGATTCCGAGGGCACCCCTGGCTGGCTTATCTGTCACTTCTGTAGGATTTAACGGCACGCCCTCTATTAACCCACTGTCCTCGGAAATACCCCTTGACATTCATGGTAACACTGTTATGGCCTCCTTTCTATTATCACCTAACTGTCCAGATAACTTACTGGGTCTTGACCTCCTGAAACATTATAGAGCCACCATTAGATGTTCTCCTGACTCAGTTCGAGTCATATTGTTTGACAACGATTGTGACTCTGGTTATGAGTCCCGCTTGTATCGCCTTCTTGACTCTCCCGACTCCCAGTTACAAGGCCTGGAAGAGTTACCAAACACTTTGTGGGCCACTTCTGACACCGATGTAGGACACATAGTTATGGACCCTGTGTGCATCACGGTCAGGGCCAATGCACCTTTACCCCGACTTCCCCAGTACAAAATATCTGCAGAGGGTGAACAAGCACTGTACCTCATTATACAGGACATGATAAAAGCTGGAGTGGTTGAGGAGGTTCGCTCTAATGTGTGCAACAGTCCTATTTTACCTGTTTTGAAACGCTCTTCTGACTCTGAGAGAGTATACCGTTTTGTTATTGACCTCCGGGCCATTAACAAAATAGTAATACCTCAGTTCCCAGTGGTATCTGACATCACCACCATTTTGACCATGATTCCCTCAACAGCTACCACCTTTACAGTTATTGATCTTAAAAATGCCTTCTTCTCCATTCCCATCCACCCTGACTCCCGCTACCTTTTTGGATTCACCCTTCGAAATAGATCCTACCGCTTCTGTTGCGCCCCTCAGGGGTACACGGAAAGCCCTAGCATTTATAGCCAAACCCTAAAAGCTCAGATGGACCAAATACACCTTCCTAAAGGCACTGTCTTGGTCCAGTATGTTGATGACATATTGTTAGCAGCAGATATGCCAGCACTTGCTCGCACTGCCTCCCTTGCCACTTTGCATTTTCTTGCATCCAATGGTCATAAAGGGTCCAAAAACAAACTTCAGTATTGTAAACAGCAGGTGACCTATCTCGGCCACCTACTGCCTAAGGAGGGACATACACTCACACCTGACCGTATTCATACCATATTACAACTACCTGTCCCTACCACACAGAAAGACGTTCGGGCACTTATTGGCCTCACCTCTTTTTGTCGGCAGTGGATTCCAAATTTTTCCCTTATAGTCAAGCCCCTCCTTGCACTGCTTACCAAGGATACTCCCCACCCCTTTTCCATGGACACAAGAACATCAACAGGCCTTCCATGACCTTCGCCAGGCCCTCTGCTCTGCACCAGTGTTAGGAACTCCTGACTATGACAAACCTTTCAGCCTCTATACTCATGAACGATCAGGTTGCGCTCTTTCGGTCCTGGCCAGACTCATGGTACCAAACAGCGACCTTGCGCTTATTTTTCTGCTACCCTGGACCCTGTGGCCCGGGGATTGCCCTCTTGCCTTAGAGCGGTTGCGGCTGCAGCTGTTTCTATACGTCAAAGTGATGCCATTGTTCTAGACAACAAAATGACGGTTTTAGTCCGCCACTCAGTAGACATATTGCTCAACCAGACTAAGACTCAGCACCTCACCAGTGCACGTCTGACTGGGTATGAACTAACGTTGTTGGCACCACATATCACGCTGAAACGATGTACCACACTGAACCCTGCTACATTGTTGCCCACCCCGGACCCTGACACCGCAGACTCCCCACCGCATGATTGCTTATTTCACACAGAGGAACAGACAAAAGGGCGGATAGATCTCAAAGACACCCCTTTACCAGAAAGCGATGGACAACTGCGGGTAGACGGGTCCTGCATGAAATTACCAGATGGTGCCACCTCTGCGGCCTATGCTGTTACCACCACTCATACTGTTGTAGAAACGGCCCGCATACCCCAGAAATCTGCTCAGGCAGCAGAACTGATAGCTCTCACCCGTGCCTGTATCATTGGTACGGACCTTGCTGTTACCATCTACACAGATAGCCAGTACGCCTTCGGGGTGGCACACAACTTTGGCATACTGTGGAGGGAGAGAGGATTCTTAACATCCCATGGTACCCCTATTCTGCACGGTGACTTAGTTACAGCACTACTCCAAGCCTTAACACTGCCACGCAAGCTAGCCATTGTTAAATGCACCGCACACAAAAAGATAACGGATGATGTGGGCCGAGGGAATGCTTTTGCTGATCAAACTGCACGACAAACAGCGCAAGATAGACAATACACCCCTGTGTACGTAGTAAAATCCCAAGCAGAAAAATGGCACGATGCCAGACAACAGATTAGAGACATTCAAAGCACAGCAACCAAAGAAGAACTTCAAACCTGGGAACAGGAGGGCATGTTGGATGAGGAAAACTGTTGGCGCTCCAAAGACACGAAATTATGGAAGTTACCAAATGCCTACCTCCTCCCATTATTGAATATGACCCGGGTGCCAGCCCATATAGATGCCACCTCAATGACTAAGATACTACTGGAGTCTGGGACATGCCCAACTACACTTGGCGGCCACTAGGTTGGTCCAACAGCGTTTATGCAGACTGCGACACAACCTGGGACCACCTACAAAGATATCCTGTGCAAGTTACGCTATACCCTCCTGTCCGTGTGAAATCATTCAGCTGGACTACATCCAAATGGACACGTGGAACAACCTTGAAGTATGTCATAGCAGTCATCCTACGTATTTAGCACATGGGTGGAGGCCTACTCAGTCAACGACAACACCGCCCTTACCACCGCAGAGTGCTCCGGCGACAGGATTCTTCCCAGGTATGGTCTCAGCCATGGTCCGCAGGAGCGGTAGCGATAGTCATTGCATAGTTGGTAGGATCGGTGGTCCTTCTAGATGGTTCACTGCTGTAAGCCTAGCCAGTGAAGCAACCACCAGCTACCGGTCGAACGCTATAGTGCCAGTACCTTCTAGTCCGAACTAGCCGAAGTAGCTCCGAGACAACATGGGTCAGAAATGGAAGGAGGACAAAGCTCCGGCACTTTGTCTATGAGAACAGTACCACAGTTGCTGAGCAACATTGTACAGCTTGCAAAGCCATTTTCTGATGCCCTATGAGTGCCTGGTGTCCCTTCTGTTACTTCATCTGTCACCATCCTCTTGCTGGATCATTGAGTGACAACATGCACCATGCTTACAAAGACACAGTATTACCATACTGCCGACAGGTCGGGAAGCTCTGCCTAACCAATACCAGAGCATCACCATTTCACGCTATCCAACCTAGCGATCAAGCGAGTGGCACCGGAACGTTGCTCGGAAGCACAATTGGAACCTTTGTTCAAAGCTCACACCAAATGCATCAGGCTATCAATGACCACGAACAGTGTTGGGTGGCATGCGGAATGTCCTGGTTCATGCCACACATCCAGCAGAAGGTGCCCAGCGTTATGCAGCCTTGACTCAACCATTGACCATCCTACCAAGACAATGGGTCCTGTCATGCCTGGCGAAGAAAGACTATGGGCCAGACGGAACAAAACGGCATACAATTTCTCATCATGTACAGCAGGTTGGGGGGGGGCCGAACTAATGGCACAAATGGCACCAGGGAAGAAGAAGAAATAGTGGGACATCAAGGGATGTTGCTGGTGAAAGATCCGATCAGAATGAAAAGGAAAAAAAAAGGACACTGTGCTCTACGTTATTCCCGTCCCTGGACATCACTGCATCTATCAACAAGGGTCTATACCCGTTGGCTCTAGCAAATGCACTATCACCACCAACACTACCAATGCCACTGGAGGGGGGATCGGCGCGATATCGGCTATGAGTGCCTACTTCATCTGTGGAACAACTGCGTATTACCACCTCCCTGAAAACTGGTCCGGCAGCTGCTACCTGGCCTTCCTCCTGCCACCGGTGTTCATTGCTCCTCCTGATTACCATAAAAACTTCATGAAAAGGCGTGCCCCAGTTCGTCAAGAGAGATCCCTCGACACGTCCTTGGTGGATCAGACAGAAACGACGTGGGAGCAATTTACTGACTTCAACAAAGGCTTTAACCAAGGCTTCTTCTTCTTTATCGGTCCAGTACAAAACAGCAAACTGATTCGCCGCCTCACTAGGACATTGGAGGCTGTGATAAACCAGACGTCCGCGGCACTGGGTAATTTGACGCAAGAACAAACAGCTATCAGGACCATGACTTGGCAGGGCAGGCTTGTTCTTGATGTGGTATTGGCTGACCGCGGAGGAGCATGCCGCATCATAGGGGCAAGCTGCTGCATATATATACCTGACAACGCCCCGTCTGTACTTCTGGCCATAAAGAAGTTGCACCTACTGGCCTCCGAATTGCATCAGGAGCCGGGAACATGGACATTGAGCGGATGGTTCTGGGGTCTCCTGTTTACATGGGGCTGGAAGATACTCGTGTTTCTCCTTATTCCTGTTGCGCTTCTCTTTTGTTGCTGCCTTTGCCTGCACTGTGGGCCTCCCTTGTGCAGTTTGTGTGCTCAAGCTCTCAAACCTCCCCCTATCCATGGCCATTCCGAAAATGACAAAATTATGATGGCCCAACAGATACAAGAATTGATGGACATTATTGTTGACTAAATTGCTACGCTCCTGTCAACAGGAGGGACTGTGGAAAATGTATTCTTTACCTTGACACTCGCTCAGCCATTTTGTACTCTTTTCCCCATCTTGTCTCTGCATACAACAGCTTGTGTTTAGGAATGTTCACCCGTTTGCCCTTTCTGTGCCTCACGAGTCATCTGACTCCTATGTGACTTCCCGAAACGAGAAGTTTCTTAGATTTTGCAGAAAGCTACGTTCTTCTCCGTATGCCTGTGGCGATCATTCAACCGTCACATGGAACAACCGCTGATATGTTTTTTCACGTACACCTCTCCTGACTTTGTCTTCTTTGTCAGCTCATGCGCAGAGGGAAGGGGGGACAGGGTTAAGGTTATAAGAACTATGAAGGCTCTGCTGTGTTCAGATTGCCTCCACAGATAGCTACGGGTGTCTGCTGCTGATGCTCTCTCTCTCATGAGACTATAATAAATATCCTTTCTCTCGGTGCTCCAGTGTTGGTCTCACTTTGTTTCTGGACCTGAGGACGAAGGGTGGCGCTGCACCTTTGGGTGGTCGCTGAGGGGAGGGGGCCCCCAAATCCACAATGGGTGAGGGACGACTCAATCCATGTTATATTTTTCGCAAAATCGCTAAGTCTGAGTTGCATTTAGGTTCATTTCATGTAAATGTAATTTATGTTGATGTCATAAAATCTGGCATGCATCCAGCCCTCCTTGACCTACGTTGGAAACCGGTGTTAGACACTAATTATATTAGTCATGCATACATAGCATGAACTTTAAACTGAATGGTCTCTTTATACTTTTCTGGATGGAAGTCAGCTAGCAGAACACAGTTCATTGACTTCAAAAATATGGAAGACGAATCCATCCTGTTATGGATTCTATCCTGTGTGTGTAAATCGAATAAAAGATGCAAAAAATCTGATTATATATTTTTAAGAAGATGAGGGAGGGGGCTCATTAGGAGGTCGCAGATGTGGGAGTGTTAATTCTGCAGTCTTGCATTGACCAATATGGGCTTTTTTCTCTTCTGAGTTTTATATTGCGCGAACCTGACCCGAAGGTATCAGAGCGCTTTACATGAGCACCAGTTGCATTAGGGTTGAACCCTAAGAATCCCCTGAGTAAATTGGAGTTATTGTGAGAACCAGTAATTCGGGATCCAGCGCCCCTGGTCATTTTGTATTCTTTCCTGCTGTTTCCCTTGCAGATTTCGGCTCAGTTCAGCTGAAACCCGTAGGCGAATCATGACAGGTCTGCGGTGTTTCCGTGGACCTTGTAATTCCTGATGGTCATGGCAGCCCTTGATGCCAGTCCCATCAAGGGATCCAGGCAACTTGTAATGAGGTCTTTGGTGGTAGGACGGGTAATACTACTGTTAAAATGGCTGCATTACAATCTGAAATATGCAAAGGTTGTGCAGGTTGGTGCTGGAAATGGAAATGGTTACGGTGTCAGGATTAATCTCGGCCAGGGAGCTTGGAAGATGGTGTGTATTCTGCCATGTGTGATCTTGCTTGCTCTTGTGCAGCCTGTAAGAGAGTTTGATTTTTGTCACTCGGAGTGTGAGCGTCGAACACGGAGGACCAGAAACCTTCTCAGCATCGTCCCTCTCATGGTCCTACACTTATATTAAATCTGTACATTGTAGGTGGCAGCAAGATAAGTGCAGGCTTTGCAGAGGGCTTGAAACCGAAATAGGTTTTGTTTTGACCCAGGAAGCGGTTTCCTATTAGGATATTGATAAATGTGCATGTGACAAATTATTCAGCATTCGACCACCCAGCACTTTTATTACCAGTCCCAGAATGCATCTGATGTTTTCATGGTGACTGCACATCTCCACAAAACAGAATCGCACCATTCTACAATGGAATCGTTCTGACTACCAAAAGGCCCTGCAATGCCAAAGTGATGGTACCTTTTCTAGCCAGTCATAACCATGAGAGTTATGAAGGTTAACACATTGGTTGTGCATGGAAACACTCACAACAAGTACACAAATATATGTGGGATAAAGTACCCCCTGCTGTATATTATAACAATATTGGAAGTCACCGAGGAGGCTCATACGATCAGGCAAAATTTCACATATATACCCATTGAAGCCTTATTTATGTATAGTTATAGCCACAGTCAGTGGAATTCTGTGATTCTAATGTCACTGTGCTGTATGCATGATTACAGATTTACCACACTTCCCACATAATCTACCTTTTGCTGCAAAATTTCCAGATTTCATAACAAATTCGTTTCTGGCTCTAACAGACCAAAAGCTAATAAAACAAAGGACATCACATGGTGTCATGCAGTGGCAGACCAATTGAAAAGGTTAACTCGTCACCTTTCGAGTGATGATTGCTGTATTGATGGTACTAAAGAGGTGAGTTAAAAAGGGTAAAATAATATTGCCTCATAATGTGATGCATAATTTGCCTTTTCTTGCTGCATAATTTAGTGCACCCTGCCACATAATATGTTCCTCCATAGCTGCATAATTGCAGCGGTCCTGGGAGCAGCCTGATATACTCATTGAAGGCACATTTGCCCCATATCTTGCTCATTCTATATTATTTTGTGGTGCAACACAGAAAGGACGCATATAGATTGCCTTATCCTAAATGAGCTCATGGTTTCCTTCAAATACCTCAACATATGTGGAACAGTACACGAAAACCAGTACGCTTGTCCACCAGCTCACATGTCCAAGTGCTACTTTCAACATCGTGACATCAGCTAGCATGCTCCCAGATAACATTCGCACAAGGGAACAAGACCCTAAAAAACAGTGGGGTGACTAATTAGCAAAGGCAATGGGCAACAACTTCACATGGGGTGACGACACAGGAAGTGATATCACAGGCTCATCATATCACTCAATTTAAAGGGGATGGGCCTATTTTACAGTCAATAAGGAGACAAAGGGCCTGATTACGATGTCAGGCGGACAACACTGTTGCAGATGGGAACTGCACGACCATAGGTTGGCGGTTCCGACCGCACAATTTGGATGCGACTGCCCATTGGGCGGTCGTGAACATCAATTTTCCAATGGCAGCTTGTGCGGCGGGCGGAAAAGGCCTGGAGCACAAGCTGCCTTTGAAAAATTGATGCTTTTAAACATCCCTGCACCGTGTAGCAGGCACCGTGCCGTGCCTCCCACACGGTGCAGGGATGTTTAGGGGGGGACCCTAGGTACCCCTCAGCCCCCATAGAGAAGAGCCAGGGAGAAGGGGGCCCTGCTAGGGGCCCCCAAAAGTCACTTTCTGACAGCCTTTCCATGTCGGAAAGGCCAACATGGAAAGCCTGTCAGAAAGTGACATCATATTCCCGACGGCAGAGCCGAGGCTGGCTCTGCCGTCATTATGGGCCCGTTGGAAGCAGAGCGGAATCCCCCCGCCAGTTGCCTTCTGACCGCCTGCATTATAATACGGCAGTCGGAAGGAAATGAACGATGTCGGGTGGAAAGCCTTTGACTACCTGTTGGATGGTTTTCCGCCTGAAATCATAATTGGGCCCACAGTGTTTGCTAATTATTTTGTATGAATGTAACTTTGTTAATACAGGGTACGTATTCATGCCAAAACCAAATTCTCATGCTCTTATATCTGTTTGTGAATGCAAAGCAATGAGTTTTGGCAGGACTCAAAGCTACCTAATGATGCGTGGATTTGTAAACATGTAATTTATGCATATTATGAAGTAATGGACAGATGAGAACACCTTCATGCAATGCACTTAAACATAAGCTTAGTAATGCAGAGATTGCTTAGGGACCTGTCCACTCTTAAAGATATCTTTATAATTTTAACCTTTCAAGTTGATATCAAGACATGAAGTCAATGGCAATGATTGGGAATAAATTTAAAAAATGTGACATTGTGCAACGAGGATTGTGATCATGGGAATGTTTAATGGGCGATCTGAAGCGGCCTCTTCTTCACTGCATGGGCGCACAATCACACAAAGAAATGTAGAAAATGTGCTTATTTCAATGTTACTTTCTGTAAATTGTAAGTTTTCCACATATTAAAGGTTTAGTCAGCTCAGAAATGACCGAGAGTGGCAACATTTCAGTGAGAATTTATACATATGCTTAGGATAAGAGTAGCCAGTTTGATCTTCCTGTGTTTGATTCCTGCTGGTGTGTTTAACCAGCAGCACAGAATCCTCACATTTCAGCGTGGTAACGGGCTGAACAGGTCATTGGTGGGTGGGGGGTTTGGGGGGTGGCCTCCTTATAGCAGCCTCCAGGGACATCCACAGGGCTGGGGGCGCGTTGCCTGGGGAGATAAAAACACTGGATGAGGCCGAAATGCAAATGTACCTATTAAAACATCCATGGTCAAGTGAGGAAAAAACGTGATTGCCCCGAGTTCACAAGAGAGGTGACACCTCGGCGTAGGGAGTGGTATTTCTTCTCTGAAATTAGAGGAAAGCTCACCCTCATTCACCCGATTTGTGCTCTGATTGGCAGCATGAATTATTCGTAACTTAACCCAAACAAAGACCTGGAGATTCCAGAGCTGTTGCAAACCAAGCAGGTGCCAAGAACCGATGCTTAATTTGAGCCGGTAGTTTCCGGGGCTCGCACCAGCACTTAATTGTCATCACCAGCACTTATGACAGACAGCCACATGGTGGCACTGTCTGTCTAATTTAGAGGTGAGCACAACAACAGTTTTTTTTATTAATTCAATATATATTAAAAATAACTGATACCTGTCACCCAAGGCATTCTTATAGTTTTGGGGTCTAGAATAATCTGAATTGTCACACTTGTAAGAGTCTGATGGTTAGTAGTTGTGTTGCTATTATCATTGGCAGTGGTAGCAGGGTCAATGGGTGGTGCAAGCTGCAGTGACCCCCAGGCGAGGGCCCCGACACTTATGTTTTTTTACAAATTAAGCCCTGCCAAGAGCACAGTGTGTGACTTCAAGCAAGTGGCTGCAGAGTTAGTGCCTTTTCCATTTGCCTCAGTCGCCCTTAGGTAGGATGGAGAGATAATTTAAGCTGTTAAGAGCAGCCAGGCCCATCCTGCCTTCTTCACTGTTCTTCCAGCTACTCAGCTTTCAGGCCCCTGCCCTGTTGTTGCTCTTAAACTGTGGAATCCTTCAGTCGCGGCCGGCATGGCTCGCGGCTGGGGAAGCGGGCGGAGGGGTGGTCGCGTGGGGAGGGTGGCGTCGCAGGGTGGTCGCACGGGGGCTATAATTAAAAAAATATAAAATAAATTAAACTTACCTTAAAGCCGGGTCCCGTGTCTTCTCGGCTCCTGCTCTCCTGCCTTCGACAGGAACAGGAAGCAGGCAGCCAGGTGCCCTCCCCTAAGCCAATCACAACGCTGTATGCAGCGTTGTGATTGGTCGGGACGGCGCTCAGCCAGGGGCTTATGGGGTGGGCATGTTCTCCATGCAGGCTGCATTGCAGCCTGCATGGAGAAGGGCAAAGTGCGCATGACTGGTTTGGGCGGCCTGAGAGGGTCGACCAAACAGTCTATGCGCACTCAGGAGTGGGCACACCAGTCCTCCCCAGCCCTGCTCGGAGAGCAGAGCAGCCCCTCCCACCCGCACGCCCACCCGCAACGCAAACATAAGATGGTAATAACTAAAAGTTATTACCATTTTATGTTTCTGCTTCTCGCACTGCGAGAAAGCAGTGGGGCGACGCTCCTCCGCCATAGCGGAGGAGCCGCCCCTGGAATCCTTATTTAATTTTATCACTCTAAATAGCATTACTCATTCATTGGCGCATAGTTCCTGTTAGCCAGTAATGACTGACAGGTACAGCAAGTCAGCCATGTGCTAGCCTGTTTGTTACAAAGGACTCGAGGTCCCACCAACTTTACCTTTTTGATCTCACACTGTTATTACTGTCTGTCAAAGGCCTTTTAAAAAGCAATGTTGGCAAAGAGCTCTTAATAGCTCCATAAATCCTCCTATGTTTGTGTTTTAGTGTTAGGAATGCGAAAAGTAATTGTTGCTGTTGTTGACATGTGAGTGTTTGCTACTACAGTTTTGCCACTGGTAGCATGTAATTAACATGTATTAATTAACATGCATTGCCTCTGCTTCAGCGCCTGCACACAGCTCATCGGTGTGCTGTCTCTGGACAGCTTCCACGTCAACTTCAGATCAAGCACTGGTATGTGCTTTTTTGGGAGGGGCCAATGACATTATTCTTTAAGCCGAGGAGCACATGATTTTACAGATCTCGACTATTGAAATACCTCTTAACAAATAACAAGAGTAACTGGTTGCACAAGTGAATTTTAAAACTGGTTGCATATTGTTTACATTCGCATTGTTCATTCTTTCATTGATTTTCCAATAGTTATGGGTGTACAGGTAGGTTGCCCTGGTGCCTGGTAACCAACAAACTATATTTTACAGAATTTTGTTTTGAAACAGTGAACCCTTTTGTACTCGCTATGGCGCCTTGCACAATATTGTTTATTTGAGTCTGCTCTGTCAGTTTATGAATCCATACGTATTACTCTGACATTGTTTATGATCAATCCAATTTTATTCAAAATTTCGTTTTTTGTATCTCTTTTTTCTTATTTACTAATAGTGCATTTGATATTAATATATACACTTTTTCATCTGTGTGTCCATTTAAATTTTTCAATATATCTCAATGCATTTCGTGCTAAGTGAGCTTCATTGGGGGAATTTCTAAAACAGCTGTAAAAACTCGAGTATTCATACTCTGAAGCCAATCCAGTTGTCTTAACCCACAATGATATTACTGGTGGAATCCATAAGTTATAAACATGAACATTTAAGAACACATTTCGAATAATGAAAATGCCCATCAATCCTAAGTGATATTTCTCCTAATTACATGTGATTAATATTAATGACTTGTCTTTATCAGAATTTGCGGATGATCTCACTAGCTGTCTTCCTGGATCCAGACATCCATGTCTTTGCATGTATCAAAGTCACATTTTTCATCAACATGAAAATGCATGAGGGTAAAGTTTTCTTTTTCAATAAAGATTACTTAAGATCCTCATCCCTTGGTACTCCTGAACCTCTCTGCCACATTGTCGACCAGCCTATCCTTAATCCAACCCTGCATCTTGTATGAGATTTTCCAGGAATGTTCACAGTTGGTTTTCCTCCTCTTCTCCAGCATCAGTTCATCCAGATGTGCCCTTCAATGTCCCAGACGCTTTCTGTCACCTGCAGGGTACTCCCGGCTCCTTCCTGCCTACCGACATTGTCAACCTCTATATGCAGCCCTCTGGATCCCTCCTCATCAACCGTCACCAGTACGCCAATGACAAACAACCTTACACGAGTCTCCTCGGCTGTCCGCATTCAGTTACTCAAGCATTGCCCCCAGTTCCTTCAGACCTGGATGTTTAGTGATTACCTAAAACTCAATGGATTCCTCTTATATACACATACCCTTCCCCAGGAGTTATTTTGGGCCTCCTGAGGGGTGACTTATAAGTATTAAAAAGGAAGGTTTAGGCCTGGTTTACATTGACCGGTGGAAAAGGCAGTTTAAAACTGCACCACCATGCTGCAATGGCAAGCCTGACACAGGTTTAAAGTGTGTGGCACAATCAGTGCTGCAGGCCCACTAATAGCATTTTAAAGTACAGGCCCTGGGAACAGGTAGTACCACTTTACTAGGGACTTACAGGTAAATTAAATGTGCCAATTAGGTATAAGCCAATTGTACCATGTTTAAAGGAGAAAGTACAAGCACTTTAGCACTGGTTAGCCGTGATAAAGTGCACATAGTCCTAAGGCAGCAAAAACGAATTCAGCAAAAAGAGGAGGAGTGAATCAAAAAGTTTGGGGGTGACCCTGCAGAAAGGGTCAAGTCCAACATGCTCTAACTCAGAGAAATATCAGGATAAATTAATGCACAAGTGCAAAGTGCTAAAAGCCAACAAAAACTGGTTCAGACACCAGGAGGGTGAGGGGAAAACGTTTGCGCATTACCCTGCAGAAAGGGCCTGTCCAACAGAGCGAGAAACTAAAACCACAATTTCCAGAGGTTTTTTTTTTACTGAAGGGCCAATCAAAAAGGGACTGATTGGTTTTCAAACATCTACTCTTAAAAAAAAAAGTATTCCACCGAAGTGCTGTTTAAACAAATGTTTTCGATTTGTTCATGTAAATTCTCAGTGGGTTAAGACTTGAGCCAATGGTTTGTCCACCTTTTCATTTGGTGGAACATTGAAGCCTCCCTAATGATAGAAGGAAATCTAGACTTCTATGAGGCAAATGATGTCAGGTTTGTTTGATCCATATTTAACCTTACCCTCCTGAACTACTGATAGTACCCATTTATCCTTTTTATCTAGCACTACCTCCACTGAGTGAAGTTTTGCTTTAATGCTCAATCACTATATTGACTGCACGGAACTAGAACGTTTCACCAACTCCAAGGTCCACTTCCTCCATCATCAATAAAGGTCTAATATAAGACACTTAAATGAATCAACGTCAATTCCAGACAAAGTCATGTAGTCTAAAGCCTCTGGCTACTTGAAGCTCTTGTGCAGCCTGTTCACAGTCCGTGTTGCAATACTTCACATATCGGCCATACTGCACAACAAGAAACACCAACACAGCCAGAGTAAACTCAATGCAGCAAGAATGACAATTGACAAAACCCAAATCACTCCACCTACTTCCCTAAAGAATGAATAAATGACAACATTTATAAACGTTTTTTTACAGAAAGATGGGGACAATGGGCTTTTGGAAAGGTCCAACGTACATGCCCTCGATAATCAATAAAGAAGAAGTACGTGGTTCCTCGGTGAATACAGAGTATTTATAGCAGGTCGTGAAAGGAAGGGGATTCTTCCTTTCGGAACTGGTGCCCTCACACACCCAGCAAGCTAGGTGTCATGCTTCATCATCTGGGCCTGCTCCTCGTCGGGTCGGCGCTGCAATACCCGACGGGCACCCAAAAGGGGCTCTTTATCGGAGATCTTTTGTTCCTTGCCGGTGGGTGCCGTGGGTGTAAGGGCCCTTTTGATTGTGTGGATGTAGTAGTATGTGAAGTGAGTTAAAACAAGTCAGGGTGCCTTATGGAACATATTTTATTCTTTGTAGGCCCCCTGCCTGATTTAAAATAGAAAAAGGAGAGGCGTCTATCTGACTATAATGGGTCAAGATCAGGGCGCTCTATTCCTAGTGGGTCAACATGTTTCTCGCCATTGTTGTCTTAAGGATCAAAGGCGATTCTTCAGGACCGTAAAGTGAGTCTATCTACACCCAGTGGTGTGGTGAACTACCTACCACTCTTGGATAAGCGGGTTGTGCGCCCGTTGTTTCTATGGACGACCTGTACGTGAGAAAAAAAAAAAAGGGTATATATACTCTCAAGGGCACAGCTGACCACAAGTTCCATCGTGCTTCCAAACAGATACTCTGTATTAGGTCCATGACTGACATTGGTGATCAATAATATCAATAGTGGTTCGCTATTCATATCACCCAAAAAGTGTGTTCCTGAACGAAGTCTTCTGGTAATACATACATATTGTTAAATAAAACCAATTACTTTAAAACATTAATACAATGGTGAAGAAATGGTAGTAAAACAATTGGGTGATCAGAGGCCTTTTTCATGCAACTCACCCAATCACTAATTGAATCGTGCCTCGTCAGTATCCAGCGGGCCGTGGACACATATAAGTTATGTGTCTGGAAATTGATAGATATAAGAAGAGATTCATAGTCAGGTGTGAGGAAATCACAGCTTAGTATAGAACTGCTTCTATAACTACAAGGATAGCCTCGTAAAGTAGCGATCTTCCAGTGGTCCTGGCCCAATGGGTTGCTCTTTCAAAACAAGTTCCTGTTCTCACTTGGCGGATTCTCAATGCCCCTCAATCCTATGGCACTCAGTACGGGCAGCAGTGCGGGCGCCAGCACCACCGGTGACCCCAATGGGTGATAGTAGTCACTGCGGTACTAAGCGCGCACATCGCTACAAACAAGCTGTCACCACCCCTATGAATTGGCATTGCGTTCCCATCAAGTAGTTACTTGATAACTCATGTGAGAGATAGCAATCTGTTCCCCAGGCGCTTACCTCTGTAGTCGGTGCCGTCTGAGGTCCCTTATTTTTAAGCGTATCAAATACTCACCTGCTTTCAATGAAAGCCGTGTGGTTGACCTACCCCTCTCCGCTGGATCCGGGAAGGTAATGGACTAGTAGAAACTGTCCTTTTATATACCTGCAGGTGAGCCAGCTTGGGCGGGGCAGGGAAGCCGATCGGTTTCAGCTGGTGCTTCAAAGCGTCATGTGACGTCTAAACAAGAAAGGTGGCGGGCATCTTAGACTGGTGTGGAGTGTCTATAGGGAGAAAGGTGGCGGCCATCTTAGACTGGTGT
This sequence comes from Calotriton arnoldi, assembly GCA_963921515.1. Taxonomy (NCBI): domain Eukaryota; kingdom Metazoa; phylum Chordata; class Amphibia; order Caudata; family Salamandridae; genus Calotriton; species Calotriton arnoldi. Next base: position 105,426 of record CAWUFW010001527.1, on the reverse strand, counting down.
GGAGTGTCTATAGGGAGGTATCCCTTTCTACTCATTGCATAATAATCACCACATCTTAGATAGGGGCCCCGTGCTGGTATCACCGGAGTTGGTGAATAAAAGGGGTGGAAAATGTGTTTGCACATAACATATAGGAAAAGTCAAAGATGCCGAGAATGTAGCGGCCATCTTAGGCTGGTGTAGAGTTTCACTTGGAATATGTATATGTATGCTCAGTGCATTCTGGAAACCCATTTACCAATTGCGGTCCCATGGTGATGTCACTGGAACTATTGCTGGGATTCTTAGTGGGGTAAATGGGCACAGTGTTTGCCAATGTTGGTCCCATATTACGTAAAGCGGGAGAAGCCTGGTCGAGTATCGTGTGTACATGCTATGACCATCTTGGGGTGTTCAGGATCTTAGTGCTCCGGGTTCAAGTTAGGGGTGTTATATTCATGAGTCGTACCCTGGTTTGGGGTTGGACGGTTGTGGGGAGGTTGTTAATATCGAATGCAGGGTAAGGGTCAGTACCTCTCATAGTGTCTCATATCATCTGTGATGTACTCACTGTATCAGAGGTTAGCGAGTGACCCCCACGGAATCTCATCATTGAGTCCCTGTTGGTCAGTCAACAACCGGTGTACCCATCTTTGTTCGATTCTAAAGAGGGAATTCTGTGTAATCTGAGGGTGAGTCTCTAAAACCACCCACCGCAAACTTTCAGGGGAATGTTTCAGTTCTTTGAAGTGGGTGTATAGTTTCGTGGTTACTCGTTGGCATCGGATGTTACTTTTGTGTTCCGTGACTCTGGTCTTCACCATCCTCATCGTCATCCCTATATACCTTTTCTTACAAGGGCATGTAATCATATATACACATTGAGTTGTGTTACAATTGGTATGTTTTGTAATCTGCCAGGTAAACGAGTCTGTGAAAGTTATTTCTTTTGTGGGCGTGGTTTGGGGACATACCGCACAGGAGCCACAGGGATGGTGTCCCTGAACTGGTGGTAAATCCCATAGGGATCTTTGGTCATTCGCTCTTCTAGGTCTAGGTCTTGTATGGATCAGTATGTCCTTTAAGTTCTGAGTACGCTTAAAAGCAAACCGGGGTTTAGGGATCTGTAATGCCCCTGTGTTGAGGATCCCCCAGTGTTTATTGATCACTTTCTTTATCCGGTTGGAGTCCGAAGTAAAGGAAGTGACACAGGTTAGTATGTCAGTTTGCTCTTTAGGGGTTACTTCTAGTAGGGCCTCCCGGTGATTATTCCTAGCTCTCTTCATGGATTGAGCCACTTGTCTTTGTGGGTATTGCCTCTTGAGTAAGTTTTTTGATAAGGATTTGCCCTCTGTTTGATAGTCAATGATGGAACTACAGTTTCTCCTGATGCGTAAAAACTGTCCAAAGGGTAAATTGTCCTTCAGTGCTCGAGGATGGTGGCTGTTATATAACAACAGGCTATTTCTGTCAGTGGGTTTTTGTATGAGGTGGTGTCGAGTTGGCCATCACGAAGTCTGATCTTGAGATCTAGGAATGGTATGTCAGTGGATGAGATGGTGTGAGTGAATTTTAAAAATTCATTTTTAGTGTTAATCCACTGACAGAATTCGTGGCATGTAGTCATACTGCCTCTCCAAAGAATCAATATGTCGTCTATGAATCTCTTCCACAGTCTCAGGTTGTCAGCATAGGGATTGCTGGGGTGAGAAATGACACTCTCCTCAAATGCAGCCATATAGAGGCAGGCCACACTGGGAGCAAATGTACTCCCCATGGATGTACCCTGAGACTGGTGGAAGAGTTGACCCTTATACTCAAAGAAATTCTCTGTCAGAGCTAGGGATGCGCACTCCATTACAAATGTCACAGGAGTATGTGAGGTCCATGTTGTCATCTCCATGGCTGTTTCAATAACTGTCAGTGTCGCTTGTTGGGGAATGTTCGTGTATAGTTGTTCTACATCTAAGGTAACAAGGAGGTTGATCTCGTCTGTGTTACTAATCTCTCCTATTATGCGCAAGACATCAGTTGTGTCTCGCACATAGGAGGGGGTCAACTTCACCAGTGGTTGGAGGAAATGATCACAGAATTTCGACAGGGGCTCCAAAATTGAGCCAATACCTGAGACTATAGGTCTCCCGGGACAGGTGTTATTCCCTTATGAATTTTGGGGAGTGTATAGAAGTATGGTGTTCTTGGGTTTTTTGTCGTGAGAACGTCTGCCTCTTTCTTGCTGATCCACCCATTGGCCTCTGCTTCAAATACTAGGCTGGAGATTTTCATTGCTAGTCTGTGGGTAGGATTAGTAGTGATTGGTGTATAGTGCCTGCTGTTGGAAAGTTGGCGTCTACACTCAAGGTCATAATCAACCGTGGATTGAATCACTGTAGCACCCCCCTTGTCTGCCTGTTTAATCGTGATGCTAGTGTCCTCTGCTAGAGACCTGGCGGCCGCCAGTTCTATCTTGGAGAGATTGTGGAAAGGAGTCTCCCTTGTCTCCTGTTTGAGATCTTTAAGGACAGCCTGCTCGAAAGTAATGACTTCCACTGGAGTCATGCTGTTGTTGGGAGTGAATGTAGAGGGGTTTCTTAACCCTGAGTCTTCCTGGACAGATTCTGTCTTCTCATGAAAATAGGCTTTAAGTCGGATTTTCCTGAAGAAATTTTGAATTTCGCATTGGTCTCGAAACTTATCTCTCTTTGGGGTCGGGACAAATCCTAGGCCTTTCTCTAGTACTGTTGTTTCTGTTTCGGTGAGTGTTCTGTGTGACAGGTTAACTACTAGAGTCTCCTGCCCTGAGTCTTGCTCCTCGTTTCCATTGGATTGGGTGTTTGGTCTTGCCATTGTACCTGTTTGTTTGCGCCTCTTCTGTTGCGCCTCTTCCTCTGCCCCAACCTCTGCCTAAAAAAGGAGGGGGTTTGGGTTGCCAGTCGGGTAGTATTGTGGTTGACCTGGCGGGTACATGGGAAAAGGCCAGAAGGGTTGGGGCGGACCATGGTAGTTAGGTGTATTTTGGTTAGGGAAGTAAGGACGATTGGTCCTCCTGGAGTTATTACTGCCCCAACTCCTAGTACTGGAATCACTGTCAGAGGAGCCTCTTCTACTGTCGTCAGCACTTTCTTCAGAGGAATAACTATTCTTTGTAGATGTATAGTCTGCCTTTAAATAGGGGTACACTTTCTCTGTTTTGAACCTTTGGATGTCCTTCTGCAATTTGTTGACTTTCTGCTTCATTAGATAGTCTTTGTTCTCTGATATCTCATTGTTCAGTTCAGCCAACTTAGTCTTGTAAACAGTCAATTGGATAGTGGTCTTAATCGCCCCTTCTGCAATCTGAATACGTATCAGAAGGGCGTCAGCAATTCTCTTTGCGGTATTAATAATCAAGATGAGCCAGTCCCTAGTGCATTTCCATGCTACTAGGGACCACTCTTTCTTGAATACTGCGTCTTCCAGGAATAGTCTGGGGAAGTTACTAACGATGAGGCCATTCGGAGCGATGTTGGCCCGCAAATATTCAGTCATCATAGCGCCGTGGAGGGTGATCTTTAACCACTCCCTTTTCATTGCCATTAAAGATGACCAGTCTTCTGCCTGGCTACCTGATGCTGTACTATTTTCTACCCCTAAGATGGAAGGGGTAGTCCTCAAAATCTCTTCAGCCATCTCTTCACCAAAGCTGAGTCCCTGGTTAAGTTCCATAGTGGTAGAGCGAAACCGGGAGGGTTCTAACTGTAAATATGGTCCAGAAAGGGCAAATTACACTTCTGGTATCCTGATTGTACCGTCCCACAAGCAAACCCGTGCATACAATTTTTTGCAAAAAGATGGGGACAATGGGCTTTTGGAAAGGTCCAACGTACATGCCCTAGATAATCAATAAAGAAGAAGTACGTGGTTCCTCGGTGAATACAGAGTATTTATAGCAGGTCGTGAAAGGAAGGGGATTCTTCCTTTCGGAACTGGTGCCCTCACACACCCAGCAAGCTACGTGTCATGCTTCATCATCTGGGCCTGCTCCTCGTCGGGTCGGCGCTGCAATACCCGACGGGCACCCAAAAAGGGGCTCTTTATCGGAGATCTTTTGTTCCTTGCCGGTGGGTGTCGTGGGTGTAAGGGCCCTTTTGATTGTGTGGATGTAGTAGTATGTGAAGTGAGTTAAAACAAGTCAGGGTGCCTTATGGAACATATTTTATTCTTTGTAGGCCCCCTGCCTGATTTAAAATAGAAAAAGGAGAGGCGTCTATCTGACTATAATGGGTCAAGATCAGGGCGCTCTATTCCTAGTGGGTCAACATGTTTCTCGCCATTGTTGTCTTAAGGATCAAAGGCGATTCTTCAGGACCGTAAAGTGAGTCTATCTACACCCAGTGGTGTGGTGAACTACCTACCACTCTTGGATAAGCGGGTTGTGCGCCCGTTGTTTCTATGGACGACCTGTACGTGAGAAAAAAAAAAGGGTATATATACTCTCAAGGACACAGTTGACCACAAGTTCTATCGTGCTTCCAAACAGATACTCTGTATTAGGTCCATGACTGACATTGGTGATCAATGATATCAATAGTGGTTCGCTATTCATATCACCCAAAATGTGTGTTCCTGAACGAAGTCTTCTGGTAACACATACATATTGTTAAATAAAACCAATTACTTTAAAACATTAATACAATGGTGAAGAAATGGTAGTAAAACAATTGGGTGATCAGAGGCCTTTTTCATGCAACTCACCCAATCACTAATTGAATCGTGCCTCGTCAGTATCCAGCGGGCCGTGGACACATATAAGTTATGTGTCTGGAAATTGATAGATATAAGAAGAGATTCATAGTCAGGTGTGAGGAAATCACAGGTTAGTATAGAACTGCTTCTATAACTACAAGGATAGCCTCGTAAAGTAGCGATCTTCCAGTGGTCCTGGCCCAATGGGTTGCTCTTTCAAAACAAGTTCCTGTCCTCACTTGGCGGATTCTCAATGCCCCTCAATCCTATGGCACTCAGTACGGGCAGCAGTGCGGGCACCAGCACCACCGGTGTCGAAATTCTGTGATCATTTCCTCCAACCACTGGTGAAGTTGACCCCCTCCTATGTGCGAGACACAACTGATGTCTTGCGCATAATAGGAGAGATTATTAACACAGACGAGATCAACCTCCTTGTTACCTTAGATGTAGAACAACTATACACGAACATTCCCCAACAAGCGACACTGACAGTTATTGAAACAGCCATGGAGATGACAACAGGGACCTCACATACTCCTGTGACATTTGTAATGGGGTGCGCATCCCAAGCTCTAACAGAGAATTTCTGTGAGTATAAGGGTCAACTCTTCCACCAGTCTCAGGGTACATCCATGGGGAGTACATTTGCTCCCAGTGTGGCCTGCCTCTATATGGCTGCATTTGAGGAGAGTGTCATTCCTCACCCCAGCAATCCCTATGCTGACAACCTGAGACTGTGGAAGAGATTCATAGACGACATATTGATTCTTTGGAGAGGCAGTATGACTACATGCCACAAATTCTGTCAGTGGATTAACACTAAAAATGAATTTTTAAAATTCACTCACACCATCTCATCCACTGACATACCATTCCTAGATCTCAAGATCAGACTTCGTGATGGCCAACTCGACACCACCTTATACAAAAATCCCACTGACAGAAATAGCCTGTTGTTATATAACAGCCACCATCCTCGAGCACTGAAGGACAATTTACCCTTTGGACAGTTTTTACGCATCAGGAGAAACTGTAGTTCCATCATTGACTATCAAACAGAGGCCAAATCCTTATCAAAAAACTTACTCAAGAGGCAATACCCACAAAGACAAGTGGCTCAATCCATGAAGAGAGCTAGGAATAATCACCGGGAAGCCCTACTAGAAGTAACCCCTAAAGAGCAAACTGACATACTAACCTGTGTCACTTCCTTTACTTCGGACTCCAACCGGATAAAGAAAGTGATCAATAAACACTGGGGGATCCTCAACACAGGGGCATTACAGATCCCTAAACCCCGGTTTGCTTTTAAGCGTACTCAGAACTTAAAGGACATACTGATCCATACAAGACCTAGACCTAGAAGAGCGAATGACCAAAGATCCCTATGGGATTTACCACCAGTTCAGGGACACCATCCCTGTGGCTCCTGTGCGGTATGTCCCCAAACCACGCCCACAAAAGAAATAACTTTCACAGACTCGTTTACCTGGCAGATTACAAAACATACCAATTGTAACACAACTCAATGTGTATATATGATTACATGCCCTTGTAAGAAAAGGTATATAGGGATGACGATGAGGATGGTGAAGACCAGAGTCACGGAACACAAAAGTAACATCCAATGCCAACGAGTAACCACGAAACTATACACCCACTTCAAAGAACTGAAACATTCCCCTGAAAGTTTGCGGTGGGTGGTTTTAGAGACTCACCCTCAGATTACACAGAATTCCCTCTTTAGAATCGAACAAAGATGGGTACACCGGTTGTTGACTGACCAACAGGGACTCAATGATGAGATTCCGTGGGGGTCACTCGCTAACTTCTGATACAGTGAGTACATCACAGATGATATGAGACACTATGAGAGGTACTGACCCTTACCCTGCATTCGATATTAACAACCTCCCCACCACTGTCCAACCCCAAACCAGGGTACGACTCATGAATATAACACCCCTAACTTGAACCCGGAGCACTAAGATCCTGAACACCCCAAGATGGTCATAGCATGTACACACGATACTCGACCAGGCTTCTCCCGCTTTACGTAATATGGGACCAACATTGGCAAACACTGCGCCCATTTACCCCACTAAGAATCCCAGCAATAGTTCCAGTGACATCACCATGGGACCGCAATTGGTAAATGGGTTACCAGAATGCACTGAGCATACATATACATATTCCAAGTGAAACTCTACACCAGCCTAAGATGGCCGCTACATTCTCGGCATCTTTGACTTTTCCTATATGTTATGTGCAAACACATTTTCCACCCCTTTTATTCACCAACTCCGGTGATACCAGCACGGGCCCCTATCTAAGATGTGGTGATTATTATGCAATGAGTAGAAAGGGATACCTCCCTATAGACACTCCAAACCAGTCTAAGATGGCCGCCACCTTTCTCCCTATAGACACTCCACACCAGTCTAAGATGGCTGCCACCTTTCTTGTTTAGACGTCACATGACGCTTTGAAGCACCAGCTGAAACCGATCGGCTTCCCTGCCCCGCCCAAGCTGGCTCACCTGCAGGTATATAAAAGGACAGTTTCTACTAGTCCATTACCTTCCCGGATCCAGCGGAGAGGGGTAGGTCAACCACATGGCTTTCATTGAAAGCAGGTGAGTATTTGATACGCTTAAAAATAAGGGACCTCAGACGGCACCGACTACAGAGGTAAGCGCCTGGGGAACAGATTGCTATCTCTCACATGAGTTATCAAGTAACTACTTGATGGGAACGCAATGCCAATTCATAGGGGTGGTGACAGCTTGTTTGTAGCGATGTGCGCGCTTAGTACCGCAGTGACTACTATCACCCATTGGGGTCACCGGTGGTGCTGGCGCCCGCACTGCTGCCCGTACTGAGTGCCATAGGATGGAGGGGCATTGAGAATCCGCCAAGTGAGGACAGGAACTTGTTTTGAAAGAGAATCCCATTGGGCCAGGACCACTGGAAGATCGCTACTTTACGAGGCTATCCTTGTAGTTATAGAAGCAGTTCTATACTAACCTGTGATTTCCTCACACCTGACTATGAATCTCTTCTTATATCTATCAATTTCCAGACACATAACTTATATATGTCCACGGCCCGCTGGATACTGACGAGGCACGATTCAATTAGTGATTGGGTGAGTTGCATGAAAAAGGCCTCTGATCACCCAATTGTTTTACTACCATTTCTTCACCATTGTATTAATGTTTTAAAGTAATTGGTTTTATTTAACAATATGTATGTGTTACCAGAAGACTTCGTTCAGGAACACACTTTTTGGGTGATATGAATAGCGAACCACTATTGATATGATTGATCACCAATGTCAGTCATGGACCTAATACAGAGTATGTGTTTGGAAGCACGATGGAACTTGTGGTCAACTGTGTCCTTGAGAGTATATATACCCCTTTTTTTTTTCTCACTTACAGGTCGTCCATAGAAACAACGGGCGCACAACCCGCTTATCCAAGAGTGGTAGGTAGTTCACCACACCACTGGGTGTAGATAGACTCACTTTACGGTCCTGAAGAATCGCCTTTGATCCTTAAGACAACAATGGCGAGAAACATGTTGACCCACTAGGAATAGAGCGCCCTGATCTTGACCCATTATAGTCAGATAGACGCCTCTCCTTTTCTATTTTAAATCAGGCAGGGGGCCTACAAAGAATAAAATATGTTCCATAAGGCACCCTGACTTGTTTTAACTCACTTCACATACTACTACATCCACACAATCAAAAGGGCCCTTACACCCACAACACCCACCGGCAAGGAACAAAAGATCTCCGATAAAGAGCCCCTTTTGGGTGCCCGTCGGGTATTGCAGCGCCGACCCGACGAGGAGCAGGCCCAGATGATGAAGCATGACACCTAGCTTGCTGGGTGTGTGAGGGCACCAGTTCCGAAAGGAAGAATCCCCTTCCTTTCACGACCTGCTATAAATACTCTGTATTCACCGAGGAACCACGTACTTCTTCTTTATTGAACATTTATAAACGTCTCATCAAACCAGGGCGATCTCTCACCGTTTATTTGAAATGCGGCCTGGGCAAACATGTACATCTAGATTTTGGCCACAGACACCAAGTGAGAAAGAGTATTTGATGTCCAGAGGAAGAGATGGGGCCTTGTGCAGGAAATTGATGCCTTCTTTGATGGAACCTGCCAACTTGTAATAAAAACTTTGACTACAAAGATACTTCTGAGATGTTTGTTTGACCTTCAAACATAGACACTAAGGAGCAAGTCCATGGATACATTTACAGCCCAGTCAAACTCTTTAACTCTTTTCAAAATATTACAGTCAGACACTGGCAGACAGTGTAGTGTTCCACCGCCTGGTGACACATTATTTTTCTTTGATTGAACCTGAAAATCACCCAATAAGAGCATTTTGAGCGAACTGGAAATGAGCTAAAAGATGAGGGTACCTTATCCCATATACAACAACAGTCAGAGATGATATAAGGCTATAGCTACGGTTCAGCCACATTGCTCATTGAAAAGGCATGTTTTGGGTGCGCTACTAACTTCGGTGCCATGCAGTGAACTCACAAGTAATTTGGAACTCTTGCTAAGATTTGGCTGGGCAGGTTTCATGCTGATCTGTCCAGTGGAAACACTCTAAGGAGGAGGCAAAAAAGAAGCATTTCCCCTTTAAGCTTATATATAAAATTTTGCTCGCTGGTTGATTAAAAACCGCTAAATGGATTAACATCAGACTTGAAATCAAAGTAGAACTTTACTCAGAAAGTGTGCTTTTAATGGTTTGGTGTAAATTTGTTCAGTGTTTTTTATATATTTACCTTAGAAAAAGATGTTGGACAGATTTCAGAGGGGTGAAAATTAAACACATCTTGGTTATTTTCCTGGCGATCTTGAAACTTGTGAGTTCTGTCAGTCACATTTTAATTTTTTGAGAAATGGGATGAATTGGTGAAGAGTTTGAATTTTGTTTTTACATTGTCTTGGAATTCACAGATTTGATCAAATTCACGACTTTCTCCCAGTGACAAATATGTAGTGAGAGAAGGGCTTCCATGATGACCAGTTCTAAACTATGGGAGGAGAAAACTTAGGTACCCAGAGGTGTGGAAAAATTATGCGAAAAAAAAAGACAAAACATTTAGGGGCACATGCATCAAAGGTTTTTGCGATCGCAAACGGTGCGAATCGCAAAAATCGGCCATTTGCGATCGCAAATTGGCCTTTGGAGATGCATGAAAGTAGTTTCTATGCGCAATTTAAGAATTCGCAATTAATTGCGAATTCCTAAATTGCGATTGCATTAAGGAATCGCAATTTGCGATTCCTTAAATGCAATGCTAGAAGCACTTTCAAATAGCGATTTCAGCTATTTGGGACCGCAAATTACAGACAAATCAAACTTGTCTGTAATTTGCAAAACCTTCGAAAAATGCTCTAAAATGCATTTTTAAGTTTTAGGTTACACACACACATGCCCTTGGGGCATGTGTGTGCGCAACATGGGTGCACATCACAATTTCAGGGGTGCAACAGGGTGTCATTTTGACACCCTGGCACCCTTGAAATTGCATTCTCAATTTGCGATTCTCTAATTGCGAATCGCTAATTGAGAATGTCTTCCCATTCATTCCTATGGGCCTCTAGGCCCATAGGAATTAATGGGGAGGTATTCTTAATTGCGACTCGCAATTAGCGAGTCGCAATTAAGGAATGTTTAGGAATCGCTATTTTTATAGCGATTCCTACATGCATAGGCTTTGCGATTCTTTAATTGCGATTCCTTAATAATCGCAATTAAGGAATCGCAAAAGCCTACCTTGATGCATGTGCCCCTTAGAGTATGGTAAAACTCTTGCAATTCGAAAAAATCAGTGAGTACTCCGTCATCATAGTGTATCCATAAAGGGCACCATTTCGACCTATACGTGCACACAGCAATAAATAAATACACTTGCAAGGCTTCACTGTCAGCAGGCTTCAAAGACATGGGGACTGATTTAGATCTTGGCAGACGGGTTATTCCGCCACAACGGTGATGGATTTCCCGTCCGCCAAAATATAAATCCCATAGGATATAACGGACCCTATGGATTCCCTGGTTCATTACGTAATACCCACTTCACAGGTGCACATTTCAGATCCACGCAATATCAAGGTCCCTTATTTGAAAAGAGGTGTGACTTCATGCAAAGAAGGTGGTATTAATGACACAGGCTGAAGGGTTTTGGAGCCGCGCTAATGCTGTAGCTCCTAGGAAGTAGCAGGCTTAGTGTCCCATAGTCTCTAGGGATACCATGTGACCCCGCTGTTAAAGCAACCCCATTGGCTACCTGTGAAATGCAAGGTACAATTTAAAACTTGCTGTCTAACATTTAAGGCACTGATGTTAAGTTTAAGTTGGTGTTATATTCCATATAGGTACCCTATATAGGCGCAGGTGACACTGCAAACTTTCACCTATATCCTTCCCTACATTACATACATAATGGTTCTTAGGCACTGACCTTTTACCCAGATATGACACTGCATTCAGAACATGGGTTTTTCCTTGGTTCGATTCTCATACATTATGCATGAGGCTTCTTGGAAGCACAGCAGGAATAACAGTAGGATTACCATCTCCTGTATAATATCTCTCTATAAAGTTCAGGCCTGACGTCATCCTTTAGGCCGACACAGTAGCACAGCAAGGTAGGACCCCTGGGGAGACTTATGGGTATATATACATCATGTCTTGCTTAGAAAGACAGAGGAGACCGTGACTTCCCGGCTGACACACTGACCAGAGATGCTGAGATTCTTCCATGCAGACGCTACAGCTAGCAGTGGTCTAACATCCCTCGCGGGGTGTCCAACTCGAGACCAGGACGGGGTCCCACATTCTCTAACTCTCAGGTAATGGGGTGGACTAGATCCTAGAGGGATTCTTGGCATAACACCTACACAGATGCTAGGTAAATTTAGGTACATCTAGTTAGGGAGACATCGTAGGAGTACGCACTTTTAGGTTGCACTTTTTATCATGTGTTTTATGTACATATATATATTCATGATTTATGGTAGAACTATACCATCCCTTTACTTTTGTAATATTGCTGATCATATATCTCTGCTACTGTCTAATGGTTGTTGCAGCTCATATATTCTACACGAGAATAATAACTGTTCAATAAATACTTATTGAAATGCCCAGACTGTTTATTCTGTGTATCTCTCTGAGGCAAACTAAGTGAGCACGAGTGACTGAGCGAAACATAGTACATTGTTTCCACGATTCTGAGGGATCAGGGTTGTCATGTTCTGAGGTTGCCAAGAACTATTCTCTCCCCGATAAGAGGAGACTCTAGTGGCACTGTGAGCTATCTGATACAGATAGGTTAACGTATCCGGTGGGGGTGCACGGAATCAGTCTGCCACCAAACCCACAGTTTATGTTATCCAAACGCGCAGATCCTGTATAGGTAATATAGGAACTACACGACATGGCGCTGCCAACGTTGGTTGGGTACTTATTTAACAGTAGAATCTGAGTAGTTCAGTCGTGCTATTCTCAGAAGACCCCTACTCACAAAACACCAGAGACGTCTGGAGAGGGTGGGCACAAACTCCGCCACAGCTGAGTAGGCTAAAAATCCTATTTATTGGCTGTAGGTTAATCAAGCTTGAAGTAACCCTGGGCGGAGTTCGCGGAGTTGCGCTACGCGAAACTCCACGAAGTGGAAAAAAACTCTGCCGCGCTACGTGGAGCTCCGCAAGCGGCGGAGTGCGATAGAAAAATGCCGTTCACTGTGATTTTCAGTGCTGAATGCTTGTCCGCACTGTGCAATCATCGCGAACGGCACCATGCACAGCGCAAGCGGGCGCTGCTTTCCTTTCTGCCGCTCGAGTAGATTTTTACTCGAGCTGCAGCATTCTCAACGCGAACGGGCAGTTTCTCAACGCGAGCGGTCGCGAGCATATGCGACCACTCGCAATGAGAAACCTGACCCCCCCCGCGTTGAGAAATCTCGCCGGGAGGTTTATTTTCCATGCTCGCGCTCGCCAACTTGATGTTGACGATCGCGAACGAGGAAAAATCTCACCGGGAGGTGGACTTTCCTCGCTCGCGCTCGCCAACTTGACGTTGACGAACGCGAGCGAGGAAATAAACTCCGCTACGCTACGCGGGACGGAGTTTTTCTGATCTCTGCGAGCTCCGAGTACCGCGGAGTTCTGAAAACGCAGCAAACTCCGCGAGCGGAGCGGAGTTCACCGCCCAGGCCTAGCTTGAAGGACACATTGTTCCTAAAATTGTGCATAAACACCTTATCTTAGTTCCCTTGGACAAACGTCTTCTTTACAAAAATGACTGAGACAAGAGATAATGTAGTAGTAGATCCGCACCTCTCAGCCGGAGAAGAAGATGGGGACGCAATCCCGATTGCAGAAAAATTCAGACATACAATCACCCTGAAACTGTTAGAGAATGGATTATCAGCTAGGGGTGGCTTAGTAGTTTTCGTGACTGAGGCACACGAATCAAACAAAACAGAGGTATTTTCTTCGTGGGTTACATTCCCAGCAGCAAATGCAAGAACACAGACATTTCACTCTTACACAGAAGGCGATGCACCAGTGGAATATTGTCTGTTCGAGGACATAGAGGTTCCGCTCATGTACCAGGAACATTTATACTGGTTTAAAGGCGCCCTACCCCATACAAGAAGAAGAGTAAGACTCGGCCCGCTCGGAGGAGAAGGGGCAACATGGCCAATATTAGCGGCCTACACACCACATCCTGACATTGAGACAATGCCACCAGGAGACTTACTCATACAACATGAAGATTTAATAAAAATCTATAGAAACTTGACGCAATTAGTCATGAGGACATTTACAGTCCAACCAGCAATAGTTGCCATAAATGGAACTCAAACTCAGGGTACAGCAACTAAAATAACACCACAAACATTACAAGCTGTAATGGGTAAAATGCCCACAAAACGTGAACAAATACCATTCTGGGTAGCTCAGAAAATAACTCAGCTAGAGGCAGTATTCCCGAATACTACCCCGTATGAAAGACACAGAATGCTAACAATCTGCTTGCCCATGGGGATAACACCACAAGTAGAGGATTGTACCACTTGGGGTACAGTCTTTGCTGCCGTTTATACCAAAACTCATGGTATCCCGTCATTAGCAGTAGTACCTGATGTATTGAGACGAATACAGAACGAGTACGGAGCAGAACCTGCCCTAAACTTAGGGATGAAGTTACTAGGTAACTATGCCCAGGTATCAGCCATAATACTAGCTAACATTAAGGGGTAAGCAGCTTCAGTGGCTATCCGCCAACGCCTAAGGCAGTTCAGTCCTTTAGACCAGGAACACGAACTACCTAAAATAATAGAAACTGCGTATTCAGAATTAGGCAGAGACAGTTTGGGTGGGAAAGCTTTAAAACCACAACTGATGGGCAGTCCTGAAAAGGACACTTCCAAGCAGACACCTGCTTCAACTAAAAAGAAGTAGGACAAAAAAAAACAACAAAGTTTTAGGGGAAACAGATCTCAATCCAGAGGTAGATCTCCTCCACAGGAGCCCTCCGAAAAGAGGTATAACCTTAGGAATAGGGATAATATTAGGAAACCTGACAGGTATCAGGATACTGTTACACGTTCCTCTCGTTCCTTTCAGGGTTCATCGAAAAACTCCGAGAGGGAAGGACGGTCAGAAAGACAAGAAGAGCGTACAAAGTCCAGAGACAAGCAGCACACTCAAGATTATACTTCTAAAAAAGAAGAAAAGCCAAAGCAAAAGCCACAGTTCAAAAAGAAGAAAGTTGCAGGTCTAAAGATCAGACATGCCCAGAATTCTGAGGACTCGACTACTGAACGGGGAATGGGCTCTGACGATGCTAGACAGTGCGGCAGAAATAACAATAGCTCACCAGAACCTGATGGAATTTCTGGTGACAGCAGACTTGAATGATTATATCACGGTAGAAACACCTGATACTAGGGTAAGTGTCCCACATTAAGTTTATAAAATAACGCTCCAGATGGAGGAGGACAAGTGTAGAACAGTGAGAGGTCTCTTTTGGGAGAACCTGACATTTGGCTATGACATTTTATTAGCTGAACAAGATTGGCAGCCGGCATTCGTCATGGATTGCCCTAAGGGAGAAACAGTATTTCTTCCGGCTTTCTCAGACCATATTCCCAGGCATTTGCAACACACATATGCGCAGGAGAGGGCAGTAGCCCAGGCTCCGGAATTATACAAAAACCATGTTGGATGGGATGAGGATTCTACCCACCACATAATTCCTTTAAAAAATACTCCAACTGCACAGAGGCAGTATCCAATAAAGCAAGAAGCTAAAAAAACAGGTCAGGGAGATCTTAGATCAACTTGAATATCAGGGGGTGATTGAAATTTGCACCTCACCAATGAACAATCCTTTGTTTCCCGTCCTGAAACCTGACAATTCATATCGTCTAGTTTTAGATTACAGACATTTAAACACTTGCACTAAGACATTTGCAGTCCAAAATGCACACAGTGCCGCATTAATGAATAACATTGTGCGGAAAAAATATAAAACAACACTTGATATCTCAAATGGATTTTTCTGCCAAAATATAGCGCCTGAAAGCAGGCTTCTAACAGCCATCTCAGCGCTAGGGACCCAGCGGCAATTTTGTCGACTCCCCCAAGGGTATAAGAACAGCCCGGGGTTGATTTCGTCCAGGGTAACAGAGTTACTTCAAAAATTAGATGAAGAGGGGGGCGTGGCTTGGCAAGCCAGCATGGCGGACGTGTGCTGAGCGAGCTCCGTCCAGCCCGCAATTGATCCTTTAATTATCCTGATCCTCCGATGTCACTTTGACCTCCGCAGAGAACCTGCAGCCCCGCGACATTGGTGACGCCGACCCGAGCCGCTTTCTGGCATCCGCAGGGGCTCGTGGCAGTGAAGCGGAGCCTCAGCCGTGACAAGGCCCTCTGAGGGCGCGGCCTAGCTGTCCGACACGAGACCGGGACATCACGCTGGAGGCTGCCCGGATCCGCAGACGGGGAGAGTGCGGCCGCCTGGGTGTGGTATTGCTGCCGGGGTGCGGAGACGTGTGCCCTGGGGTTGGCCCGGCGGACAAGAGCTGCTGGAGGGAAGTCAGCCACTGCTCCGTGGTGCTGCTTGAGGCGGAGGACGGCTGGGCGGCTCGGCAGCTAGATCGGGCCGTGGAGGTGAGGAGCGGTGCTTGGGGGTGGCAGGCGGCAGGCCTCGGGCCGCGCTCTGGGTTGAGAGTGGGCCGACGGTCCCCTGGCCCCACAGGGCGGACGCGCCTTTCTGCAATCTGACACGCCTTATTCAACGGTGGAGGCCTGGGGTGTGCGCGGCCCTCTGGCCTTACGGGGCGCGGAGCCTGGACAGGTGTCCCTGATTTCTCCCCCCTTGCCCCCCGACCCACTTATCAGCGGGGGTCCAGCTGTGCAATCGAGCCGCAAGGGAAGTGGACGGGGAGGCGGTAGAGGGCTGGCGTGACCACCGGCGAGTCCCTGGGCCGGCCTGGGGCTCTTTCTGGCACAGACTTCCTTTCCCCCCCACCCCCTAGCCACAGGGGGCGCCTGCCTCGGTGGTCATTCGGACCACGTGGGTGCCTCATATGACCCTGTTGCTGGCTGGGATTTGTGCAAGCCGGTAGGGGTGTGAGGCCTGGGGGCGCGTCGTTTGGAGCGGCCGCAGTGAGGCAGGAGGCCAGAGTAGACGCCGACAGTTGAGTGCCCCCTGCCTTAGTTCCTGGGCGCCTTCGCATCGGTGGTCGGTCGGGCCGCGCTAACGCCATTGGGGGCCCCTGGCCGGGTCCGATGTTGCGTGGGCCTCTGGTATCGCCCGCTGGCCTCAGCCCTAGGGCAGCTCGATACGCGCTCCCGCTCGGCGGCCGGCTCGGGCCGCGGGAGGCCGCTGCTGGGGGTCTCTCTTTCTTGCTCCCCTCTGTTCTATCTGGGCTTGTGTAGGGTGCCCTGAAGACGGCCATGACGAGAGACAAGGGTGGCGGCAGCTCGTCCAAGCAAGGCCCCATCGACAAGTTTACTGGCCCGGGTGCAGCAGCTGGGGCGTCTGGAGGACAGCAAGGGACTATGCCAGATAATGCGGCGCTCATGGCCGCCATTACCCAGTCCAGGGATATGCTAGATGCTAAAATCGGAGCAGTTGGCTCCGATGTCATGCTCCTGCAACAGGACTTGCGCAACGCTGTGTCACTTATCACTGAGGCTGAGACCCGCATCTCCGGAGTGGAAGATGATGTTACCGCGCTAAAGAAAAATATGGCCGCCATGGAGACTGCTCAGAAGGGGCTTGCGCTGCGAGTGGAGGATGCCGAGGGACGGGCCCGCGCAATAATCTTCGCTTTGTTGGGTTCCCGGAGGTATGCGAGGGGGGCAGCATGGAACGCTTCCTCACGCAGTGGCTAGAGAGTTGGCTTCCTCCGGAGGCCTTGTCCCGTTGTTTTGTAGTGGAGCGGGCTCACAGGGCACTCATGCAGAAGCCCCCGCCTGGGGCTGGCCCACGGCCAGTTATAGTGAAGCTATTGAACTACCTTGACCGCGATGTGATATTGAAACAGGCCCGGATTAAGGAGCCCTTGCTCTACGACAATGTACGCATCCTCATCTTCCCTGATTACACACGGCTTGTACAGTAACAGCGGCAATCGTTCCTAGCAGCGAAGGCCCGTCTGAGAGACCTCAAGTTCCATACGCTCTCCTGTTTCCTGCCCGACTACGAGTTGTATATCGCTCCCGCACTCACTTCTTTGACTCACCGGAAGAGGTTTTCAAATGGACTGATGAGACAGTAAGGGTGCGAGCACACACGCCGCCTGGGAGGGAATCCGACTCCTCATCGGGTGAAGCGGCCCCGAAAGGGACCCCGGTGGCAGCAGAAGGGTACCAGAAGGTTGCGGTCCCGGCGCCGCTCTCAGTCCTGTGGCGCTTCCTCCCAGACGGACTCTGCCTCTGGGTGGCAGACATTGGCTGACTGATTAGTGGGCCCACAAGGGACTGCAGGGTCCTAGAATATTTCATTCTGATCGGAGAGACTCTGACATGGGCCGGGATCTCTGCTAGGCTCTTGCTGGCGGGGAACGTGCCCAAGAGACATGGGCTGTAAGTTCGGGATCCATTGGTTGGGGTGGCTCGCACCCCCCCGTTGGGGGTTGTGGGTCATTCCCGCCGCGACAGATGCTTCAGTGTTTTTGAGGTATAGGGTGGGGGGTTTGTTGGGTGGGGGTTGTTTTTGTTTACAGATCGCACTTTCACTCATTGTCCGTTGTTTCTCACATATGCACCAAAACGTCTTCCTCCTGCTTATCGCTGCAGACACAGTCCCAGATGGCCGGTATATCCACTAGGGGGCAGGCGACCCCAGGTACTCTCTGCATCATTAGCTGGAACGTACGGGGTGCCCTGGACAAGATTAAGCGAGGGGCCGTGCTCCAGCAGGCTAAACGGGCCGGGGCGGATATCCTTCTGGTACAGGAAACACACCTTATGGGAACGAAGGCCCTCTGCTTTCAGCGCTATGGGTTTCTGCAGGTATTTCACTCGGCTTTGCAAGGGGATCACGGGGGGTGGCAATTTTGATCCACCGCAGGGTCCCCTATACACATACCAAACAGTGGCCGGACTCACAGGGGCGTTATTTGTTCCTCCAGGGCAAGATCGGGGAGGATCCTCTGGTGCTGGGTAGTGTCTATGCTCCCCCCGTTGCAATGGAATCTAGTGGAGCGGCTCATGACCCTTTGGGCAGACATGCCAGATGCTTTATCCGTAGTTGGCGGGGACTGGAATGATGTTATGGACATGACCAGGGATCGCTGGAGGGCTGGGGGCGGTCCGGTGGGTGGTCATCCCACGCGGTTATACTCTTTAGTGACAGGGCTAGACTGGATTGATGTATGGCGGCGTCTTCAAGAGATGGTCGGGAATTCACCTATCTTTCTGCGGTCCACAATTCATACTCCAGAATTGATTACCTCTTTGTTCCCCGGGTGGCGGTTGGTAGGGTGGTATCGGCGGAGATTCTTCCACGGGGCCTGTCAGATCACTCCCCAGTAGCCCTCTCGCTCCAAATAGGGCGGATGAAGCAACCATTCAGATGGCGCCTCTCGGTATGGCATCTGCAAAATGATGACTATAGGGAACACATCAGTGACGCTATTGATCAATACCTGACTGTCAATGTGGGGTCGGTCCCTAGGGCCGAGGTATTATGGGAGGCATTGAAACCCACACTGAGGGGGCGGACATTTCCTGGTGCACGGCAGCGCGTAGGGTGCGTAGCGAAGAGCTGCTGCAGGTGGAGGCGGGCATTGAGGCTCTCGAACACAGGAGTCGGGAGGCAGGAGGCGGCCAGGTTAGGAGACAACTGCTGCAGGCTCAACAGAACTATGCTGCCCTCCTGCTGGATGAGGCCCGCCAAGCCTGGCTGGCGACGCGTAGCAGGGTATATCAGTGGGGGGACAAATCCGGCAAGATGCTGCATCGACTCTGTCAGGGGACGTTCCATTCTCAGGCTCTGCGAGTCGTCTTGGGCCCAGCGGGTGAACCGCTTACAGACCCTCTGGCCCTCGCGGAAAGCTTTGCCACATACTATGCGGATCTATACGCCCCTAGGGAATGCTTACACGCCACCACCATAGATAAGTTCATAACTGATCTTCCGCCCAAAGCTCTATCGGATGAGGTGAGGGACCAGTTGGAGCTGCCCCTGATGGAGGAGGAGCTGGGCACGGCCTTGGGAGAACTTAATCCCGGGATGGTGCCAGGGCCCAACGGGTTCCCTAGTGAATTCTTTAAACGGTACTTCTTGCAGTTGAGCCCTCATTACCGATCTGTGGTGGAGGAGGCTCGGGAGCGGGGCTCACTCCCTCCAGACTGGAGACATGCAGAGGTGGTGGTGTTCCATAAGCCGGGCAGGCCCCGGAGCAGCATGCATCGTATCGTCCCATTTCCCTCCTGAATGTGGAGGCAAAAATTCTGGCTAAGGCCTTGGCCAATCGCCTTCTGCCCCACATTACCACCCTGGTCCATCCGGACCAGGCTGGGTTTATGCCCCAGAGGGCGACCAGACACAACATTAGGCGGGCACATGTGGCGGTGGCGGCTATTCGGCAGATGGAGGAACCGGCGGCGCTCTTATTGGCCGATATGGACAGGGCGTTCGATTCCCTGAGCTGGATGTATCTATTCGCTTTGTTACGAAGGCTCAACATTGGACCGCGATTCCTTTCCTACCTAACACTCCTATACACTGATCTGACAGCGTCGGTGAGGTTGGCTGGTGCGATCTCATCCACTTTTTCTATCAGGCGGGGTACGCGGCAGGGCTGTCCCCTGTTCCCTTATTTATTCGCACTGGCTATGGTGCCATTGGCTGCGTGGGGGCGAATCGATGCACAGGTATGGGGATTTGAATGGGCTCCGGGACTGTCGGATAGGATCGCATTATATGCGGACGACGTCCTTTTCTTTCTCACAGCCGTGGACAGGACGGGGCCGCGGCTACTGCGTATTATGCAGATTTTTGGGGAGACGTCTGGACTGTATATGAATCCCCGTAAGTCCACGTTGTGGATTCTGGGGGATTGGACGGGCGTGGGCGCGTGGGTCTCTTCGGTCCAGCGGGCGGTGGGGGGGTTGAAATACCTCGGCGTGATTCTGTCTGACGTGCCAGCGGTCTCCTGGGAGCGTAACCTGGTTCCGGTGTGGGAACGAGTATGTGAAGACCTTAAGTCCTGGTCCTATATGCCTCTGTCAATATATGGCAGATCGGCTATATTTAAGATGGTGGCGCTTCCCCGGCTCCTCTACCAGCTACAAAACCACCCTTATCAGATCCCGCCCCGATTGTTCTGACAGGTGAATGCACCGCTAGGGCAGTTCTTATGGGAGTCGGGAAGGGTGCGGGTAGCCCTGCGAACGAGCTTCTTGTCCACTTATTGCGGGGGGCTAGCGTCCTCTGACATTCACTCGTACTATCAAGCCTCACATTTACTGGTCCTCAATGAGTGGTGGTATGGTAATCGGGAAGACCCAGCATACGCGGTCGAGCGGCAACTTATGGGACACCACTCGCTACATACGATTCTCTACTCGGCACCGCTGCGGGGTTCACTGCCGTCAGCTACAAGGGTAGTATTCCAGATCTGGAGGCAGGCGCTGCGACGGATGGGGTGGTGGAACACGCTGACTCGGGAGACTCCCCTTTGGAATAATGGGCGCTTACCACAGCAGGGCTTCCGGGGGTGGGATAACATAGGCATCTCGGTCCTGGGCGATGTTATGAGGGGGCTGATGCTCAAATCCTTCCAGGACCTCCAGAAAGAATTCCTCATGCCACAGTCCCAGTTCTATCGATACCTTCAATTTAGACACGCCCTGTCCCCTAGCCTGGAGGGCTTGGAGTCCTTGCCGGAATTTAGCTCGTTGGAGGCGAAAGTGTTTATGGGGGACCTGAAGGACCGCAAAATCTCCCAGATTTATCAGTCCCTAGTTACCCATTGCTCCCCCATGCTACAGAAACTCCGGGGGGATTGGGAGGGAGATGTAGGTCCGTTGGAGGAGGAAGACTGGACTGAGGCCCTGGCTGCTCCGCGGGGGGCGGCCATAGCAGTACGACTTCGCCTCGCCCAGTTTAAGTATTTACACAGGGTTTATTTTACACGAGTGCGCCTGTGGGGGGCAGGGCTGATAGCCTCTCCTATGTGTCTTCGATGCAGCCGGAAGGAGGGTACACTTATCCACACTGTTTGGCATTGTCTTTCCCTAGACCGTTTCTGGAGGGGGGTATTTACCTGTCTCTCAGAGGTATTGGGGTGGGATCTCCCCCGCTCACCACGGCTGGCTCTGCTTCATGTTATGGAGGGGATAGGGGGCAATATTTATAAGCGACACCTAATGCAATTGGGCTTTACTATAGCGAAAAGGGACATAGCCAGGGCGTGGAAGGCGCCGAGGGCCCCCTCCGTGGCTGCATGGAAGAATGGCCTGGACTTCTGTATGGGTCTGGAGCAACCCATCTTTGTTGCTAGGGGGTGCCCACACAAACACTACAAGATTTGGAAACGATGGGCAGATTATCGAGGCCTGCTGTTGGAACCGGTATCAGCAACAGAGGCTCACCCTCTGGGATAATTCATACTTACATATTCGGAGTGCGGAGGTGCTGTGTGGGGGGGCGTCCGGAGGGGTGGACCCTCTGTTTTATTCACATGCTTTGGTCAGGTTATGAGGGCTTAGTGCGATCGGGGGGAGGGTTGGGTGCGGGAGGGAGTTGGGGCAATTTTCATATTGTTATCTATGCTTTTCTGTTTTTAATTGAAAATGTCAAAGTCATTATTCTTTTGTGCTTTGATTGTGCAGTTGTCTCTGGGGTACAGAGCCCTGCAATATATGTGCATTTTGACAAATAAAATCTGTTTAAAAAAAAAAAAAATTAGATGAAGAGGCATTGTCTTATGTGGATGATATTTATCTGACGGACGATGACCTGGAGGAACACTTGAACAGAGTGAATACCATAATTTTGGGATTTGCATCTGAGGGTTACAAATTCACCTTTAAGAAATCCAAAAATTGCCCACCTCAGTGTCCTGTTTTTAGGATACGAGCTTTCAAGTGAAGGAAAAAGCCTGGCAGCCAATTTTTTAGAAAAATGCGCGCTGCTCCAACTTCCAAAATCATTGAAAAATTTACAGTCAATTCTGGGATTCCTAAATTTTGGTAGAACATACATTTTAGATTACGCAGAAAGAGTAAAACCTTTCTACGATTTAATAAAACCTGATTTTTCAGTAAAACAATGGACAAAGGAACATACAGATACACTTCGTTCCTTACAAGCTGACATGATATCTTCCAAACACTTACAGACACGCGTAAACATACGCAACCTGGTGATCCGTATAGTTGCGGGTCAATCTGGGTAGACCTATCTGACATATAATGAAGGTGAAACAGTACCAATTGGATACAAATCTCATTTGTACACAAATGCTGAGATGCGCTTCGCATCTACAGAAAAGATTCTGACAGCAGTACAGACTGCTGTATTGAGAGAAAGAGCACTGGCTCAGGGGAAACAAATAATAGTAGTTACTCCGGTTCCAGCCTTAGAGGCTGCGACAAACGCAAGCGTTCCTAATGCTAAAGCTTTACATCCAAGATGGATACAATGGGCTAACTCTATCACTGCAACAGACGTAGAATACAGGTACAACCCAAATTTAAAGACACAAGCATTCCTGCAATACAAACAAGAATATCCTCTACCAAACGAAATAAAGCCTCTAGATCAGTATGAATATATTATTTACACTGACGGATCTGCTCAACCGGCCATAGGAAGTAGGCAACTATATAACGCAGCATGTGCAATCGTTAAAGATTGCATGCGGGATGGAAAGTAACACCCAAGTTGCACGAAAACGCAGAGTTAAAAGCCTTAATACTGGCACTAGTGAATACGGATCGAGAATTCCCCACACTAATTGTGTGCGATTCCTTTTACTGTATGCAGTCTTACAATGAATACTTGCAATACTGGGTTCAAAATGGGTTCAAAGACGCAAAAGGTGGCACAATTAAGCATAAAAAGCTATGGGAACAGGTAGTGGAGTTGAAAACCGAACTACTGAGGGCTCACGTGATACATACACTGAGTCATCAGCGTAATGGCATTCACGTTGAAGGGAATTCATTGGCTAATGAAGCTGCAAAGGGGGCTGTACGCACGGCTTCCGTAGCTGCAATCACTCGTTCTAAAACGAGAATAGACGGTGAGATTATGGTAGCTGTCATTGCTTCACGCAAAAACAGCAAAGCACTACCAAAGAAGTTTCCACTCAAGTACTCCTACAAGTTAGATGCCAATAACTTTCCATTTGCTCAGATTCCTGGAGTGGGGGATAGAGTAATTCGAAACATGGATCGTAGGTTAGGTTTGATTCTAGCGGCACACGAAGGGATAGGTTCTGCACATGCAGGAGTTACGGCGACTGTTTCATTGTTGAAACAACGCTATTGGTGGCCTGGATTAACAAAGCAGACTAAAGACTATGTCTTGAAATGCGACATCTGTCAGCAGATGAAAGGTTCCACCGTAACAAGTCCAGCGCAGACACCATTGACCATTGTTAATATCTGACAAACCACTAGCGTGTGTTTATTTGGACCACTGCGGCCCCTTAAAAAGAGATGGGGCTTACAGTATATCATGGTTGCAGTGGATTCCTGCTCGAGATTCATATGGGTGTGGCCCCAGCGCTCGGCTGACGCTCG
This sequence comes from Calotriton arnoldi, assembly GCA_963921515.1. NCBI lineage: Eukaryota > Metazoa > Chordata > Amphibia > Caudata > Salamandridae > Calotriton > Calotriton arnoldi. The sequence goes on along the minus strand of CAWUFW010001527.1, from coordinate 81,392 downwards.
AACTGTTATAAAAGATTTGCGAGTCTTCATAGGGACATACGCAATTGGCACATTACATTCTAACCAGGGCCCTGCGTTTAGCTCTCGGGCTTACAAGGAGGCCATGCGAGGATTGGGTGTAGCATTGCGGTACTCATCTCCGTACCATCCCGAGGGAAATTCGGTTGTGGCGAGAAAAAAACGGGACTTATAGCAATCTTTAACAGCTAGAGTATTAGGCACGGGTGAAAGTTGGGTAAAACATTTGTATGGAGTCCAGTGAGCTCTTAACAACATGCCAAAATGTTCTCTAGGGGGTGTCACTCCTTATGAAGTCCTATTTGGGATAAGAATGTGGGTACCTGATCTTGATTGTGAAGGCGCAGTGGCGGATGAAAAACCTTTGGACATCCATGATCGTTTGGCTGTTTTACAGGATCTAAATGAATCCAGGACACAACAAAGTAATGTCCATCTGAAACAGACCGCCACTGGGGAAGTCAAATCAGTCACGGCAAGACCTGTCTGGATCCCAAAAGTCGGGGATCTGGTCAGAGAGAAAATAGCGGACAAGAAAGAATTTTGAGCATCCTACAGAAAGCCTGTACAGGTCCTAGCAGTCAAAGGAACAAGAACTGTACTTCTACCGCCTCTTGCCGGAAAAAAGGAGAAAAGATTTGTCTCAATCGACCTAATCAAACCACACTATGTGGCCAATACTAAGCAGTAGGCCACGTGGACTCCAAAGTAGCAGACGCCCTCCTCTCGCTACAATTCAAGAAGTTCAAACGAAAAGACTCATCACGTTCGAAGAGTCACCTGTACGGAATGATGGACTATGCAACAATGCCATGGAACTCGTTCCTCTTGAACCTGAAGCTCAACTTCAAAATCAAACTCAAAATCAAAGACAAATTGCTGTCAGACCAAATACAGATGTCTACGTCAACGTGCCTCGACAAGAGCAAAGTACGATTTCAACAAATCCTGATGCAATTCCAACAATTGATCGTACTGCTTCTGGCTACTTCATAAGCTTTGATACGTTTTCTTTGGATCCAAGTGAACCTGAAACGACGCCAGCCCAAAATTCACGCAAGCAGCAAGTAAAAGACTTTCTGAACTTTCATAGAAGAACTTACCTGGTATCACCGTGGGTAGAACTATGGATAATTACCGGAGTGCTTTTCTTTCCTTTCTGGTTAGGATTAGTGATAGTTTTTAACATGCTTATTAATGGACAATACATTCGACAAAGCTCTGCAGCCCAAAAGGTGAATCTAATTTTAAAACCACATCAATCATCTCATCGAGAACAAAGAGACTTGTCCTCAGTGAACATTACAGCAGTTCCTATACCTGATGGTATAGTGTGGGACAAGGTTGATTTCGATATATTCGGCCCGACTGAACTTTTAAAAATTCCACATTTATTTAAAATATCATTAAGTGATATCATTACCTCAAGTACATTTTCCGATGATTGGGATTTTGATACTGTTAATAACATGTTATCTGATTTGGAAAAATCTGCTGCATTTTCTAATAGTGAAACATTGGAAAGCACATCAGATTTTGACAGTATGTATTGTTATCAACATTATAGTCATCATTTTCTGCATAAATCTGCAAATCCTAGAAATGTGTTCACATACCACCAGTGGGAACATTGTCAAACACCACCGAAAGGCAGTTCAAAAACATTTGAACAGAAGTTTCCATATTTTTCAGGGTTCAATATGTCTGACCCAGCCTCATATTATTATAAGGTCGCACCAACATCAGCACAGAAAAATATGTTGACAAATACCAAACAGATTTACTCTGCTGCCTTTATTGCCCAGCTGTCTGAACAAGGTTTCGGCTTATGGAAAGACACCATAGACTTAAAATGTGTCTGGGGTACTAGAGAATGGCAGGTGCAGGGGACAGAAGCTTTGTTTAGAGCATGCCTCATCCCTCAACAAATCATGTTTTTGAACGAGACAGTGCAACAGACTTCATGCCTTGGACTAGCCAAGAATAAAGACTTGAACACACCTCGGCTGCCAACTCCATTACACACCGAGGGTAACGAAACATCACAAGAAGGGATTATATTAGATGACCTTATACAATACAATAGATCAAACCACGATTGGAAAAAATGGTTGATTTGGCCCATAGACACCAATAGTTGTCAGGCAAGATTTATGGGTAAAGCCGAAGGGTTTATGATCCATAGGCCAGATCCACGTTATGTACAGAGACAACATCCCATACAGTGTTGGGAAGTTGTGCCTCGATTGGCTAAAAACCTCAACACTCACACAGGTGAAACAACACTTATCCTTACAGTCACAGGATGTGGATCTTAGGGATTTTTTAATGGGTCCCAGGAAGCCACGTCAGAAACGTTTCTATTATGCTGTCTACAATGAAATATGGAAAATATCCCAAGAAGAGGCCGCAGAGAGATTACGGGAAATAGACCGTATAAATCTAGAAAAATCTCTAGCAGTGGTAGACAACGGGTTAACTACATTGACCTCCAGGATATATTCCTTAGGCAACATTGTATCTTCTGCGATAGACATACTAGAACAAGAGTTGGCCATATTACAACACGGGCAATCACAGTTACGTTCTATTATGTTATTAAGCTGGACGCTGCAATCTTTGCGTGCAGGCTATGTGCCTTGGCGTTTTATCAACAGCACGTCTCTGTTTTTGAATACAATCTAACAGATAAACAGATAGAAATGGCACAAAGGGGAGCAAAATATACAATGCTGCATATCAAAAAACGGGATAGGTTACCATTCACAGTGGCAGAATCACCATCTACAAAATGGCTAATCCATGGCCACATAACTCTACCGGTCACTATTTTTCAGTTTCAATATTGCCTTGAACAAAGGCAAGTAGGCAGATATGACGAAATGGGTAAGGAATACATCTGGGAATCATTGTTATTAACATACCAATTTCGATGCCGGAGTGGGGATCGAGAAGTGTTTCTGAGCGGTACAAACTGCAAGAACGCTTTAAGTGGATCACTCATATGCCAGGATATAATGTTGCACTGAGCTTGTAATGGTTCTGTAGCGAACCTGTCCTGTCATTTGAAGGGTGCCCCAGCTGCAGTGATAACTCCAGCATTCAGGCTACTTTCAAATGGGAGTTACTTGATGCTGAACAGTCAAGGCTGCTGTGGCATGCTCCCAGGCATCGCATATCTGGTAACCGTGAGCTCCAGGGTTAGTTGTTGTATGCAAGTATTGTTTCCACCGACACATACAGTCAGGGAGGCGCCGTTATGGCCTTCACTGAATGTTTCTTTAATACGGTTTGATACTCTAAGCAGAATGAAAGCCATGCTTCTACAGAAGTCTGCGCCCTTAACCTCTGCTCGAGAGACTTTTGATCTCCAGATCGCAAGGTCTTCGGCAGAGATACAGGCGCTCATTCATACAAACTGCCCTTTCCATTTCGTAGAAATGGTAAATCGTATCTTTAACATGTCTGATACGACAGGCATTGTCCACCTATTTAAGACCATAGGTTCTGGACTTCTGAGCACCTTTCAGACAGTACTTGGAGTTATACCAAACTTCATACACTCCGTATTCGGAAGCATCTTTGGAGGACTTCCGCTGATCCTGTTTCTGATAGCAGGTATCCTGATTGTTTTCTATTTGCTATGCAATGGACGTCCCAGTCACCAAGGCGATGGAAAGAACACTACTGGAGCGTAAATACCGTGACCGCATGGTACAACTTCTAGGCACGCCTCGCCTAAGAGAACTAAGTGAATCTTGGTTCGTGTCATTTCGACCGGTCTGGATAGACTGCATCTTACCTGTCCTCCGATGCCTGTTTTGCGGAGAAGAATGCATGTTAGACCTTTGTTTGACACTACCATCATGTGCGCCACCGGACGTGAATGCTTTACTGGACCCGATAACGGCCCATGTTCTGCAGTGTCCTCAGCGTATTCCAATGTTGATGGCGGCATTCCTTGAGCCACCACGGGTAGTAACTTCACCTGTTGGTATGAACACCGGCTCCTCCTCTGCCACCCAGGCTTTGGACGTCGCACAGGCTGCCCCAGCACCGGCTGTGGACAGCGTGGAACATCTGTGCTCAATTGATGTGCTCTGCGAGGTGCCACAGGGGCCGTCTACTGTGGAAGCAAGCAACGACAATGTTGCGTCTACCAGCCAGGACACATAAACATTTGAACACATTTGGCTCGTCGTGTGCTAGGAAATATTTGCCCTTTTTTAAACAAGCTCAAATTTGGAACTATGGAACTAAATTGACATTCCTTTCATTTTTGGGCATTCATGGCTTTATAATGCTTATAGTGATCCGGACTACATCAACGGACATTTGAGAGCTAGGGCCTGCAATTTTTTTTTTTTTTTTTAACGTTAAGTTTATTAGAATTTTTTTTGAAGTTTTTAAACATTTTAGTTCAAAGATGTTTTTTATAAACTTTGTGCGTACCACTATCTAGTAATGTTAGTAGTACAGTAATAGGTTACTTATGTAGTCCTTTCGGAAGAGGAGTGGGTGTTATATTCCATATAGGTACCCTATAGAGGCGCAGGTGACACTGCAACCTTTCACCTATATCCTTCCCTACGTTACATACATAACGGTTCTGAGGCACTGACCTTTTACCCAGATATGACACTGCATTCAGAACGCGGGTTTTTGCCTGGTTTGATTCTCATACATTATGCATGAGGCTTCTTGGAAGCACAGCAGGACTAACAGTAGGATTACCATCTCCTGTATAATATCTCTGTATAATGTTCAGGCCTGACGTCATCCTTTAGGCCGACACAGTAACACAGCAAGGTAGGACCCCTGGGGAGACCTATGGGTATATATACATCATGTCTTGCTTAGAAAGACAGAGGAGACCGTGACTTCCCGGCTGACACACTGACCGGAGATGCTGAGGTTCCTGCATGCATACGCTCCAGCTAGCAGTGGTCTAACATCCCTCGCGGAGTGTCCAACTCGAGACCAGGACGGGGTCCCACATTCTCTAACTCTCAGGTAACGAGGTGGACTAGATCCTAGAGGGATTCTTGGCATAACACCTACACAGATGCAAGGTACATTTAGGTACATCTAGTTAGGGAGACATCGTAGGAGTACGCACTTTTAGGTTGCACTTTTTATCATGTGTTTTATGTATATATATATATTCATGATTTCTGCAAGATGGTAGAACTATACCATCCCTTTACTTTTGTAGTATTGCTGATCATATATCTCTGCTACTGTCTAATGGTTGTTGCAGCTCATATATTCTACACGAGAATAACAACTGTTCAATAAATACTTATTGAAACGCCCAGACTGTTTATTCTGTGTATCTCTCTGAGACAAACTAAGTGAACACGAGTGACTGAGCGAAAAGGAGTACATTGTTTCCACGATTCTGAGGGATCAGGGTTGTCATGTTCTGAGGTTGCCAAGAACTATTCTCTCCCCGATAAGAGAAGACTCTAGTGGCACTGTGAGCTAGCTGATACAGATAGGCTAACGTATCCGGTGGGGGTGCACGGAATCAGTCTGCCACCAAACCCACAGTTTATGTTATCCAAACGTGCAGATCCTGTATAGGTAATATAGGAACTACACGACATTGGCAGGGTATGCCCAGATGTGGGTCCCTTGCTCACTTTGCCACTGGATTCAAGCTAGCCTGGCTGATGGGGGTGTTACCCCAAAACTGGTCCCAGGATGCTTGTTTCCGGTCCAGGGAAGACATGGCTTGGCAGTTGGGGCTGGACTGTTCCCATGAGGCACAGGGTCAAGACTGATTTGCATATAGCTGTGTCTGAACTGGGGTGGGGAAGTGAGCTAAAGGAAAGAGGATGGATTCAACCCAGATATGTGACTGGGGGTGAGTGTTTCAAAAGTTTCAGCACTCCGTCCATCATCTCCTTGTGTTTGCTTTGTTCGCCTTAAGTTGGCAGGGTTTGCCCATACGTGGGTCCGTTGCTCACTTTGCCACTGGATTCAAGCTAGCCTGGCTGATGAGGGGTGTTACCTCTAAACCGGTCCCAGGATGCTTGTTTCCGGTCCAGGGAAGACATGGCTTGGCAGTTCAGGCTAGACTGTTCCCATGAGGCACAGGGTCAAGACTGATTTGCATATAGCTGTGTCTGAACTGGGGTGGTGAAGTGAGCTCAAGAACAATGATGGATTCAACCCAGATCTGTGACTGGGGGTGAGTGTTTCAAAAGTTTCAGCACTCCATCCATCATCTGCTGGTGTTTGCACTGATGGATTGGCATCCACGATTATGGGATTATGACCAAGAGGATTATGCAATATGTCCCATTAAGTACTCTATGATCGTCCCATGTCTAACTACCAGGGCCGGACTGGGACCCGAAACCGGCCCTGGCAAACTGCTCGGCCGGCCCCCCTGGGGGTGCGGAGGGGGGTGCAGCCGAGCTGTTTGCTATGGCCGATTTCGGCCGATTTTGTTAGAGTAACAAAAACGGCCCCCAGATCCTAAAACCGGCCCCTACCCTAGCGGCCTACCGGGGAAACGCCCGGTGCCCGCTACGGCCAGTCCGGCCCTGCTAACTACAAACAAAGTATTGGAGGTCAAAGGTTCTCAGTGCAGGCACCTACACAGGGGAATTCCCTCCCGATCATCTATGCCTGGAAACTGAATTTAGGGGCGGATTTAGATTTCAGCGAACGGGTTACTCGTCACAACGGTGACGGATATCTCATCCGCCGAAATATAAATCCTAATCTATCCTATGGGATTTATAATTATCCGTCACCGTTGTGATGGAGTAACCTGTCCACCGAGATCTAAAGTCACCGTTGTGACGGAGTAACCTGTCCACCGAGATCTAAAGTCACCGTTGTGACGGAGTAACCTGTCCACCGAGATCTAAAGTCACTGTTGTGATGGAGTAACCTGTCCACCGAGATCTAAAGTCACCGTTGTGACGGAGTAACCTGTCCATCGAGATCTAAATCAGGCCCTAAGGCTTTTTAGGAAAAACTTGAAGGCCCATATGTACTAACGCATTTTCCAATAGGCACAGAGTGGGAACGACCTCTTCGTACATCTGGCCGTTGGTTGTTTAGACAAGCATACCACTTTTTACATAGATCATACACTGACTTTATTCCCCATTGTATTATTCATTCGGCTATACTTATCCAGCGCCAAGAAACCTACCGTGTATGTGCACGTTATTACGATTCATTAACATAGCACAGGGCAGGGAGGGTCGTAGAGGCCTGGCCTGGCTTCTCCACCATGGGCGGGTGGGGTGCAGTAACTCACCGCGCCCTCTTGAGGGGCTAGGGTCTCTCTAAATGACCCCTTCTTCCAAATATAGCTCCTCCACCAACTGCGTTACGCAGCACACGCTCCAACGCCTGAATTAACTCTGTTGGTTTGCGCCTGCTCTGGAGAGAGCACATTCTTCTTGTGATGGCTGCGTGGCCCCTCTGTCACCGGACGCAGATTTACGCAGACCCGTGCGTCATCATTAATCCTCACCAAAGCCTCCTTCTGAGCTGGCAGGCGCTACTCGAGCCTAGCGCCCCTTCTCCATTTAATCAGACCCACTTGTACTTTTTTTGCCTGTCGTGTATTTCAATAAGTTATATTACCAAGAGCACCGGCATGTATTACTGAGAGGGCACATTAATTATTTGGCTGCATGAAACTCTGCTAAGGCGCGCGTGGCACATTTCACCTCTGGGCGCCTGGATACCCGTCACGAGGCCTTCAGTGCGCCTTTTCTGATTCAGATGTATGCTGGCGCGCCTTCTGAGATTTCACCTGGAATTAAATTCATTTTGCTGTTGGCTACAAGTAACTCGTGCATAATATGATGTGGAAGAACGATGCTGAGATCCTTTCCACGCCGACGTTTCATGAACCAAGTTATTGTTTGTACTCAAATAATTGTATTGATTTTTTTCACCAGTACTCCGAGTTTACAAGATAAAGCAGCTAGAATGACTTGTTTCTAATACTAGTTGCTACTATACTGCTACGACGGTGTTTACGACGGTGTCTGTCATGTACAGTAGGGCGGGGTCGTATAGCCGATAAACAATAACATGTCAGGATTTCAGCAATATATATGTATATGTGGATAATATACATATAATATCTTTGAATCTAAATTATTAGCATGTTTGTTGGATATTTTGAAAAACAGACTAGATTTTGCCTTTCCGTGGTCGAACAAGCCAAGCCTTAATGTCATGGCAGCCCCAGTTTATTGGGGTCACACCAGGCATATCTCCTAAACCCTAAAAGGTAAATACAAGCTTCTCATAAACAAGGCAAGCGCCCCTCACTCCCACCTACTGAGTTAAGCTGGAGTAGTTAGGAGTGATAGGAGCCAGAGAAGCTGGCGGGGGAATGTCTCATCCACACGTGATATACACAGAGCCCCGCCCCACACCCTGAAATTCTCTCTCTCGCGCGCGCGCACACACACACACGCACGCACACACACACACACTGATTACAGTATAACTTATCATACACAATTCATCAACAAATCGTGTATTACAATAATTGTTTACTAAAAAGCGGAGGCAAAAAAAATACTAATTAGGGCAAAGGTTAAATAAACTCCAATCATATTTGATCACACATTCCTATCCTGTTCGTTTTACCTCAGATCAAGCAGCGAGGTAGGTTATATTCCAAGTCATGCAATGCCTCCCTGCGAATATTATTACACCCTCAGGCCTGAAGTCTATGTTTCCATTTCAAGCAGGGATTACCTACATTTAACTCCAGAGACCACCCCTACAATATTTCTGGTGCCTAACATAAATCCTAAAAAGGAATCTGCTTTTCCAGAGTATATCTGTCAAGAGCTGTGAACCATCCTGATGAACCTGGGAGCAAACCTCAATAAAGAAAAAAATATATATATATATATATATATATATATATATATATATATATATATATATATATATATATATATATATATATATATATATATATACCCGGACGAAGGCCTCTGGCCGAAACGCGTAGGTCGATTGTTTGTTTCCTGGTGCACTTGGCACTTTGCACAATTGATATGGAGAAAATAACAGAAAATTGAAATAAAAATGATGAACATCTTTAACCTACCTTGACTCTGCTGTTGAGAGTGCTGCCTTTCTGTGACCCTCTGGGACTTTGGTTTGTACAACTGAGGGTACAACACGGAAAATCCCTTTATATATATATATATATATATATATATATATATATATATATATATATATATATTCACTGAAAAAACCATAGGTTTTAGGGACAGTTATAGTTAGTTGGACATTGCACTCGTACAAAACCCGTGAAATTCCCCCGTTATAGTTAGTTCAGGTAACTATAACTCGCGCCCCGCAATGCACTTCTGATGACGTCACATATTACATCACTCATGACATGGTCAGTGACATCACTGATGACATCACTGATGACATCTCAAATGACATCACTGATGACATCATCCAGTGACTGTGTGTTTCTGTAAAGTTTAAATATGTTTAATATATATAGGGAAAGGCGTATTGAAGAATGAGTGGGTGTATAAGTGTCTGAATGGATGATTTAGTAGGTGCGTGACTAACTCTATAAGTGAGTGATTAAACGTATCTTACTGAATGCATGGGTTAGTGACTAAACTGGGTGAATGTCTGTATCCGTCTGTCTGTTGCTGTGTAAGTGGCTGCATGGGTTTGTGAATAGCTACATGAGTGTCTATATGAGTTATTGATTGGTTGTCTGAGTATCTGTATGGGTGCCTGAGTGTTTGTGTGGGTGGGGTGTGTGCGACTCTGTGCATAGATGTGTGAGTGGGTGATTCACTGGGTGGATGGTTTCAAGAGTGCATCTGTGATAGACTGTATGGGTGGGTAAGTGTGTGTAAGAGTGTGTTAGTGAGTGAATGTATGTCCCAGTGGTATATGTGTGAGTAACTAAATATGTGAAAGGCAGTATATATGTGTGTTGGAGTATATAAATAGCTATAAGCGAGAGTGTGTGATTGTGAGAGTGACTGTATGGATGAGTGTGTGCTTGTATCAGTGATTGTATAAGAGCGTAAGAATGTGCTAGTATTTGTATGAGTAAGTGAGCTGGTGTGTGTATAACTGTATAGATGAGTAAATGGGTGTGTGCTTAATTTTTTGCATGACTGACTAGGTGTGTGAGTACCTCTATGGATGAGTGGCGGTGTGTGAGTGTTTATATAGGTGTATGAGTGCATATAATAGTCCTGTACTGAGTGACTATAAGTATTACCACCCCGTAATGCCGAGGGGGCCACCCGACATGGTATTTACCATGCCGGCAACGTGGGTCAGCAGCCGAGAACAGGATTAAAGAAGGGGCGAGCCCGCTTACAGGGTCCATACAGGACGTGATTTGTGTGCATTCCGGACCGCATTTCCCATAATGCACAGTCTCATATGAGCTCCCCATTGGTGGGTGTGTAATATAAAAATGGCGAAGTGGGTCCAACGTTTACACGCACCGTCTCCGTTAAAGCCTCTGAAGAGAAGCATTAGGAGCTTCGAAACGCGTCAGGCAATTCCAATACGGAGCGGCTCCTACAAGCGTATCCTCGTCCTTGCCTAACATGAAAAAACTGCTGGCCGAGTGCTGCTCACCTGAGGGACAAACTTTGGAGCAGAATATAATACGCGGCCGTCCTGCCGCGGAGTGCACACCACCCCATAATGCCGAGGGGGCCACCCGACATGGTATTTACCATGCCGGCAACGTGGGTCAGCAGCCGAGAACAGGATTAAAGAAGGGGCGAGCCCGCTTACAGGGTCCATACAGGACGTGATTTGTGTGCATTCCGGACCGCATTTCCCATAATGCACAGTCTTATATGAGCTCCCCATTGGTGGGTGTGTAATGTAAAAATGGCGAAGTGGGTCCAACGTTTACACGCACCGTCTCCGTTAAAGCCTCTGAAGAGAAGCATTAGGAGCTTCGAAACGTGTCAGGCAATTGCAATACGGAGCGGCTCCTACAAGCGGATCCTCGTCCTTGCCTAACATGAAAAAACTGCTGGCCGAGTGCTGCTCACCTGAGGGACAAACTTTGGAGCAGAATATATATATATATATATATATATATATACATACATACATACATATATATATATATACATAAATGGGACGATGCTAGGATAGGTCAGCATTTTAAGGGAATGCAGCCACAGCCTGTGATCTGTCAAGTCTACGCGGGGCCCGAGGGGACATAACTAGATAGTCGTAGATAGGAAAATGCAGAATTTAATGCATAAATAAAAACATATGAAGCATTAAAGAAGTGTGTGCGGTGGGGGACGTTGGTCCACAAGGGCTAAAGCCAGAGTTGGCGCCTTCAGAAGGTAAGTAGCCAAGGACGTCACCAGTGGTGCCATAGATTTCTTATCAGAGTCCTCAGTGGCATCATGCAAAATGATGCCCCCCCCTGCAGAATATGGTGAGGGCCCCCCCTCGATTCTCCCATATCTAGCATTTATTCCTTGGTCTTGGATCAGTGGGGGTGGACTGGAGAGTTCGAGCCCCCTCCTCTGCCTCCCCCCCCACAGTCGCAGTAACTGCAGTGGCCTGTGTTACGCCCCTGATAGTGCAGTAAAATGGCGAGCGCTCCAGGAGGCGAACATTTATTTTGCCTGGAACGCTCAAAATCCTTGCACTATTTCTGACCCGTGAGACGCATTTGCAAATATCGAATTTGAATTCAATTTCCTTAAATGAGCAGTGCTTATCCTTAAATTATGACATCACTCCAGTCCTCATCTGTTTTCACTCTCTTTGAAATGTATTTTTCACAGCCATGTGCAAGTTTGAGAAGCAGGTTGAAATGACTTTAATTACACGTGTGGCCCTTTTTATTGAAAGAGATTTCAGATACACAAAGCATGTACTTATGGCAAATTACATAAAAAAATATTTATAATATTTTTAAAAAAACCTGTACGTGGTAAACAACGTGTTACATTATTCCATAATAATATATAATTCCATTATTCCATGGTCGCATTGATCAGTAATAGAACTGATTTGTGCTGAGAGAATGAAATTTCAGTACATGGCATAGAACTTGTATTACACATAGTAACACTGTTTACATTATAATTTCAGGCATTGGAAGTTGCAGTGATTTGCCTACAATCACACAGTTAAATCAATTGTCAACGCCTGCATCAAGAGCCAGGGTCCATATTTATCTATGTTTTGCGTCACCCATTGCACTACACAAGGGGGCGCAAGGGTGATGCAAAGCCTAAATGACATTTATCAAGCCACACAAGGCCACCTCACGTGGCCCTGCATTTTGTTTTTTTGCATATTTATATAGCGCGAACTCGACCCGAAGGTACTGGAGCGCTTTACATGAGCACCGTATTTACATTACACATTCAGGCACGGGGAGATTAAGTGATTTGCCCAGATTCACAGGATGTGGACGCGACCCCGAGGCTCGAACCCTGGTTTCCAGCACCAAAGTCGGCAGTCTAGCCAACAGACCACATCCTCTCGCTCGTTAAATCTAGAGCTACTCTGCAAATCGCTGCCTTGTGCTACTCTGCGGCAGGGAGGCGTTCCTTGGGTGGAGCGTGCATCCACCCATGGATTCCGACACATTCCCAGATTTACAAAACTAGTAGACCTGGGAATGCATCAGAATTGTGCGCCTCCCCACCAGAGGAGCAACGTGAAGAAATATCTTTATTTCTCCTCCTTGTTTCCTCTTTCCACGTGTGCTGCATTCTGCAGCATATGTAGAAAGAGGAATATGCCTCTAAGGATTGTTTTTATGCGGGAAGATTCCTTTTCCTGCACATAAACAATCCTGTCTGCAATGCGGGCACCCTTGTAACATGACGCAAGGATGCCTGAGTTGGCGCTAGGCAGCCAAAAGTGCCCCAGCGCTAGGAAAGGACAGGAATGCGCTGTATAATAGTAAATACGATGAATCCTGCCCTTTCCCTTTCACACAGCGCAGCAAAGTGTCTTGCCGTGCTGCATTGCATGGATTTTTTTATAAATATGGGCCTAGGTTTCCGGCATCCAAACTTGGGTGGCAGACCGTGGTGCAGACTCACAAAAGCACTTTGTATTCATAAATACAGCACGCAGACTTTGTAACTATAGTGTTTCCAGTTAATATAGCAAATTGCTTTGCGTAAATGATAAACCCTTATAAGGCGTAATGAAAGGGGCCTGCAACTGGGTACGTCCCTATAATGGCAATTCACAAGAAATGCCCCAGTGCATTTGAACCCTCCCTTCGCCTGCAAAGCATTGACAAAGTCACAGCATGGAAGCTGTCCTTTGTGGACAGCTTCCACTGTCAGTGTGAAAGCTGCTGGAATCTGGGGAGGGAGGGGGGGGGGGGTGGGAGAACAGCAGTTCCATAGATCACAGCATGTTCCTTAGGTTGTTTTTTAGGCATTTATGTCGTCACACTGTGAAAGTGAATACTAAGACGGACGTCTGCTGGCCCCTGCAGGCCTCCATGACTGTATTTTCTGGCAAATGCAATGAGGAACACGGTCTCGTTCATTTTAATGATGGGACAGTGTGTACCTTACTAACGCTGGCGCTACATTATTAATGTGACATACGACACCCACCAGAGGCATAGCTGCTAAGTTTCCCAGGTCCATGCGTGATGTGCTGTTCGAGTCCAGTTTTTTTCCTTTGAATTCTGGGACTTGTAGTCCTGTTTTATAAAGGCATGAACAAGACTATAAGTCCCAGAATTCAAATAAATAAAAACCTGTACTGGAGCAGCACATCACGCATGGACCTGGGAAACTTAGCAGGGCTGTAGAGGATGTCACCAAAAGGGGGTGCCAATGTGCCCCCACAGGCCTCAAATAGGGCCTTGTTTCTAGGGGAAGGTGAGCACCGATCAATGTCATTTGCCTGCGGTTTGAGTATATATTTATTTATTTTTGAGTTTTATATAGCGCTAGCTAGACCCGAAGGCATCAGAGCGCTTTACATGTTATACAAAGAAATTTAGACTCATGTGGGTCGCAACAGTCGACTAAAGAATATAGAACAATACAGCATTAAGGTAGTGGCGTTAGTGACACACTATAGACTGCATGAGTCATCTTTGCCCTAGGTCTGGACTTTTCTGTGCGCACCCCTTGTGCTCGGGAAAGTAAGAGTTTATTCTTAACTGTGAATTTATGTGGGGCTTCTCATACAACCACTAAAGTGAACAAGGCCACTCAGATCCGTAGTATAAACCCATCAGCATTGTCAGACACTACCAACTCTATGTTTGGTGGAGAAAGTCAGGCCATGGTTCATGCGCCCTGCTCCTAGACCTTCCCATGAACACATCCATCAGACGGTTACTGCGCCAATGTGGCGTCCTGCCAGCACCCGGTAATAGACTTCCCAAAATACAGTGCAAGAAAGAGTACTCGGCTGACACGTCCGTCCCACGTCACCCTAATGGAACCTGACACGGAAATTGGAAAGCTCGTGTCTTCATTATAAATTCGATTTCAGAGCGAACGAGAGGCTGATCCGCCAGGCCCCTCTCCCCCGGGGATACGGTTGGTCGTGTTTTAACCAATTAGGATGCTAACGAATTTCCTTTGCTGCGGCGGGAAATCAGCCAGAGCGCACGGCACGCTGGGACAGATTACTGAGGGGGCTTCCGCTATAGCACAGCCTCACGTGAAGAATATCTCTTACTTGTGTCAGTGTGCCTGTCAAACCACGGGGAGGGCCGGCTGGGGAACCAAAAGCGTTCCATTCATCCATCCATTCATCCACCCATCCATCCATCCTCTCTTCTTCTCTCCCTCTACCCCCTCTTATCACTCTCTCCCCTCCCTCCCTCCACTCTCTCCCCTCCCTCCCTCCCTTTCTTTCTCTCTCTTGAAACCTCAGAGAGCTGGGGAAAGTGACAAAGGCACCAGGAGCGCCAAGGGCTTTTAAACCCGGCCCCAAAGGACTCCAGCGCACAGGGAAATGCCCGGTGGAAGAAAAGGCCTACCTGGCCATGCTCATTGGGCTTAGCCATTGATTATTGATTTGCGCCATTTCTCCTGAACTGGGCCTCCTTTCATAAGATTCCCTGAAGTAGAATTAATGTATCCTGAAATGGAAGATCCAGACAGTAGCGGCTGCTACCGGACCTGGGTGGTAAGGCGGGGGACAAAAAAAGAAAACATTAAAAAAAACACTTACCTGAAACGGCCGTCGCCTCTCCTTCGTCCTCCGTCCCTCCGACATCTTCCTGCACTCCCGGCCAGCAGCAGGAAGCACCCGCCCTCCCAGCCTGCCCATAGCCAATTACAACGCTGCAGTGTAGCGTTGTGATTGGTCTGAGCGCCGTGGATCGGTGCTCAGACGGGGACTGGGAGGGTTTGCATGTTCCTCACCAGGCTGTGTAATGCAGCCTGGTGGGGGACATGCAAAGTGCGTAGGACTGCTTGGGGCAGCCCGAGAGGGCCGGCAAAGCAGTCCTGCGCACTTCAGGAGTGAAAACCACTCCTCTCCCTGCTCCGCCAGCCCTACCCGAGAGCCACTGAATTATATAGCAAAATTAAAATGATAATAAAATTAGTTATTATCAATTTATTTTTCCTTTTGTTCAGTGGGGCAACGCTCCTCCGCCTTAGCGGAGGAGCCGCCACTGGATCCAGAGAGAGTAACTGCAATGCTGATAAAATCACGCAGGTAGCGGAAGTGACATGCTACCCTCTGAGACCCTCCCATGACATTTTTCCCTTCTTCAGTCCTGGCAGGTGCCACGCATCTCGGGTTTAGGTAACGCATTTTAGAGTTTTCCTCCCATCCCCGCAAGCACCCGAGATTGTCACGCAAACAGCACTGAATCTCAGAGTCTGGTGCAAATTCTGTTTCATTCATTGCCCTAACTTTGACAGTCAGTCAGTCCAGCTGTGGACGCTGCTGATCATGCCACTGTTTGTCTGATGCTACAACTCTGGTTGTACCCCACACCAGAGCTTTTACAGGGATGAAAAAGTACAGGGTCTCTAACAGGGCCATGGCCTATGTAATGAAGGGCGTGGCTTAAATATGTAAACCATATTTCTGTGATTTCCATAGTGTGTGTGTGTATATATATATATATGTATGTATATCCAGGACTATTGGCTATGTCAATGCTTGTTAGCAGATAAATGAGTAGGAACAACGGTTTTGTTGTCAATAATTATTATTAAAAATGTTTTAGATCTGAAATTATGAGACAGTTAATTAAACATTGCTGAGGCCTGTGGAACAGGTAGTGGTCCTCAGAGAGTCTTAAACCCTCCTGTTATTTTCAATTGGTGTTAGACATGTACGCCCTTTTTTTCTCTCCACACAGCATCCACTTACATATCTTCCCCATCATCTCTTTTCTCTTCAGCATCCTCTTTTCACTCTCTCCTGAATTCACGTCTTCGCATAGCACTTCTTCGCATTCGCACTTCTTCGCATCTCCTTATCTTCACAACACCCTAACACAACACACCCACTCACTTGTAAGCACTGGATTTTCCTTTACTTTCATCTTGCCAATATTTTGGCAAATGTGTACCTCCTTCACACACAGAATCCTGCACAGAATCACAATTACAACTGGAATACGTAACCATTGCTCTGTGCGCACTCCAGAGAGGCCAAGAATTGGATGGTCATGTATTCTGAACACCTCTCTGCCCCACTGACAGGCATTTTGAGAAACTTGCACTGACTTCTTCCTCAACTCCAGAGCTGCAAATTCAGGCCCATTCTAAACACCTGGAGATGACTCATTTCAAATATGCACTTTACAAGAGTAATATTCTACAAGAAAAAAAACAGAAACAGAACATCCTGGAAATAGCAAACACTCTTAGGGAATGCAAGATTGAGTAAAACGTAAAATATAAACAGGAACAAAATCACATACATGGATTTCCTTTATGTTTTTCACATTAATTGTTGAGAAATCGATCAGTGTTTTTGCCATTCAATTTAAGGAAATAAATACATGACCCAAAAGGACCTGTTTCAATGTCTGTTTTTATTTACTACTGGGTCTGAAACATGAATCACCCTGTCTACCTAATGCCCTGCCCCTTCCTGAAGTTGAGTCGACATGTTTCTGTTCACTTTGTAGAATAGCTGGGCTTCCCCCTTGCAGCAACCCTCCTGACACTGACTGGTTAATTTAGAGCAAAGATGTACTGCGCATGCGCGTGGGAGTCCAGTGCGGCACGGAGAGGGGAAGAGCAGGTGAGGTGCCGAGTGTCACTGGTCTGAGGTGGATAAGCAAAGGGAAAGAGGAGACTGTAAGTCAAAGACTGTAAGTGAGAAAGAAGACGGAAAAGAGCACAGGAGGAATGGAAGGAAACAGACACAGAAGTGAGGGAAGAAAAAATGAGTGGAGCAGAGGACGAGAACAAGAGACTGGGAAAGAGAAAGAGAGAGCAAGGTGAGAAGTGGAATTCAACATCATGGAGCACCAAAGGGACAGAAGAGTGAATGATAAAGTGAAGACAGAAGGGAAAGAGACACCCAAACTGGAGTTTGGGGGATCCCTGCAGCATATAGCCAGTGACTGACGAAGCTCAGCTTATTTTGGACAGGTTGTGCCTTCCATACACTGTCTATCCTGTTTCCAAATCTTCAACGAACAAAGCGCCCAGAAGTACACAGAGCCCCTGTGTCTTGTTAGAAATCATATAGTTCAGTCAGTGGCCTTGTAGGAGCATTTTATTTCAGGAGTGTTGCAGCTGTTTAAAGCAGTGGCTAGGACATTACTACCCATTAAATGGATAATTTATTATATCTCATTACATCAACAGAAATACTTAGTTCTACTCAGTATAACGTGTCACTGAAAGTGTCACATTTAGCAATTGACATATCACACCTAAATCTGCTGACGACATGGAAATGTCACTCATAAACAAACCGAACACCTGGTAACTATGTCACACGAAGTGATATTTTGCAACCTCTATTTGTTATTGTATCTGTAAAGAGAGAGAAGGCAGGCAACAAGACAAGCTCGCTCAACCATTGGTTGTCAGAAGCGTCATTCACACATTTGGTCAGCCCACATTCATCACCCATGAATTGATGACGACTGTAATTTATGACACATGGAGTTAGACATTGCTCCAGCATGCAGACCTTTTATTAGTGCAGCAGTCAGATGAGTTTGCAAAAGTTATGACTGCCATGCAATTCATGGATGACTGGCCTCATTGCAAGAGAGTCGCATGGATACGGGCGCACAGTGACAGACTAGTGCAGCTGGAGCGTGCTGCCGCTCTGCCACTCTTCCTTTCCCCTTGTCTTGCATTGGTGAAGCAAGACCACACACGCAGCAAAAAAGTGTCTATTTCAAGCTAACAATCCAGTTCCAAGATGGCCGCTGGATATGCGGCTGTCCGCGGCCCCCACAGGGGGCCACCTCAGCAGGGCGGCCCTTTAGTGCCATTTTGGCACCGCCTACCCGCTCTAGTCTTTGGAGGGGTTCTGTGGAGCCCTCTAGCTAGGTCGCCTCTGTGACGTCCTTCCGGTGCGACAGGTGGGGGGAGGGCATATATGCCTCCCCTGCCCCTCCTGCCGGTCTCTGTTCACCAGCCACGCCGTCTCCCACCCCACCTCTTACCCGGCGTCCTGGCTGGTGGACAGGGTACTGTGAATGTTTTAATGTTTTCCTTTTGTGTTGCAGGCGGAGTTACAGGGCGATCTGGAAGCAGACTGGTACAGTAAGGGTACCTCTGCGGCAGACCGGTACAGTAAGGGTACCTCTGCGCGGCACAGTAGGGATGCCAGAGCCAAAGACCAGGAGCCTCAGGGCAGGTTCCTGGAAAACCGCGACGAGCGCCCGTTAGTCCTTCGGGCGGTTGGGGGCCTGACCAACCGGGGGTTTGCCCTGCTACGCTCCGCCCTGAAAAGGGCGTGAGTAGAACGGACCAACGTGTCACGTGATCCGGAAGAGGATCATCAAAGGTAGCACTGACGGGGTGTCCCACAGTGCTGGCTCACCAGGCGGGCAGGGGCAGCATAGGTTGGCACAGCTGCCCGCCCTTGGATTGCCCGTAAGATAACCCACATATTGCATACTCCTGTATGGAATAAACCTGCAGCAATATTTTCCCACTACAAAGTTGTCTTGTGTATTTATTCTTTCTTGCATGCTCAGACGGGTGGGTGGGAAAAGTTGCCGATAATGGCACTAACCCAATGCAGAGGTTATGAAGCCTCTCTGCGCTATCACGTGAACAGGGTTTCTATGTCACAGTTTTAGGTGTAAAGCACACTAGGCCTTGTAGTTTAGTCACTCTTTGGATTCAGCTAGCCTAATGAAGACTCTTGTTCTGGAGGAGGCGGTGGAGCAGGGCACTAGCTTCACAGTGTCGTTCCCTGGACCATCTCTAGTCACAGACCATGGAGAGGGGTGAGACTGTTGGGGATGGAGTGACAAGGCGCAGAGCAGAGGGAACCATGTCAAGTGACTGACCAGGTAGGGAATAGGTGGACAAGTGGAGAGGGGTGTGCAAGAGGTGCTGCTTGTGGGGGCGTGGCTTGGCGCCCAGCGGTAATGGCAGCGCACGGGTGAAGCTACCGGAGGAGTCTTGGAAAAACCCAATTCTAAGACCGAGTGACGACTCGGAGTGGATGGCAGATCGTGAATGAAGGTTGGGAGAGCAACCTGAAGCCCTCGCCTTCATCAAAACCTAACAGCAAGTAATTTTAAAACCGAAAATCTGCTCTCTGTCAGAAACGCAATTTCGCGGCCGCCATTTTGAATTTTTGCCGCGATCGCGGACTTTCCCGATTTTGCTTCCTAAACCTCTAATAACTCCTAAGCTAAAGTTATTAACATATCCTTCGCCTAAAACTCGCTGGGAAACTCATTATTTGATCGAATTGACTTAGGAAGACTCAGCGTGTTTAAAATTGTTTGGAGGTTTGTGACAGGAATGCAGGGCAGCCATTTTGAGACTTTTAAGACTCTTCAGTCATTTGAGTCATACTTTCCAGAGAGCAATGGTTTTGCGTCATATGTTGCTGTAGGGAAGTAAGCGAGATGAGCTCATTATTACATCCACAGACTGTTTTTTGGATGCATTCAGCATAGCTCAGCCTCTGTTGGGTGTCTGGCCTCTCTACAAGACAAAGTGATGAGTTGTTGAAGTACGATAGTAATAAGTAGAGGAGGGAGTTCGGAGATTCTTGTCAGTGCTGACCTCAGGTTATACAAAAAAAAAATCCTCAGGAGAAGCGCTTTTTGTACTCCCACACTGTTGACCGGCGACGGAGAGACTTATTCAGAGGTTTATGGGCAGAATAAAAGTACCCAGCTCGTCCAGCTCCAAGAAAAACATTTTTATAAAAAATTCTAGAATCTTTACTGAATTCTCTAGACTTGAGGAGTCTTCACCATCCTCACCTCGACAACTAAGAACAACTATGGATCCCCCTCTGGCCCGGCTGGAAATCTCTCACCAAGCGTCTCAAGAAGGACCCTCCTTCTCCACCCAAGTCAGCCTCACCAGTATCGATGGAGATGCTGTTGGAGGAAATCAGAGCCCTCCGACCTTTTATGGAAGAGACTAACACCAAGCTGCAAACTCTAACAGACAATTGGTCCCGATTGGAAACGAGAGTTACAGAAGTTGAAAACACTGTTTCCTCCCTAAAAAACACATGTGAAGGTGTTTCTCAGTTGCACTCCCAGGTATCCATACTCCAGAAACAAATCGAGGAGCTTGAAAACCGCAACAGACGGAACAACCTGCGCATTTACGGTTTGGGAGAGGGACTTGAAGGTTCGGATTCTCTCACTTTCTTTAGATCCTTTCTCCCTAAACTACTTCACTTGCCAGAGGGGACGCAACTCAACATCCAACGAGCTCACAGGTTAGGTCGAATGCCATCCCAAACCAGCTCATCACAGAGACCAAGAGGAGTCATCTTATATTTCTTAGAATATACAGATTTATTGAAGGTGCTGGCGGCGGTTAGAACCTCTCCAAAAATAACATGGTCAGGCTCGTCTCTATTCTTTGCACAAGACTATGCTAAAGCTACTGCTGACAGACGCAGAGCCTTCCTGAATTTGAGAGCGGATTTACGTTCCTTGGGGGCCAGATACGGTCTTTTCCATCCTTGTCTCTTCAAAGTTACGTATAATAACAGAACAACGGTGTATGAAGATCCAATGCGTTTACAAGACTTCATTAATTCCTGCAAGACACACGAGATGGATTCCTCTGGACCCTCCTCTTCATTCAATACTTGATTGACTGTTTCTTCTCTTCTTCCTCCCACAAGTTCTTCAGTCTCTGTTTGCTTAACAGCTATACTCCGCCATTTTAGATGCGCCTTTTAGCAGCTGGCGATATATCTGATATGGCGGCTAGGACGTTACAGAAATATTCACGTTGCTTAGTGTTAAAAGCTGGTTTTCCTGGTTCTGTTTTATGAGATAAATGGTTTACAGTTATGTTCTGAAACATCTCCTAATCTTTGATTGTTATTGTCTCCACAGGTTTTTCTACTCGTCTACCGTGGTTTTTCCTTGGTCCTCCGTTTTGTCGATCCCGGTTGTGTTGCCTAACCCATGTGGTCCCATCCATCCTCCCGTATATCCATGACCCTTCCTTTGTAGGTATGTCTTTTTCCCACATTCCCTCAAGTTTGGTGCTGGATATGTCTTTCGTTTTTGTCTTTTTTCTTTCATTGCTTGTATCCTTTCACATGTTGGTGTCACATGTATAACTAATTCTTCACACTTCTTGATATCTATCGCATTCTTGATCATCATAACTCTGCTTATTTCTATTTTTGCATCTTCCTTTCGCCTGTTTCTTAGATCTTTCTCTTCTCTTATTCCTATCTTCAGCTCACATTCTACGCCTTTGTTACATGATTTACCTATTTTTCTCAACTTTGAAGCCGCAGAAAATACTCCTTTCCTGTTTTGCATATCTCTTATTTCACATTGCTACTATAATGAATTGGACTTATGGTTCATAATTTCAGTACAAATTGTTTTTATTTATTTATGTCATTAAAATTGATCACCTGGAACGTTAGGGGATTAAACTCCCCCATCAAGAGGCAGAGAGTTCTCTCTTACTTAGCCAAATTAGAAGCCGATATTGTATTCTTGCAAGAAACCCACTTATCGGATGTTGAATCATTAAAGTTGAAGAGGGGATGGGTGGGGGAGGTCTTCTTTTCCCCCGGGGATGGCAAACGTAATGGAGTGATGATATTGTGCCGCAGATCCCTCTCGTTTACAGTTATGTCCCAGGACTCGGATGCTGATGGTAGATGGCTAAATGTTAAGTTATCTTTGAAGGGTGTTCCTGTCTCTCTTCTCAATGTCTATGCCCCTACATGCGGAGAACCTTCCTTTTGGCCCACACTGGCTAAGCAAATTACCCAACACATGGAAGTTAATTTCATTTTGGCGGGGGACTGCAATCAGACCTTTGATCCGTTTATAGATAGAAATTCCAAAGTTTCTTTTATTCCCAACAAGTCCCATAGATCTTTTGTGCATGCAATTAATCAACACAAACTTTTGGACGCGTGGCGTCTCTGTAACCCAACTACTAGAGAGTACTCTTTTTATTCCCCTTCCCATCAAACCCAATCAAGGATCGATTACATATTTGTCTCTCACAACATCTCACAAAATCTTACAAATGCAGAGATTGGTCCCATTCTATTATCAGATCACGCTCATGTCTCGATCAACCTAGATATTTTACCTAAAGTTACAGGTCCCAAAAGATGGCGCTTCAACAATACCCTCCTTCTAGACCCAAAGTTCACTGCCTCGTTTACTTCCTTTTTTGATGAGTTCTACGAGATGAATCAAACAGATTCCATATCATGTTCAACCATATGGGATGCTTTTAAAGCCTCAGCGAGGGGCTTCATAATTGGCTTTGTTGCAAAGAAACGAAAACTCTTCCGCAAATTAACTAAAGATCTCCTCCAAGATATTAAAAGATTGGAACACTCCTTCTACACTTCACATTCAAAAGATTGCCTCACAGCTCTCATAAACGCCAAAATGCAATTTAATAAGAAGTCAACGGAGGACGCCTCATTATATTTGTTAAAATCCAGTGCAAAATTCTACGGAGGCAAAAATAAGGCTGGGAAACTATTGGCTAATTATTTAAAAGTTAAACAAAACAAGCTGAATATTGAGTCCATTTATGACAACGGATTAAACCTAAAATTTAAAGATAATGAAATTTTGAATGAGTTCTCTCTCTTTTACAAGTCTCTGTACGACTCTGAAACACAACCCTCTGAAAATTCTCTTCTGCACTTTTTCTCTGGTATTCAAAAACCTCAAAACGCTTTCCCAAATCTATCCTCCCTGGAGTCCGATTTAACATACCAAGAATTGTTAAAGGCTCTCCAACATCTTAAAAAGGACAAAGCACCAGGACCAGATGGTTTCACCGTAGAATTTTACCAACATTTTTCCAAGCTCATAATGCCCAAGTTACATTCTTTACTAGATTCCTTTAGCACATCAGGTAGCTCTTCAGGTTCTTTTTCAGAAGCTCATATTTGCCTCATCCCCAAAGAGGGTAAGGATTTTAAATATTGCAAGAATTATAGGCCTATATCCCTGGTTAACATAGACTACAAAATTTTTTCCAAAGCATTAGCCATACGATTAGATTCATACCTACCTGACTTATTGGGGAAAGAACAATCTGGATTCGTTAAGGGGAGATTTATTACCGACAACACGAGACTTCTTTTTAATGCCTTGTCTAAATCCTCCCATTTAAAGTACCCCCTGGCAGCAATTGCACTTGATGCCGAGAAGGCGTTCAACAGAGTTGAATGGACCTTTTTATTCTATACTCTCAAGTGGTTTGGCTTTGGCCCTAAATTTACCTCCCTAATCGCTCTACTATACTCCAATCCCCGTGCGGCAGTATGTGCCAACGGTTTGATCTCACCATTTTTTGACTTAAAGAGAGGAGTGCGTCAGGGATGCCCACTCTCCCCTTTCCTTTTCAACTTGGCCTTAGAACCCTTTCTCTCCAAATTACGTCAAAATCCTGACCTACATGGATTCCAATCATCTAATTCCCATATTAAACTTGCAGCATATGCTGATGACATTCTGCTTTTCATGTCCAAACCGGAAGACTCAATACCTACTTTTTTGGAGGAGGTGCAGGCTTATTCTAGCATCTCTGGATATAAATTGAATAATGATAAGTGTGAAATTTTGCCCTTAACTAAGTATACTTTCAAGTCGGATTTTTGTGCTTCCAACTTTACTTGGAGCCCTCACCACATTAAATATTTAGGGTTACACGTGACTTCTTCAATAGCAGACACGGTGGCACTTTGCATGACCAAATGCATACAAAAGGTTTCGGATTTAGTAGCTAAATGGCATCCCCTTTATATATCTTGGTGGGGTCGTCTAGACACTATAAAGATGATGTTATCACCTATAATTTTATATACCATCTCTAACATTCCAGTCCCTATTCCTAAAAAGTTTTTTAAGAAGATTAATTCCACACTATCTTCCTTTCTATGGAGCAACAAGAGGTCCAGAATGTCTTTATCTAAATTAACTCGTCCTAATACAGAAGGTGGGGTTAACTTTCCAGATTTTCAGACATACCAGACAGCTTTTCTCCTACGTCAAGCATCCTTTTGGTTACTTGAATCTGTGGATGATTGCCCTTTATGGACAATAACTGAGCATTCCTTCATATCCCCTTTCTCTTTTCAGGAATACCTCTCATTTTCACGCAAACCACAGGCTATGTCCACTCCCATAATCAAATTGACCTCGAAGCTTTTAGAACCCACATCTGCTTCCACGCACAATACTACGGAGCTATTCCTTAATTCCACAATTTGGCACAACAAAGACCTAACTATTCGAAGTAAACCTTTCTACTGGAAGACTTGGCGACAGAGGAGTTTGATCTGGATCCATCAGTTATTTGCACAATCAAACTTTTTATCCTTCCCCTCACTTAGTCAATTATTCGACTTACCTGCCTCGAGCATTCACAAATATAGATTACTTAAAACTGCTGTGATGGATAGATACACTCAATTATCCACCACATCCACTATCTCCACTCCATCAGAACCTTCCTCTACACTTTGCACTTTACTAAAGACTAGACCCAGAGCTTCCACTATATATAAGTATTTACGGGGCGGGGACATTAATAGGCAGAAATCTAAAACAGAGGAGGCATGGGAACGGGATCTCACGTCAACATGGCCAATTTCTTTTTGGAATAAAATATGGCTTAAATTACGCAAATCATCTAGGGCAGCCAACACAACACAGACGCTGTTTTTTGTGTACAACAGACTTTTATTTACACCAAGTGTTTTGAGCAAGAGATTTGTGACTGTGTCGGATGCATGTTGGACATGTTCCTCTTCAAATGCTGACCTATTCCATATGATATTTTCATGTACAACTGTAAAACATTTTTGGAGGCAAGTGTGGTCTCAAATTAATCTGATCTTCGGAACTAAATTTTCTTTTTCCTTCACTCATGTTTTCTTAGGTAGTCTCTCGCCTTGTTGGGAGAATGTTACACTTAATGTGAAAATTATTGACTTGTTATTAGCGGTTGCATTCCAACAAATTACCGTAAATTGGAAGGATTTCTCTAAAATCTCATATAAGGCATGGTGGTATACTGTTTGTCATAATCACAGATTGGATACCTCCTTTGTTTATCCTATATGCATGGCTACGAAACGCTTAGACCTGTGGTCACCTGTTACAATATACCTAGACGTTTGTGCCAAACAATGTTTCCAACTACAACCATCCCAGCAAGAAGTTCCAAAACCCCCTGAAACCCCCTATATGTTCCTACAATATCTATTAATCACATTATCTATTAATCACCTACTTACAAGATTCATTTGTACTGCTTAGATTTTCTAAATTTACCCATAAGTCTGGTTTCTCATTTCTTAATCTTTACTGTAGCAAAATTTATTTATTGTACTGATGTGTATTTAATGCTATGAACTCTGTATTGACACCTTTACTCTACTAATAAAATTTTCTTTTTAAAACTGAAAAAAGAGGTGCTGCTTGTGGCACAAAGGTATGAGAGGCGCTGCTGTCGACACTTGGGTATGAGAGATATCTGTGAGGTTACCAGGGCATGAGAAACCTAACTGTAAAAGAGCCATGTCTTCAGGAGCTTTAGTAAAGTTACAATCTCCAATTAAATCAATAAAACATAAATCAAAATTCATCTGAATACAGCATACCTGAATATGATCCAAGAAATTCAATTAGGAAATGTGAGTATTTCATTATGAAAGGCAAATCAAAGCGAAGTCTGGTTTCCATAATATTATTTATTTATTTATTTGAGTTTTATATAGCGCTGGCTAGACCCGGAGGTATCAGAGCACTTTACATGAGGAAACAGCGTGTTACAAGTTGCAAAAGTTTCACAATAGTTACAGAATGAATAAATATACAATACAGGAGTAATTTAAAGAACACGAAAATCAGGATCAGAAAGACCAGGGAAAGCTGGTAATCCACAGGAAGGAGACAGCAGCGGGGAAGAAAACGAGACAAATGTCCGAAGTCCGGCTGGGTAGGTGACGGCCATAGCGGTGTGCCAGAGCCAATCTCCCCTATAACTGTCGGAGCAGCTCCACCGGGAATCGGCCATGTATGCGTTTCGGGCTCCCCCAGAATAGAGTGAGGAACAGGAGGTGATCAAAAGTCTAGAATCCAGAGACGGGAGGTAGGAGCTGGCGAGGATGGCAGGATAATCAATCAATCAATCAAGCATTTGTAGAGCGCGCTAATCACCTGTGAGGGTCTCAAGGCGCTGAGAGGGGGGAGGGGTGCAGCTACTGCTCGAACAGCCAGGTCTTGAGACGTCTCCTGAAGGTCAGCAGGTCCTGGGTCTTTCGCAGATGGGTGGGGAGGGTGTTCCATGTCTTGGCGGCGAGGTAGGAAAATGATCTGCAGCCGGTGGTCGTCCTGTGGATGCGTTGGACGGTGGCGAGGGCGAGGTCAGCGGAGCTAAGCTGGCGGTTCGGGGTGTAGAAGGTGAGTCGTTTGTTGAGGTATGCTGGACCGGCGTTGTGGAGTGCTTTGTGGGCGTGGGTGAGGAGCTTGAAGGTGATCCTCTTGTTGACTGGGAGCCAGTGCAGGTCTCTCAGGTGGGCTGTGATGTGGGTGTGGCGGGGGATGTCGACGATGAGGCGTGCGGAGGCGTCCTGATTGCTTTGTAGTCTTTTCTGGAGTTTGGTCGTTGTTCCTGCGTAGAGGGCGTCGTAGTCCAGTCTGCTGCTGACGAGGGTCTGGGTGAACGTCCTTCTGGTTCCGGTGGGGATCCATCTGCAGATCTTGCGGAGCATGCGGAGGGTGTTGAAGCAGGAGGAGGAGACGGCGTTGACTTGCTGGGTCATTGAGAGCGATGAGTCCAGGATGAACCCCAGGTTGCGTGCGTGGTCGGTGGGTGTCGGTGCGGCTCCCAGAGTGGCCGGCCACCAAGAGTCGTCCCAGGCGGAGGGGGTGGAGCCGAGGATGAGGACCTCTGTCTTGTCTGAGTTTAGTTTCAGGCGACTGTTCTTCATCCAGTCGGCGACGGCCTTCATTCCTTCGTGGAGGTTGGTTTTGGCGGTGGCGGGGTCCTTGGTGAGTGAGAGGATCAGCTGGGTGTCGTCGGCGTAGGAGACGATGTTGAGGTTGTGCGATCGGACGATGTTGGCGAGCGGATAGGAGAAGGAATGTGGTTTGCAGTAGCGGCCCGTGGTGGGAGTGCTGCCGGGCGGTGACGTGGGGCGGGGGAGGGGCAGGGTGGGGTGTAGTAAAGTACGGAATACGGCCGAATAGAGGTAAGTAAACATATAAATAAATAAAACGAATTTCGTTGCGCGCGCGCTGCATTGCCAAATGCGATGCAGCGCGCGCAACGAAATTCGTTTTATTTATATGTTTACCTACCTCTATTCGGCCGTATTCCGTACTTTACTAAACCCCACCCTGTCCCTCCCCCGCCCCACGTCACCGCCCGGCAGCACTCCCACCAAGGGCCGCTACTGGTGGTTTGGCAGCCATAGTCTGAAGAGGGGTAGAGAATAGAAGCCTGAACTTCAACAGAGATAAGTCCTCAATAGGCCACCCATGGGGACATTGAAGAAATTGAGTCTGGGCGCCATTTTAGAGTCAGGCAAGTCCCAGGTAAGGAGTGATGCTTAAGGGGGGACTGCTTAACCCCGTGACTCAGCAGTTTGTCTTGTCTCTTGTACTGAGATTCTTTATTCTGTAATGCTTTTAGTCCAGTTAATACCTCGGGATCCTCCCTCACCAATGGTATTTCCCTGGCGGGCGCCATTTTGGAGTCAGGCAAGGCGTATCCCTCAAAGAAAATATTAGCAAAGATTTTATTTTAAGGGGGATAGATTCAGGCACCCTCCGGACCTCGAAAACTCCCAAATTGGGTCTCCTGAGTCTTACTCCGCTCCCTCACTCATAATGGAAACTTCCTAATGCTAAGCTGAGATTGTGGACAGGTCAGGGGTTTTCAGAAGCAGTAGGTGTCAGCAAATATAGCACTGAAAGAAAAACCAAAGAAAGGTTCCATTTAGAGTGAGAAGGACTGTGCTTGCTCTCAAAAGTAACTCTAGGAGCAGGAAAATAAGAAGCATTGGTCTCAAGAGACTGGAAAGGATGTGTGTCTGTAAGGGTGGACAGGGGAAAGTGCTCTAACTAGCTTCACAAAGTTAAAACATGGAATCTCATCATCAAAGTTGATACATTGCACACAGGTTCCCACTGAAAACCCAATGTTTCCTCTCTACTCATTGTTGGCCTCCTTCTCACGGATAATACTATGATAATCTCTTCAATCATCCTGGCCTTCACGATATCTCACAAAGGAGTACTCACCTCATCTCCACCCATCCTGCAGGTGCTGGGAATCATCGTCTAAACTAGTTAATGGCTGCTTTATGACCTTCTATATGTGAGTCAACAAGTGAGTCTAAATGAGAACACGATGACTCTTGAGGCTGAAACAGAAAAGGCGGTATGCACTGCAAGCAGAAATACACTTATTTCAAGATGGAGTAAGGCACCCAGGCCTCCTCATGACAATGTTAAGATACAAGTGCTAACTAAAGTTAGACAAAATATAAGATTCATTTAGATTACTAAATCTAAATACAAAATAACGTAGAATTATGTGTAGAGTAGTATGTGAAATAACGAATAACTTGTGTAAATCATGTGTGAATCATATGAGCAATGTTTATGCAGGTTATAGGTGAACATATCATTAAGCACAAATAAATGGCGGTGACACTGCGTCACCACAGCCCATTTGCAGATTCTCCACACCTCTATACAATCCCTTAAAGGTTTTGGTTTCTGCCAGGACTTCGGAAGCAGCTTCATGCCCCCTCACTTGGTTCTACTCCCTCCATTGATCCTCCATTGGTTTTCTGCCAGAGGCTAGCACTGAGCTACACCTCCACTCCATGACCCCACCTTTCTATAGCCCCGCCCTCTTTATTATTCTTCATACAATGACAGACTCAAAACCCTGCCCCTTCCGAGCCCCGCCTTCGCTTTCACATAGTTGAACATTTTTCAAGCTTGTCATGTGGGCAGGCGCTGCCCCTTCCTACTAATACTGACTCGCACACTTATACTAAAGTCCACTCACTACAACACACACCCTACCACTGCCCCCACTGCCCATGTTTCTTACTGACCCCCTACAAAAAGCTTTTCTATAGTACCTCATAAGCCCGTAGGCATGGTATCGCTGTACAACAAAAACAAGCACAACAAATGTCAGCAACAATATACCCTAAGAGTAAGCACTGTTTGGTATAAAAAAACACACTACAAGATAAAAAAAGATAATAGAGAAGGCCCAGATTTTTAAAGAAAAAGATCAACAGACACATTCAATGAAAAGGAGTATTTTTACAACTGATATAAAATTTATCTTGCTTCTTCGTGGCGTCCAATGGCTGTAAAGCTGGAGAGAACCTAAACTCCCACTAGCCTGTCATTGCATTTGTGTGAAAAAGGATATGAGGAAGGGCGGATCTCTGGCGTCGAGGGAGGGGTCGGTCCAGGAAGCAATATGGTGGCCTCACTGCATGTTCTACAGGACACCCACCACTAACATCCTTGACATTCTGGTGGCACAAGATGTGCAGCATCTGGTGTTTCCCTAGCAGGGCAGATAGGAGACTTTGAGTCAGCCTCTGTCAGCAGCAACTAGCCATCCACTGTCATTGATCTCCTAGCTTGCCGTCGTCTGCTCCTGCCATGAACAAAATCACATTCCTCCTCATCTGTCAACTTCCTGGCAACGACCTGCATTCAACTCTACAAATGTCCATCATCATCACAGTAGAGGGCGTAGGCTTTAAAAACACCATCTTCCTGCGAGGGTCCAGCCATCAGTGGTAATGTCACTCAGCCTGTCTCATCACCTTCCCCCCCAGGGCAACGTTTTGGACCTGATGCTCACTGCTCTGCCAAAAGCCACTTACCGCCCCCTATAACTTGACAATTTAACAGATCACAGCACAATTGTAATTTACCTGCTCCAAAATTCACTCACTTATAAGGGTCAAAGGGAAGCCGTTGAAAATAATGAGCATATCCGTCAGAAACCTCTCTCTCAATAAATGTCTTTCACCTCAACATGACCTTGAAGGCAGCCACAAATACAGTATCCAGAGCAGGGTTTCTTGGCAACACTGGAGGCTTTTTCTTGATGTGGAGATAGGAACTGACACTTCCTGTGACCACCCGGGAGTAGATTGAACTGGGAGGAGGAGGGGTAAGAAATCAGATTGAAGAAACCTCCAGTGACTTAGAGGAAAAACCGAAAGTGCAGAAAAGCGATCTGTAAGGAAACAGGCAGATTAATAACAACGCAAGACAAAACATCAAAAACCCAGAAGTAGGATGGACAGGAGCGAGCAACAGAGCAGGAAGAGAGACATCACGATGCACCAAACAGTCCCTCTGGCCTCTCTTTATATGCTGGAGAATTCCTATCCTGGAACCGGAAGTGGAAGGAAAACAGGAACTAGTTTCACTCCAGGGTTAATTGATTGGGAAATTCTCCTCCAAGCCATGGACTATGTGATCATATATCCCCAAGTAATGCTTGACATGGATTCTGCAGGAGCAAGGTGCAGGGACCAGAATTCTGACCTGCACACATCACAGCTTAGTAATCATAAATTCCACCTTCAGCGCTACCTACCATGCTACAAGGTGGAACAAGAGGCCAAAGAACAGCAAACCTTGGGGTCTAGAGCCCATCCTTACCAGTGAGAAGACAGCACTGCAGGCCATCAATATAATACAAACTGGCGTGGAAGACCCTAGTGAATAAGGGTGTCAGAGTCCATGAAGACACAATACAGTGGAAAGGTTGAAGCCAGCCATGCATGGTAAGTGGCTGCATCAAGGAACGCAGAAGCAACCCACAGCTTTGGTAAAACTCGATAGCTGAAGGTGACAGCATTGGAAGACGCGAGAGCACCAGACAGCAGCTTTGAAACCCAACCACTGGAGGAGACTGTGTCGGACCTGGCTGACCAAGCTTAGGCACAGTTACTCTGTGAGAGATAAATGTTGTACATTTTTCTGAACTTTATCCAAATCAACCAGAAAGCAGCAGACATCCATGTTTCTGACAAACTGCAACCCATGAAAGCCGAACCGACCAATCTTACATGCACAGGAGCTCACCAACTGCTAACGCACCATCAAATGACAAGACAAGAACTGGAAAAGAGTTCTAATCAGTGTTCAGGCCTTTTGATCAAGATAAATACAGAGTTACAGTCTAATGATAAACAAGCTCAGCATCGAGAAAAGGAAGACAGAAGAGAGAAAGATGAGTTGTGATGCTAGAGATAGTTCTGTATTTAGTAACAAGTAGCAACTAAGACAGCAAGGTGTGAGTTGGTCTCATAACTGTAAGACTGCTGGGCATCCTGAAATAATGAAAACAATATAAACAGTAAGAAAGTGGTTTTGATAGTCTACTTTGTTTGCAGACGTAAAGTAATATGTGCAGAAATGTGATTTGTGTGCCCAAATAAAGAGTTCATATACAAAACCCATGGGTCTCTTAACCGAATACCTGATGAAGCTTCCCCTCCAGCGCTGAGACTTGTTTTTTACATTTGGGGTATGCAAGAAATTGAGGTGTTGTTTGACTGGGATGTGAGCCTTGGTCGAGCAGTAACCGCAATCCTTGTCAGGGTAAGGCACACGCAAACCCCAAATTAACCTGTGCTCACCCCATGGTAGCTTGGCAAAGAGAAGACATGCTTAACTTAGAGGCAATGTGTAAAGTATTTGTGCAACACTTCAAACAGTAAAACGGTAAAAACACCACACAAAACGTTTCCCACACCAAGTTAGAAAGATAGAGAAAAATGTAATAATAAAACAAGAACAAAATGATAAAAATCCAATGAGTAGAATTGGAGTAATTCATTTTTAAAGAGTAAACTGTAAAATAGCGCCTAAAAGCAAAAAGCACCAACGGCGGCTAGCTGGTCATGCTGGACCGGGTCAAAGTCAAAAATTCAGGCTGACCCCGATGGAGCAGGGGTCGGAAACAATCCCAGGTTAGTCCCACTGAAGCTTTACCTTCCCAAGTTTTGTGCGAAGAGTCTCGTTCGCATTGGAGAGTGTGGCGAGGAGCAGCAAGAGTGTTGCGGTCAGTTTTCGTCATGAGCGAAGAGCAGGCTGGGTATCATGAATGGGCAGGCTGAGGCTTCGAATTGGCGGTCTCCCGCTGGTGATCGATGCTTGCTATGTTATGAGACGGGCTGGCGGTGGCTCGCACTGATTTTCAGTGCGAGTGGTGGCATCTTAGCACGAGCAGGCCCAGTTGCGGTTGTAAAGAGCCCTAAAGCTCAATTTAAGAGCACTGAGCTACACCAAGGGTACAGGACCTGAAAGGCACTACTTGGAGGTCAGGATCTTCCTGCTCCTGCAGTTAGGTCCAGGATCTGGTTGGTGAGCCATTTATGTCCTTGAGACTCAGATCAGGAAGCCAGCAGACTAGCCCTTGGAGTCACTCTGGGGTCCTGGGTTCAAGATGAAGTTGCAGGTCCAGTTCTTCTTCCCCATGCAAAAGGGCAGCAAGTCAGCACAGCAGAGCAGCAGTTCCTTTCAAGCAGCAGAGTGGTAGTCCTTGTAGCAGCACAGCAGTACTTCTTCCCGGAAGAGTATTCAACAGGTCCAGAAGTGTACTAAAGAGTTGGTGTCTGAGGTTCAGTATTTATACACAGTTGTGCCTTTGAAGTGCACAGATGCCCTGTCTTCTAGGCCCTACAGGGGGTATGCATCTTTTTGTGTGGAGATAGGACACAGCCTATTCATATATAAGTGGGGCTGGGTCCAGCTCCCCCTATCCATCCTGCCAGTGATGGCCCATCCAGTCACACCTAAGTTCCCCATTGTGTGGCTGTCTAGGAGGAATACACAAAGCCCAACTGTCAGCTACACCCAGTCATGTGACCAAAGACAGGCTACAGGCACTAAATAACTAAGGCAAAAAAATGCCAGCTTTCTAAAAGTAAAAACAACAATTGATGGACAGAATGCAGAACAATGTCATACATTCACCCCAGTACAGAGATCTGGGCCTAAATCCATCGTTTTTTTGCTCACCATGCCATTCCAGTTTGGACCCAGCCATATGCAAATCAGTCTTGACCCTGCTCCCAATGGGAACAGTCCAGCCCGAACTGCCAGGCCAGGTCCTTCCTGGACTGGAAACAAGCATCCTAGGACCGGTTTCGGGCTTTCAGCCCTCATCAGCCAGGATAGCTTGACTCCAGTGGCATGGAGAGCACGGGACCCACGTCTGGGCATACCCGTCCCACTCCGGGTGACAAATGCAAAAACAACAATTGATGGACAGAATGCAGAACAATGTCATACATTCACCCCAGTACAGAGATCTGGGCCTAAATCCATCGTTTTTGCTCACCATGCCATTCCAGTTTGGACCCAGCCATATGCAAATCAGTCTTGACCCTGCTCCCAATGGGAACAGTCCAGCCCGAACTGCCAGGCCAGGTCCTCCCTGGACTGGAAACAAGCATCCTAGGACCGGTTTAGGGCTTTCAGCCCTCATCAGCCAGGATAGCTTGACTCCAGTGGCATGGAGAGCACGGGACCACGTCTGGGCATACCCGTCCCACTCCGGGTGACAAATGCAAAAACAACAATTGATGGACAGAATGCAGAACAATGTCATACATTCACCCCAGTACAGAGATCTGGGCCTAAATCCATCGTTTTTGCTCACCATGCCATTCCAGTTTGGACCCAGCCATATGCAAATCAGTCTTGACCCTGCTCCCAATGGGAACAGTCCAGCCCGAACTGCCAGGCCAGGTCCTCCCTGGACTGGAAACAAGCATCCTAGGACCGGTTTCGGGCTTTCAGCCCTCATCAGCCAGGATAGCTTGACTCCAGTGGCATGGAGAGCACGGGACCCACGTCTGGGCATACCCGTCCCACTCCGGGGTGACAAATGCAAAAACAACAATTGATGGACAGAATGCAGAACAATGTCATACATTCACCCCAGTACAGAGATCTGGGCCTAAATCCATCGTTTTTTTTGCTCACCATGCCATTCCAGTTTGGACCCAGCCATATGCAAATCAGTCTTGACCCTGCTCCCAATGGGAACAGTCCAGCCCGAACTGTCCAGCATTCCGTCCATCAATTGTTTCTTTTGCATTTGTCGCCCTAAGTGGGAAGGGTATGCCCAGACGTGGGTCCCGTGCTCACTACACCACTGGATTCAAGCTAGCCTGGCTGAAGAAGGGTGATGCCCTGAAACCGGTCCCAGGATGCTTGTTTCCGGTCCAGGGAGGACCTGGCTTGGCAGTTCGGGCTGGACTGTTCCCACAAGGAACAGGGTCAAGACTGATTTGCATATGGCTGGGTCCAAACTGGGGTGGTGTGGTGAGCAAAAGAATGATGGATTTAACTTAGATCCTTTTGACTGGGGGTGAATGTTTGCATTGTCCAGCATTCCGTCCATCAATTGTTTCTTTTGCATATGTCGCCCTAAGTGGGAAGGGTATGCCCAGACGTGCGTCCCGTGCTCACTACACCACTGGATTCAAGCTAGCCTGGCTGAAGAAGGGTGATGCCCTGAAACCGGTCCCAGGATGCTTGTTTCCGGTCCAGGGAGGACCTGGCTTGGCAGTTCGGGCTGGACTGTTCCCACAAGGAACAGGGTCAAGACTGATTTGCATATGGCTGGGTCCAAACTGGGGTGGTGTGGTGAGCAAAAGAATGATGGATTTAACCCAGATCCTTGTGACTGGGGGTGAATGTTTGCATTGTCCAGCATTCCGTCCATCAATTGTTTCTTTTGCAGCTTTCTAAAAGTGGCATATTCAGAATTGCAATTTAAAATCCGACTTCACAATAAGTTATGATTTTAAATTGTGATTCCAGAGACACTAAACATGAAAATTACACTTATAAAATGTAATAAGGTAACCCCAATGTTATCATATGGGAGAGGTAGGCCTTGCAGTAGTGAAAAACTAATTTAAGAGTTTTTCACCACCAGGACATGTAAAACATAAAAGCACATGTCCTGCTTTTTAAATACATTGTACCCTGCCCTCTGGACTGTCCAGGGCCTATCCTAGAGGTGACTTATATGTATTAAAAAGGAAAGGTTGGGCCTTGTGAAAGGTTTATTTTGCCAGGTCGACATGGCAGTTTAAAAACTGCAACTACAGGCTGCAATGGCAGGCCAGAGACATGTTTAAAGGGCTACTTAAATGGGTGGCTCAATCAGTGCTGCAGACCCACTAGTAGCATTTAATTTACAGGCCCTGGGAACATGTCGTGCCACTTTACTAGGGACATTCAAGTAAATTAAATATACCAATTGGGTATAAGCCAATATAACATCTTTAAGGAGAGAGCAGACACATTTTAGCACTGGTTAGCAGTGGTAAAGTGCACAGAGTCCTATGGTCAACAAAAACGAATTCAGCAAAAGCATGGAGGAGTGAAGACAAAATGTCTGGGGATGACCCTGCAGAAAGGGCCACGTCTAAAATGACCCCCTCCAGCCAAAAGCCAGTGTAGACTAATCAATACCTTGATGGGCTTCCCTGCTTAGGCAATAGAAAATGGACGAAGGCCCTGTTATGCAGGGCCACTTGTCAGTTCTATGCCTCTCTGAACTCAGTTAGATCCCTCTGTCTATACTATCCTGAGCCACTGAACTGACCCACTGGGAATCCTTCTCCTCACCTGTGGACCCCGTCTGCGCAGCACCTAACCTTAGCTTGCTCACAGATGCATCCCAGTAGGCAGACAGTAACACCATGGTCAATGAAGTGATATGGCCCACTCCACCCCTTGGATCAGACTTATGTCCTCAACCAAAGGAACATTTTGCCCATAAGGACAGTAACCAATAGAGGCCACTGACAACTGTCAGTGACAAGAGCCAGGCTCCAGCCATCCAGGGTTCTCTGCCCTCTGGAGTTTCTCAGAGTGGGGGCAGTAGCCCTGGGTGTTAGGCACTCTACTTCCACTCTACCTTCCTCCAGTTCCGGAATGGTAGCCTGAGACTGGTCATGCAGCCCAGGGTCTATACCCTGAGGCTCAACAGGGGTGAGTCCTCCCTCACTCTTCCCCTCCATCTGGGCTCCATTACCCTCCACTTGGGAGTGGTACCCCCAGAAAACAGAAGTGGTAAGGCGCCTTGGGTGGCTGCTTCACCCAGCTCCCCTGACACTGTAGAGCTCCCACCAGTGCATGGTCTTTTGGTACCGACCAGATTCCCCTGCTGTGACACAACTAGGAGCAATCCAAGCACTGGGTTTGGAAATGGGGCACCCTGGCCCTCCGCCCACCAAATCCTCCCCTTGTACACTTAGATGGGACATGAGAACCCTTCCCCCCCACCCTATACTGGGACCTGTCTGGGTCACGGTGTACCTCCACGCCACTCTTTTGGGGGGAACCTGACCCACCATCCTTAGGATCCCTCCCCAATGCTTTCCCAGACATTCCGGCACTAACCCAGAGGTCTGCCTCCTTAGCAAGCTCCCTGGGGTCAGTAACCTTGCAGTCAGCCAGGTATTGGCGTAGCTCTGGGAAACAGTGACTGAACATGGTCTCTGGTGATCAAATTTTACAGCCCCTCATTGGTGTTTACTTCGCAGAAGGCCAGCAGACTAGCCCTTGGAGTCACTCTGGGGTCCTAGGTTCAAGATGAAGTTGAAGGTCCAGTTCTTCTTCCCCAGGCAAGAGGGCAGGAGGTCAGCACTGCAGGGAAGTAGTTCCTTTAGAGCAGCAGTCCAGCAGAATGGCAGTCCTTGTAGCAGCACAGCAGTCCTTCTTCCTGGCAGAGTATCCACAAGTCCAGAAGTGTACTGAAGAGTTGGTGTCGGAGGTCCAGTATTTATACAGAGTTGTACCTTTGAAGTGTGGAGAAGCGTCTAGAGGCTTGCCTTTGAAGTGCACTGATGCCCTGCCTTCCTGGCCGTGGATCGAGACTAACTACAGGGGGTATGCAATAGGCCTGGGCAAAGTGACCAAAAAACTCCACCACATTACGCAAGTGGCGGAGTGCGTTCACGCTGATTTTTAGCGCCGGGTGTTTGTCCCAAGCTATAAAAATGTTTTTTACAGCGTGAACGGCACCACACGCAGCGCAAGAGGGCACTTCTTCTTTTTGCTGCTCAAGAATAAATTCTACTTGAGCGGCAGCTTCCTCAACGCGAACTGAAGGTTTCTCAACGCGGGTGGTAGCAATAATCCATGACCGCCCGCATTAAGAAATCTCGGCAGGAGGTGGTCTGGAGTAAGATTTTCCTTGCTCGACAACTCAACGTTGGTGAGCACGGGCGAGGAAAAAACTACGTTCCGCTGAGTTTTTCAGAACTCTGCACTCTAAGCAGAGTGGAAAAAACTCTACAAACTCCATGAGCTGAGCGAAATTTCACGCCCAGGCCTAGTATGCAGTCCTTCTTGTGGAGAAAGGACACAGCCTATTCAAGTGTAAGTGGGGCTGGGCCCAGCTTCTCCCACCCATCCTGCCAGTGATGGCCCATCCAGTCACACCTAAGCTCCCTATTGTGTGGCTGTCTAGGAGGAAAGTACAAAGTCCAACTGTCAGCTACACCCAGTCATGTGACCAGAGAGAGGCTACAGACACTTAATGGCTAAGGCAAGAAAATGTCAACTTTTTTAAAGTGGCATTTTCAGAATTTTAATTTAAAATCCAACTTCACCATAAGTTATAATTTTAAATTGTGATTCCAGAGACACCAAACATGAAGGGAAGTATTCCCATTTGGAAATTACATTTATGAAATGTAATAAGGTAACTCCAATGTTATCCTATGGGAGAGGTAGGCCTTGCAGTAGTGAAAAACGATTTTAAGAATTTTTCACTACCAGGACATGGAAAACCTAAAGGTACATGTCCTACTTTTAAATACATTGCACCCTGCCATCTGGGCTGTCCAGGGCCTCCCCTGGGGGTGAGGTATAGGTATTAAGAAGAAAGGTTTGGGCTGGGCAAAAGGTTTATTTTGCCAGGTCGACGTGACAGCCCACACAGGCAGCAATGGTAGGCTTGAGACATGTTTAAACATGTTTAAAGGACCACTTAAGTGTGTGGTACAATCAGTGCTGCAGACCCATTAGTCTTGTCAAACCAGAAAGCGGTTCTCGTGCTGCGGACGGAGCGTCTTTGCCGGTCCGAGCCATTAGATTGAGAAAAGTTAACAAGAAGGCAGATCGAAAAATCATCAGTAAAGATGGCAACACTCCACGCGCAGAACAAGTAAATTTAGCAATGGACATTAAGTCTACAGAGGTATCGTTCGAACCTCAAAAGAAAGAGGCCTTCGTAGCACCTTGAAGAAGCTTCCTAGAATTTCGGAATTTTCTGAACTTTAATCCAGAGTGTGTCCATTCAAAACATACCTTCAGCCCTGAGGAAGACCTTCCAGAATAAGCGCATGACCACCATGAAGGTCGAAACGCGTCTGCGTATTAAAATTATGGCCAGGGGATGCATTCCACTTATGAACTAAGTCATAACTAAGAGTGAACAGCTTTACCCTCCAATATTCTTTTTCCCCCGACCATATTGGGCCTTATGATCTATAGAGGATTAAATTATGGAAGGACTATATAACAAAATGAATCTCCATTAATATCCCTATTCCAAATCCTTAGTTGGACACTCACAATTGAATGTCATGCACTATGGATTGGTCTTACTGTCAAATGAGTTGTTGAAAAAACGACATGTGAACCATGTCTAGATATGTTCAATGTTCTTGCAAATGAGTTGTTGCAAAATCTACATGTGAATCATGTCTAGACGTTTAATGTTTTTGGTTTTTTTGCTTTTGTTTTTGTGATTACAAATGTTAAAAATCTGGATGTTTTAACTGTATTATGCGACATGTGTTAAATGTGTATAACATATATGTCTAAAAAGCCTCAAAGCTTATTTGTAACAAAAAAGAATAAAAATGATAATTAATTTTTGTTTCACATATGTTTATGTTTGATTTGACTGAGAGGAGTGATACATAGTAACATTCAAAGAAAAAAAGAGAGGGTTGGAAGAGAAGGGGAGGGTACACATACAAAAAACAACAAAAATACAAATAAATACAGAAATTGTATAGTCGGACACATATATATGGTGTATGTGCCAGAACAAAAAATAATACATAAATCTATGGTATAGGGGGTTCTCCTTGATGAATGATTAGCAGACCCATTAGTAGCATTCAATTTACCGGCTCCAGGCACATGTAGTGCTGATTTGCTAGGGACTTACAAGTAAATTAAATATGCCAATTGTGTATAAGCTAATCTAACATGTTTTAAGGAGAAAGCGCAGGCACTTTAGCACTAGTTAGCAGTGGTAAAGTGCACATAGTCCTAAGGCCAACAAAAAATGGGGGAGTGAAGGCAAAAAGTCTGGGGATGACCCTGCAGAAAGGGCCCTGTCCAACATGGCAGTTCATGTTTAAGCTTTCATAACGTTTTTCAAAAAAGTGTCAAGTTACAGTGAGCCCACCATGAAAAGGGTGGCAGTGAGGAAACTAAGGGGGCCCTACAGGGCCCCCTGGTGCCTCAGTGCATTGGGGTGCATGCAGGGGGGCACATGGGGTGCCCCCCTGTTTTTCTGCACCGTCAGTTCCAGCACGACATGGACTTTACAGTCAATGCCGTGCTGGAACGCACTGTGGCTGTCCCATGACGCTGCCTTTCTAAAGGCTCTACTATGAGTCTTTTTAAGGCAGTGCCGTGGGCCAGCCACCACAGGACCTCCCACCCGGATTACAACTTGTCGGATGTGGAATTTGGATGTGTGGGAGTGGGGTAGTGGCGTGCTGCCCCGCTCCCACACCGCCAAACTCATAATCAGGCCCTTAGACTTTCGATATTTGTAAATATTTATGAGAGCCACCCTTCCAAGGGATGATTCTTGCTTGCACTATTGTTCACAATCAGAGGAGTGAGAAGAATCCTTGTACAGACTTTGTTTATATTTTTTAGTTAGCTACAATATGGCATTAGGATATTGGCAATGGTGGGGAATTGATTGCTTGTCAAAATGGAAGATTCACTACTATTGTGTATTCTTATGTTACTGCTGATGAAGCTGTTACATTAAGGATCCTTCACACCATAGATTTAATTTATGAATCGCTGAATGTAGTTATCAACATAGAAATCAATATTATATTTGTAAGTATTTCTTTGCAGCTATTATAGATATTTCATTTACAGTTCAGTCTGGAAGGTCCCAGAGTTCCAACCTCATGCAGCGAGTTGAAAACACAGAGACTGTCCTAAGATATATTATATGCTATATTAGGGTTATCAAACTAGAACTTAAAAGTTGAAATACTGAAAGAGTTATTGTTGGTTTTAGATGCCAATGCTTCTGCACAGTAGGTTGAGCCCATTTGTAAGAACAAGCAGAGTGAAGAAATGCAGTGTCTACCTCCCTCTCCTATATCCCACTCCCCTTCCCCACGGTCTACTGCTGACCAGCATAGTACTCCTTGCACTGTTATCAGTGGGTTCAGGGAAGCAAGGATATTGGCATCTCTCCTATTGGATGTGGATGGCCAGGTTAGTGCAAACCTGACACCTAGCTCCATGAGATGATCAATATTAATACTGCCCTGTATTTTCTGAAGCTGTCTCCCGGGAGCACTCTGCTGCTTTGCTGCTAGGTTTAATTTATAATCACACCCATAAATACGATGGTGACACAGTACGTATCTGCACAACTTGCTGGTTCTCTCAATGTTTTCTACTTCTTTTTTGCTATGTGGATGTGACAACATTTTTATCCAGTGCTGCATGGGTCCGTGCCTTGAATCCCAGACCTGTTAGATAGGCTGAGGAAACCTACGTCACCTCCACACCTCCACACCAAAGCAAATTCTGCATTCCATTGCACCTGAAATCCTCCTTCCTGTGTTTTTCTGGTTATTATATAGCAACCCGAAGACCTCAGTTGCAGCCATTTGGTATGCATCAGGACATATTTGTAGAAGGGTTGACCACTTGATCCCAGTTGCTTCAGGACATATTTGTAGAAGGGTTGACCAGTTGATCCCCAATTGCAGTAAGAGATATTTGTAGACTGGTTGACCACTTGATCCCCATTGCAGCAGGAGATATTTGTAGAAGGGATGACCACTTGATCCCCATTGCAGCAGGAGATATTTGTAGAAGGGTTGGCCACTTGATCCCCATTGCAGCAGGAGATAGAAGGGTTGACCACTTGATCCCCATTGCAGCAGGAGATATTTGTAGAAGGGTTGACCAGTTGATCCCCATTGCAGCAGGAGATATTTGTAGAAGGGTTGAGCACTTGATCCCCGTTGCATCAGGAGATATTTGTAGAAGGGATGACCACTTGATCCCCATTGCAGCAGGAGATATTTGTAGAAGGGATGACCACTTGATCCCCATTGCAGCAGGAGATATTTGTAGAAAGGTTGACCACTTGATCCCCATTGCAGCAGGAGATATTTGTAGAAGGGATGACCACTTGATCCCCATTGCATCAAGAGATATTTGTAGAAGGGTTGACCACTTGATCCCCATTGCAGCAGGAGATATTTGTAGAAGGGTTGAGCACTTGATCCCCATTGCAGCAGGAGATATTTGTAGAAGGGTTGACCAGTTGATCCCCATTGCATCAAGAGATATTTGTAGAAGGGTTGACCACTTGATCCCCATTGCATCAAGAGATATTTGTAGAAGGGTTGACCACTTGATCCCCATTGCAGCAGGAGATATTTGTAGAAGGGATGACCACTTGATCCCCATTGCATCAAGATATATTTGTAGAAGGGTTGACCAGTTGATCCCCATTGCAGCAAGAGATATTTGTAGACTGGTTGACCACTTGATCCCCATTGCAGCAGGAGATATTTGTAGAAGGGTTGACCACTTGATCCCCATTGCAGCAAGATATATTTGTAGAAGGGTGGACCACTTGATCCCCATTGCATCAAGAGATATTTGTAGAAGGGTTGACCACTTGATCCCCATTGCATCAAGAGATATTTGTAGAATGGTTGACCACTTGATCCCCGTTGCATCAAGAGATATTTGTAGAATGGTTGACCACTTGATCCCCGTTGCATCAAGAGATATTTGTAGAAGGGTTGACCAGGTGATCCCCATTGCATCAGGAGATACTTGTAGAATGGTTGACCAGTTGATCCCCATTGCATCAGGAGATACTTGTAGAATGATTGACCCTTTTATCCCCATTGCATCAGGAGATACTGGTAGAATGGTGGACCAGTTGATCCCCATTGCATCAGGAGATATTTGTAGAATGGTTGACCACTTGATCCCCGTTGCATCAAGAGATATTTGTAGAAGGGTTGACCAGGTGATCCCCATTGCATCAGGAGATACTTGTAGAATGGTTGACCAGGTGATCCCCATTGCATCAGGAGATACTTGTAGAATGGTTGACCAGGTGATCCCCATTGCAGCAGGAGATATTTGTAGAAGGGTTGACCAGTTGATCCCCATTGCAGCAAGAGATATTTGTAGACTGGTTGACCACTTGATCCCCATTGCAGCAGGAGATATTTGTAGAAGGGTTGACCACTTGATCCCAGTTGCTTCAGGACATATTTGTAGAAGGGTTGACCAGTTGATCCCCATTGCAGCAAGAGATATTTGTAGACTGGTTGACCACTTGATCCCCATTGCAGCAGGAGATATTTGTAGAAGGGTTGACCACTTGATCTCCATTGCAGCAGGAGATATTTGTAGAAGGGTTGACCACTTGATCCCCATTGCAGCAGGAGATATTTGTAGAAGGGTTGACCAGTTGATCCCCATTGCAGCAAGAGATATTTGTAGACTGGTTGACCACTTGATCCCTATTGCATCAAGAGATATTTGTAGAAGGGTTGACC
Organism: Calotriton arnoldi; assembly: GCA_963921515.1. Taxonomy (NCBI): domain Eukaryota; kingdom Metazoa; phylum Chordata; class Amphibia; order Caudata; family Salamandridae; genus Calotriton; species Calotriton arnoldi. Next base: position 37,832 of record CAWUFW010001527.1, on the reverse strand, counting down.
ACTTGATCCCCATTGCATCAAGAGATATTTGTAGAAGGGTTGACCACTTGATCCCCGTTGCATCAAGAGATATTTGTAGACTGGTTGACCACTTGATCCCCATTGCATCAAGAGATATTTGTAGAATGGTTGACCACTTGATCCCCGTTGCATCAGGAGATATTTGTAGAAGGGTTGACCACTTGATCCCCATTGCAGCAGGAGATATTTGTAGAAGGGATGACCACTTGATCCCCATTGCATCAAGAGATATTTGTAGAAGGGTTGACCACTTGATCCACATTGCATCAGGAGATATTTGTAGAAGGGTTGACCACTTGATCCCCATTGCAGCAGGAGATATTTGTAGAAGGGTTGACCACTTGATCCCCATTGCATCAAGAGATATTTGTAGAAGTGTTGACCACTTGATCCCCATTGCAGCAGGAGATATTTGTAGAAGGGATGACCACTTGATCCCCATTGCATCAAGAGATATTTGTAGAAGGGTTGACCAGTTGATCCCCATTGCAGCAAGAGATATTTGTAGACTGGTTGACCACTTGATCCCCATTGCAGCAGGAGATATTTGTAGAAGGGTTGACCACTTGATCCCCATTGCAGCAGGAGATATTTGTAGAAGGGTTGACCACTTGATCCCCATTGCATCAAGAGATATTTGTAGAAGGGTTGACCACTTGATCCCCATTGCATCAAGAGATAATTGTAGAATGGTTGACCACTTGATCCCCGTTGCATCAAGAGATATTTGTAGAATGGTTGACCACTTGATCCCCGTTGCATCAAGAGATATTTGTAGAATGGTTGACCACTTGATCCCCTTTGCATCAAGAGATATTTGTAGAAGGGTTGACCAGGTGATCCCCATTGCATCAGGAGATACTTGTAGAATGGTTGACCAGTTGATCCCCATTGCACCAGGAGATATTTGTAGAATTGTTGAACAGCTGAACCCCATTATATCAGGAGATACTTGTAGAATGGTTGACCAGGTGATCCCCATTGCATCAGGAGATATTTGTAGAATGGTTGACCAGTTGATCCCAATTGCTCCTCCTGCTTTCCCCCGCTCTATAAAAGCATTAGAAGGTACACTGTGGCACGACTGGCACAGTGTTTCGATGCCAAAGAAATCTCATCTTTTGGTTGACCCAAGCTTTTATGCCAGAGACCCTACAAAGGGGGGTCAGTAACTGGTGCTTCATCTGTAAATCGAAGAGGCTGTGTGCCAGACCATAGACATCTTACAAGCCAGTGGTGTTGCAACCAAGTGTGTAGCAAGTGCTGCAGCATCCCTGTTGTGGTGAAATTTCTGAAAGATAGTAGGCCCTTGAACATCTATTTTTCTATAAGATTAGCTGTGTGCTGAAATACTGTGAAAGGCCAATTGTAATTAAGCATATTCTGGAAACTTATTAAAAACACTGCATATAATATTATTATGTAAATGCATATTAAATTTCATCTGGCTGCAAAGTCATAGCAATTTAAAATGTAATTATACTCATTAGAGTGTCCATGATAGGGTAAAAAGAAGTATGTGAACGATACCTTAAAAGGTATCAACGCAAGAAATGATTTTGTACTTCTTTTTGTAACTACACAAATAGTTAAGACAAGGCCCATTAGGCTTCTTAATGTCTAATGTGATGGGAAGACAGATTTCCAGAGGGTGAAGGAAACAAACTAGAACAAGTTCAATGCACTTTTCGTCTTGCAGGGAGCCTTAAACTGCCCTGGATAATTATTGTACTTAAAAAATCTCCTTTTCGAATTAAAATTGACCCAATTGCAAATCAACAAATCAATGCACTTTGTGACTCACTAGGTAATTCTTGGCATATCAAGTTTGTGACAGCCTATTTAGGTACTGTGATTCACTTTTCAATGCTTAATTTGTGAAAAAAAATAAGTGCCAGGGCTCTCGCCAGGAGGCCACTGCAACTTGTGCCACGTATTGCCCCTGCCATGCTGCCAATGATAGTAACAACACAACTGCTAACCATCACACTCCTACAAGTGTGACTGTTCGGACGATTCCAGACCTCCAAAGCTATAAGATTGGCTTGGGCAGCAGGTAATAGTAATTTTTAATGTATATTGAATTAATAATTAACTACTTTTGTGGTCATTTCTAAATCTCTAAATTAGCCAGACAGCACCACCTTGAGGCAAACTGTCACAAGCACTGGTGTTTACAATTAAATGGCGGTGCTGACACCTGGCTCAAATTAAGCACTGCTTTAACTTTTCATCTGGGTGCTTCGGTATATGTACTGCCCAGGCATACAGGCCTGGGCTCAATATTCTGGGTGTTGCTGTGTCCAAGGAGTGGGCACGTTCATGGTGTTAGTTTTCCCTCGGTTTGAGACGTTTTGTGATATTGACAGTAGGGATATGAACACACTGAGCTGCCTTTCATTAGTTTCTACTCAGCTGCTCTTTAGGAGTCCACTCCTATTCCTTCCACCATAGCTGACGGAATAACTACACCTACACAGGACACGCTACCGGCCAATCCTTCGCTTCTCCCTAGGCCCTGAATCTTAATGGGATGGTGAAATCAGTTCCCGGCTCAAACGTAGCTTTACACATTACACAGAGATCAGAAATGTAGTTATTTATTTATGCAGTTTTATGTAGCGCAGACATGGCCCAGGGGCATAAGTGCACTTTACAAAAAAGGGAGGAAGTATCAATATAAGAACAGAACATGATACACTCCAGCATGGGCAAAACAAATTTACCATAGGAACAAAATGTAGAGGGGTGGTGAATAATGCAGGAACATGAACACTGACTAGTGGTGGGAGTGGGATGATTGTCATAAACACCACACCAGCACATTTTCACTCGCACTAATATTCAGCAGGTCAACCCTACCAAAATTACCAGCAGCAAATGCACGAGAAACTCAGATACATGTAAAAAGAGAAGCGGGAAGCATCTCTTTCTGCATGTAACGCCTCATATTCCTCTGCTGAATTCAGAATCAGAGGTATCTACCGAACCTGGTAAATGCTTCACCCTGGTGAATTGGCAAGCACTTGGCGCAGTAAATACCCTCCAGAGTTCCACCAAACTCTGAATTAGGGTGTAAGTAGCCACAAGGGCTGACTTTGCTCTAACACTGTGAATAGTTTTCAAACCTGCCTTTGCTTTCACCTTTTGATTTACACACCCCTGATTTACACTGCACACAGTGGCGGCTCCTCCACTATGGCGGAGAGGTGTTGCCCCCCCTTCCAGCCTCAAAACTTGTAAAATAAAACGATATTAAAACAGGTTTATTATTGTTTTCTTTTTTAGGTTCTAAGGGCTGGTGAGTCTTGGGGGCGGGACCATCACGAGGGCAGTGACGAGAGGGAGTGGTGGGCACTGCTATCAGTGCGCATGTCAGTTTGGCCAGCCGCCTCAGGATGGCCCAGCTGACATGCGCACTGAGCTGTCTCCAATCCAAATGCGTTCCCAGGTTAAAGACAGCAAGCACAGGCTCCCAGTCTCTCTGGGAGCGCAAATTCACGGCTCTTGGGCCAATCCTGATGCTGCTTTCAAGCATGACAGTAGCGTCAGGATTGGTCGCAGGGGACACTGGGAGCCTGTGTGCTGCAGCAAGGACATGGAGCAGAAGAGCGTCAGGCTGCAGGTTAGTTCTTTTTTCCCTATTTATTCAAACTTTTGTCTTCATTATCCGTTTCCCCCCCGCCGACCAGCGCTACTGACTACACATAGCCAAACCAATTGCATTTGTGGCGTGATTTTACTATCATTCCAGTGATGCCTAGGCGCAGGAAGTAGTGGAGCGGGGGTGCTGCAGCACCCCCAAATAACCATGCTGGAGTTCAGAAAATTAATGAACAATGAAGATGCCTTTAAATTTTGTTTTTATCTTGTCACATTTGCTATGTGTTCAAAGACAGAGATCAGATGTCAGCTCTCTCTTCTGACAAATTGCTGCTCGTTCTTTTCACAAGGAGATTGGTGTTTACTTTTGTTTCTCTGACTGCAGTTTTGTAGGATTTTGTAAATTTAACTATGAACAAAGTGAGAAGCTTGCCTGACTCACACAGGGTATGTCTTTTTTTCACAACAAAATGTAAACACGTGTGTATGAACTCTACAAATATTTCAAAATATATCACCTTTTAGAAAGCATAAGTGAAGTAATTTTTTGTACTTCTGAAGAGTGATGAAAACAAAGGCTTTAATAGGATCAAAACAAATCAAGACACTTGGTGATGCACAATTCATAAATACTATCTGAAACCACTCATTATCTATTGGAGGTGCCCTATATATTTTATCAGTAAGACTGCATGTCTCTGCAAATTTATTAGCCATTTCAATGGAAAATGTGCTGTATGTAAATAACAGTGCACTACCACACTAGGCTTTAGTGGTATATTTACGACAGTGTACTTCAAAATGCCTCAACGGCTACATACCACACCCTTATTACTCTCTTGCTGAATAGGCGTGGCTCATTTGCTACATTCGTTCTTTGTGTGATGCATAGATTTTTCCACAATCCCTCTGACTTCAGTGACATAACATTGATGGCAGCACCCCCACTCTGAACATTGTTCCACCTCCACTACAGTGGTGGAAGTAACAACATATACACTCCAGGCTTAATGACATCATAGGAAGTGACATCACACAACATGAGAGTCTGATGGAAAGGCCACTACAACTTTTCATGTCAAGCAATCTTTCTTGAAAGCTGGAGGCTGTTGCATGTTCGTGAATGCCGATTGACAACAGACACAACTAGCTTAAAAAACTAGCACATACTAAAATCTGAGTCACCAGCGGTCCACATGATAGGATGATCATGCACGATGATTCATCAAAGCGCCATTGGCAGTAGGGCGCAATCACACACCTCTGACCACTGTTACACTCACAGTGTTGGCCCCTTGTCACACCTTTTGCCCTTCAACAGCCTCCTTTTCCCTGTTGAGAAGCTTGGGCAAGGATAAGTTGTAGATCTTACTTTCTGTGCCTTCTGCTTTCTTCATGGTCTTTGTGACCAATGGTAGCAAGAGCAGACCATGGGGTTACCAAAGGGCAAGACAGAGATGGTAGTTGTTACTTCTAGTTAATGCCCAGAGATACCAAGCCATCTGCAGAACATCAATTGCCCAAAACCTGGACTTTTCTTGGACAAATCATTGTTTGCAGGTGAGTTAGTCCAATTTGTTCAATGGTAGCAAGCTGAGATTACAACTCCCAGACTGCACTGCTTTCTTAAAGGAAAGCCCAGGTTTGGATGCATTAGCAAGCAAGGGTTAACACGTGGCTCCATGTCATGCAAAGCAGGGCCTTATAAATGAAAGCTCAGCCCGGGAAGTGAGTAGCCCCAGGGCTACCCTATGTACATATCAGAATAGTGCTCAGGCATGCTGCCCCGGCTTTCCTCAAATGATGTTCCAACCTATTTGAGGAAATAGAAGAGAATATGAAACTAAAGAACATATGCCAATGATTCAAAATTCTCAAGGTTCTTAGGGCCATCAAATCAGGACCGCATTTTCCTTTCCAATCTGGTAACTGTAGTTCTTATTTTACAATGAGATAAATAGAACTACACCTCCTGGGATGCAAAGCAAACACCAGGGGGGAGATTCTCAAACATTTTGCACTGGATTAGCTAACCAGCACAAAATGGTTTTTTCCTGATTCACTTTCCATTACAAAACTTGCTTTGCGCTGGAAAGTACCCAAAAGTAACACAAAGCAGCTCAAAAGGCTGCTTTGCATTACTTTGCGTCAAAGAGGCCAGGGCTGGACTGGCCTTAGTGGGCACCAAGCGTTTGCCTGGTGGACCGGAAGGGGGGAGGGGACCTGGTCTTGGAGCGGCGGGCCGTTTTTGTTATTGGGGTACGGTTTTGCAGCAGTGCTGCAATATCGGCCCCCTGTAACAAACGCAGCAGCAATGTTTCCCTCCAGCACCCAAACTCGGGTTCGGTGCGACTTACTTGCCAGGGCTGGTTTGCATTTTCAGTGTGGCCGTGAAAGGGTTGTTTTGTGGGTGGTACATGGGCGTTCCCATACAACCACCCATGATTTTTGGCGCTAAACCCTATCTACTAACATTAGTAGACAGGGTTTAGCGCCAAAAATTAATGTAGCTGAAAAGGAGGTGTTAAAAGGAGAATTGTTTTCATTTCTTTGCATGTGTGCTGCTCTGTACAGCACACATACAAAGTAGGAAAAGGTATTCTCTTGTCCAGCTTTGGTGTTTTGTACAGGAAGGGCAGCTGAAATCAGCGCCCGCGCTAGTGAGAGGGGAGAAGAGAGCCATATCTCTGTGAAGACAACGCAGCGCAGCATTTTTGGCTGCTGTGCAGCGTTCTGTGACACCTTTGAGAATCTGGGCCTTGGACTGGATGAGCTACTCAAACAAGGATTTGTGAAACCTGAGTGTTATGCACCCTTTTGTAAGGCCCCTTCTCGAGAAGCACAAACACAGAATATGTTAAACTGCCATGCTCAGCATATGCGACTGAAATAAATGCATGACTGGAAGAGAAACCTCCCCTCCCCCATCTGTTCCAACTTAATTATGTGTTGATAGAACAGCCATGGGTGCAATGCATATGTATGTGTTTTGTTAAAGGCTGCACAGCTGTGAGGCTAAGCCATGTAACTTCAGGGCACAGCTGATTTGTGGACTGTTAGATCTTTTATTTTATTTGCACAGCGTTTTCATCTTTAGAAAAAAAGGGCGCCCTTTTTCTCCGCCCCCCCTCAATAAATCCAGACTTGTTGGGATGCGCTGAATACATTATGCCTGTCTCCCAGTGCTTCAAAGCGAAATGCTGCGTAACAAGCTCAAACAGAAGAAACATCGCTTTTTCAGAGTTTTCCAAGAAATGCAGCTCAGAAGTGCTGCTATCTGACAAGGTGCTTATTTTTAAACTTCAAATAGAGTCACGTGATTTATATCATTTTTTAAGAAAAAGGTGGATCTAAATTGTGAACTGTTGTGCCTCTTAATATAGTTAATGAAAAATACATTTGCTTATCTTGAAAATGACTTTCTTTCTGCCTAGAGCAGCCCTACCACTTTCTCAGATCCATTAGCGGCAAGCAGGTACAGTCTAGGTTTTTGCTTTGCATTCTGGGACTTGTAGTTTTGTTTATCCCATTATAAAACTAGTCCCACAAGTTCCATAGTGTAAAGAAATAAACTGGACCAGAGCAACTAGTGACACGTGGGCCTGGAGAACTTAGCAGCTATGCCAGGAAAAGTGAGGATTTTCTGCCCCCATTGCCTGAGCATCAGGTTTGTCTTTTGTTTAATGTACACATGCACATGGACAACATACACAGACCACCACACCTACAGATGCCCATTTTCATAAAGTCCTATAGAGGCAATAGCAATCATCCACACAGACCAAAAAACACCAACTTCACCATACACAGACCTGCACTCATACCTAAGCCTGAGAAGCAGGTTTAGTGGGGTATATGTAAGAGAGGATCACAGAATGATGGGCATCATTGGAGCACATGTTAAAAGAGCAGCATCGAGCCAGGCACCTCTGCAGGGCACTGGTCCATGCACCTTAGGGCAGCACTAGCAATGGATAAACTACAGAGGGCATATTTACAAGCCCCTTGCGCCGCCAGTGCATCACTTTTTGTGATGCACCGATGGCGCATTTTGATGCCCCATATTTACAAGGACACGTAAAGCCACACTGCGTGGCTTTTCCTGTCCTTGTAAATACGGCCCCTTTTTACGCAGCACTTTGCGTGAAAGGGGCATTCATTCCATGGTTGTTGCTGTGGGTAATCCCATGCAACACCTATGGATTCTGCCACATTCCCAGATTTACAACAGTTTGTAAACCTGGGAGTGCGTCAGGGAGGGGCAACGAGGAGAAATGTTTTCTGCAGCACACACAGAAAGAGGAAAACACCTCTCCTGATTGTTTTTGTGCAGTAAGGTCTCCCTGCAACACAGGTGCAAGGGTGCCTGCATAGCAGCCAATTGTGCGCCAGCACAGATGAAAGCACATATTGTAAATATGACACATCCCTGTGCTTTGGAAGTGACTTGCAGTGCCGCATTGAGTCACTTTCTTGTAAATTGGCCCCTCATATTTTGGAGTACAAATGAGGACCTTTCTTTCTAATGTATTGTGGTTTGTTTTAAGGACTGAATGCTACTTGTAGGCTGATGTCATATTTATATTGCCTGTAGTACACAGGCATCCATGTATAGTGTTGTAGTTTCTTTACAGCACTTCATACCACTGTCAAGGCTACAAAGCTCCTGGGTAGGCAGGTAAGTAGTTGCCCATCAATTGTTCATGGTGGATACAGTGTGAATTCACACGGTGACCTATGTGTGAAGCTTTTGGGGTCATACATGAGGTTTTAGAGGGCTTCCACCATTGTTAAGTAGTGAACTATAATCTACACTTAAGCATGAATTGATGCATAAAGAGAACAAAATATGTCTTAGAGTTGCAAACAGCACCGTTGGTCATTTGATTTACCTGTAGTGTAAAGTGAGATTAAGGACTGAGATCAATCCCAGATTCCTCATGTTGGTTTAGGGGCTTAGTAGGAGCCCAGGTTCCTAAGGCCACAAGGTGGTGTGGCAATAATTGGTTCAGATACAGAGACCATACACTGGATTCTTATTTTGCTTAATCTCTGTAGTAAAGTGGGGCGGTGCACCATCTTAAAGACAGAAAAGAAGTCCGGTAGCAGGAGGGCACCAGAGATCGCTGCAAGGCTAATTTATCCGTAGTCCAATAATTATCTGTTGGAGATAGGTCTGAAGATGGAGGTTCTGCCAGGTTGAAGCTTTGTCTCTTCGATGTGGGTTTTATATAGGAGTGGGCATAACTCATGTAATTCCGTATAGCGTAACCACAGGGAATTACCCAAAAAGTCTGCGAGATTACGTGGAATTATGAAAGAAGAGCAATTCTGCATTTACCACTATTTTAAAAAAAAATGCCACCATGCATCCAAAATGAAAGAACATCTGGTAGATCATTAAAGTAGTAGCTTTGGTCTCAATCAGATCATGAATGAACCTACCCACCTGGCTAATCATACTCTTTATGTAGTTTTCACTAACAATCCAGATCTTTGTCTGGAAAAAGTCCTGCCTCTAGTCTGGCCTGATCACAGAGCCATTTTCATCTCACTTAAAATTCCCTCTATTAATGACCTTAGCTCCATCGCTCTTTTTAAAATGTCATCCTTGGAAAAACCTTAACTAGGGTGAACTAAAAGACATTCTCTTTAATTCCAGTCCAGCCTTAGTTAACAATGTTGATACTGCAGCTGCAGATTACGCCTGGTACTCTGGTACTGATCAGCTCTGCAGTGTCATTGCTAGTGCTAGTTCCGGAAAAAATGAGAACCAGCCAAAGGAAGAGTTTGTCAGCCCGCTGGTACTCACAGGATGTAAAGGAATTAAAACAAAAGTGTAGATCTTAAGAGAGTAGATGGAGTAAAGATTATCTTCCTGAAGAAAAAAAAGACTAAGTATAAATTGACTCTCGATGAGTACAAAATGCGAATCATTGAAGCAAAATCTAAATACTTCACTGAAAAAATCAGTTCGGCCAAAGTCTCTACTGATGAGTTATTTAAAACAGTTAATTCCCTGTCCAAATTAAGTAATGGCAGTACTTTTAATCCAGATCAATATTTCTGCAACAAACTGGTGGAGCATTTCCAAGTGAAGGTGAACCTCATTTTTCAGTTCACCTCTAAACAGAATATATCTGACACTGATGGCTTCAGCTCCTCCTTTACTGGGACTGTCACTCAGGAGACAAATACTGCAACTGATCCCATGGAGGTTAATAATGTTACTTCTCTTTTAGTGGAAAAAGTAAATAATCTCATTAAGTCCACAAAGTCTGGTGCTCCTTCAGACCCCTGCCCTCCTGTTCTACATGAGGTATCCGGGACAGTGCCTGTCTATCTAACAAAATTACTCAATAAAATTCTTAAGGTAGGACAGTTTCCAGCTCTTTGATAAAAAGCATTAATACTCCCTCTGGTTAAAAATGCTCATTAAATCCCCAAGATGTGAAAAATTATAGGCCTATTTATCACCTCTGAATGGGGAAATTCTTTCCTTTTTGGATCCTAATCATCTCCTTGACTATTTGCAGTATGGTTTTAGAGCTAACCACTGCACCAAATCAGCCCTTCTAGCGGCTACTGAGGAATAAAGAATGGTTGTGGACAAGGGTGGAAAGGCGGTGTTGACTTTATCAGACCTATCCGCTGCCTTCGACAGGGTCAACCATTCACTTCTTATTAATCGGCTTGAGAGGATAGACATTAAGAACACAGCACTAGCTTTGCTTAGCTCTTTCCTGAGTAATAGGGAGCAGACAGTGGCCCAGGGATACTTTCTCGACAAACCTTTTTCCCTTCCATGTGGGGTTCCTCAGGGGTCCTCTCTGAGCCCCATACTCTTTAATATTTATGTCACCTCCCTGGTCAATTTTATGCGCAGCTTTGGTTTTGCAGTTATTTCCTATGCAGACAACACACAAATTGTGGTTTCAATATCATCTGAAGAGGTTAGAGTGGCTAAACATTTTTGCAACTGCATGACTCACATTGTGAGTTGGATTCATAGTAATACTTTGAAGTTAACTCAGAAAAAACTGAGGTACTCTGTTTTGGCAATTACTCTAATGCTTCATGGTGGCCGCCCAATCAGGATTCTCCTCTTTCCCCATTCTAAAAGGTTAAAATCCTGGGAGTTGTTTTTGACACTCGATTGTGCTTTTTAGATCAAATTAATCAGAACACCTCCTCCTGTTCAAAGTGTGAGGATTTCCTCCAAACTCCTCCTGCTTTGCTGCTTTTTACTTTTCTCCCCTATCGGAAAGTACTTCACTGCTTTATTTCATAGGCTGTTCAATACTCTAGTGATGCAGTTGCACACAATGTTATAGTGCTGTTGACTTGCATCAAGGCATTTGTCTTTCTGTATGTACGTTAAACAGCTTTGGAATGTGTCCATAAATATTTCCTGAGGCAAACATATATTCCTATATCACAATGCATGACCCAGTGTGTAGTAATTGTATAGCTCCGACGGCACAGCACCCAGGATAATGTGCTGCATGGCTAAACTCTTATAAGGTCCTAAAGGCAAGACCTATTAGCTATGCCAATGCTTGTTATTTTTAAGGCAGCACGGGGACCCCACTCCAGCGCTGTCATTCTCTTTTACTTTTTTAATTTAGCAGCGTGTGGAGCCCACTCCTGCGATGCCATGTTCTTTTTTTATTTACTTATAGCCAGCACAGGGAGCCCACTCTTGCGCTGCCATCAAGGCCATGAGGGAAGGCCCATGGCTCCCTCAGCGCACCGGCTCCTCCTGCAACCTTCTTGGTGCTGAGTGAGTCAGCTTCTCTTGTTTGCTCACCCAGCAGGAACAGCTTGTCTGCTGCTCCCGTCGGGGGAGCAAACCTCAATTTCCTGCCTGCCAGAGCTTGGGCAGGGAAAAAAAATCTTCTGATCCCACTTAGAGGGAACTTTTCTGCTCCTGCCAGCGATATCAGTGCAGTCTCCCTGACTGTGCTCTGACGGGCAGGGAGCTATCAGTGTCCCGAGGATTGGGGACCTCGGAGATCTGCATCACAAGGGCCCAGAGGATGGGTCCCATGGATCAAAAGCGGCTCGAGAAGGGCCAATGCCCGCTTCCTCTTCTAAAATTGTAGCCGGCCCCAGGGAATGGGTCCCTGGGGCCAATATTGGCTCAGTGAGAGGGTCTCTATGCCCGCCTTTCCTTCAATATGTGCACCGGGCCAAGGGGATTGGGTCCACAGGGCAGATATTAGCTTGGGGAGGGGTCCCTCACAATCCATCCCCCCATTTTATATAATAAATCAATGCTGGTTTGACTCCTGGACCCTGGCCCACCCCGGGAGTCATTTTAATAAAGGAAAAATGACAATTAGCATATTTTGTTTACCGCATTCTTGCGGGATCGCAGTAAAATAACATATTTTTCTCTATGACCCTCCCATAAGGGCTAGGGAGCAGGGTATCCCGACACCTACCCTGCCCCATTATATCTTTTTTTATTAGCAAACTCAGGACAGTGGACTAACTCCCGGAGTCTTGTAATGACTGCTTACAGCATTTTTTTCTCATGTTGCAGGCAGCCAATCGGAGTGCTCACTTCCGCTAGAGCCTTACTCCCATGAGAGCAAGTTGGTCCAAAGGAGCAAAGCCCCCTTGGCCAATCAGACTGCTGTATTTTCTGAAAATGGGTTCATGGGACACTCGGGAGAGTCCCTCAAACCCAACCGCCCAGATTTACAAATATTTTTATCCTTAATTTCTCAAAAACTACTGGATGGATTTACATCAAATCAGGATGTAATTCCGTTCAGCAGTTTTTTGCGGTAGCGATGTTCAAAAATGTCTATGGAAAATGCACAGGGATTTTGCATTTTGGGACCCCACTTTTTCTCAGCCCCTGCTTGACGGATCACCCTGAAACTTTCCATGAAGAAACAAGTCAAATAAGGGCACGTATTTGGAAAGTTTTGTGAAGATTTATCAAACTGCGCCAAAGTTATTAGCAAACCAAAAAAGGCATTTCTTTGGAAACGCAGACCTAACTATAAATACCCAGTGATGATATATATATTCACTGATTCCCGTAAAAAAAATCACTTAAAAACCAAAGGTCAAAGGGGTGTTATAGTTAGGTGAAAATGTCAGTTAAAACATTACGTTTTAAACTACCAAAACCACTGAAATTCATCAAATATAGTTATCTCAAGTAACTATAACTCATACTCTAAAGTAACTATAACTTGCGCCCCTGCCATGTACAGTGTTAATATCAATTATGGCATTTCAGATGTTGTTAGGGATGTTATCAATGTGGTCATTGAATATGTCATGAGGGGTGTAATATGTGAGGGGACAAGCAGTGCATTATGAGACTCTTGACCCAGAAAGCGTGCTTGATCTGTTCAGTAGTTTTTGAGAAATTAAAGGTCAAAATCTATGCATATATCTTGCAGCGGAAGACCCGTGGATCCAACAGATCTAAAGATAAGATCTAATTGGCTGCCACCACATTAACAAAGTTGCAGCAGCAGCCATTTTAAGACTTAGGGACTCAGTCTGCTATCCTCAAAAAAGTAAAAGAAACATATAGGGGGGAGGGTAGGGATCTCCTGCCCCTCTAGGCCTGGTGGGGGGCTAAACCAAGCTTTAAAAAAAATGTTTTGGGGAGAATTAGATATCATAGCAGCCGTTCTAACAACATTTAAAAAAAAATGCAGTAAGTCTCCTGGGTCATTAAATCCATGATCCCAGGAAAGCTTAGCCTACCATAATATTTAAACCACTCTGAGCTGGAACTCTATGCTCTTCAGATGGAGTGTGGGGACCCCTTGTGGATGGTTCCATGGCTGCATTTTGAGCATCAAAAAGGTTAAAAAATACATTCAAAGACATGTTAATTTTGTACATCCTTTATTGAAAATATTTAGTGACAGTCACTATTATTAAAAATTGCAATGTGTGAATTTATAAAATACACATTTGATTACAATTATGAGTGACTTGTTTACAAAGACAATAGGTCTGCTTTATGTATGCTGATGTGCTGATCCCTTGATAAAGCCAATATGCCTGTTGTTTATATTTTTCCGTGTTCTGACCCTTTGACAAACTCAGTTGGTCTGCCTTACTTAAAATGGTACCCTTTATATTGTTACATTAAATAGTACGGGTGCCTGAGGGGATGGGCTTCAATTCCACGCGGTGGGTGGAAGGGGTGAGCGCCCATAAGGCACTAGGTGCAGGCCGCGCACAGTGATGGACATCTTACCTTGCATTGAAAAAACATCGACATTCTCTGAAAAAAAAACAAAGGTTAAAGTGATGTTATAGTTAGGTGAATATGTCAGTTAAACCATACCACTGAAATTCATACTCATGCACTAGAAAGTAACTATAATTGCTATTCCCCAATGCTTAACATCAATGCAAAATCTGAATTGACATCATTGATAACAACACTGTGCATGGTGGGGGCACGAGCTATAGTCACATTAGGTCATGAGTTACAGTTACTTATGATAACTATAACAGTGGTTTTGTTTGTTTAAAACAGTATGTCTTCACTGACATTTCCCCTAACTATAACCGCCTTCTATCCTTTGTTTTTTTCGGTGATATACATTGCAATGCAGTCCCCACAATCCCCACTTGATGTACAGGGTTCTGTTGCTACCTAATATACATATATTTTTTTAATCATAAAAACAAAAGTTTAAACTTTGTTATAGTTAGGAAACCTTTTTCCCTATGTGAAATCATAGCATTCATAACAACACTTATAACTTCTCAAATAGCATCATTTCTCAAAACACAGTGCATGATTGAGTGATGAGTTATAGTTAGTGTTGTCTGGAGCAAGCCGAAAAGAGTCTGTAACGAGGTGCGCTAGTTATAATAATTTGAAGATGGTGGATGAATTGTAAATGAAAGCTATAACTATAACTTTGGAATTTTTAGAGTTTGTGTAGTTTAAGTTTGGTTTGTATAGGGAAAAAACGTTTTCCTAACTATAACTAAACTTTAACCCTTGGTGTTTTCATTTAATTTTAATGATTTAAAAAAAATGTTTAATAAAAATGTGTTTCAAATCGTATAGTCAAGTGTTGTCGAGTGGCCTGTTGTTATGTGGAGTGTTGCACAGTACAGTGGAGAAGATTGTTGTAAAGTCTACTGTCGTAGAGTGAAATATTGTAGAGTGAAATAGAGTGTAGTAGATTAGAGTGGAGTGGTGCATCACACAGTGTGGTAAAGTGTTATATAGTGTGGTGGCATGGTGTCTCATACAGTAAAGTCAAGTATCATAGACTGGAGTGGCAAGTTGTACAGTGGAATGACGCATCGTACAGTAGAATAGGGTGTCGTAGACTGTCAGAGTAAAAATAGAGTGTTTTAGAGTGGAGCAGGATGAAGTAGAGTGTCAGAGAGTGGAGTATCATGGACTGGAGTGTCGTAGAGTACAGTGTAGGAGTGTGTCCTAGAGGACAGTGCCATGTTATATAGTGGAGTGATGTATCATAACGAGGAGTGGAGTGGTGTGTCATACAGTGTAGTACAGTGGCATAGAGTGGATGGGCATAGAGTGAAGCAGAATGGCATAGAGTGTAGTACAGTGTTGTAGAGTGGTGTTGCATACAGTTGAGTAGAGTGTCGGACAGTGGAGCGGTGTAGAGCAGAGTATGGTACAGTGGCGTAGAGTGGGATTAAATGTAGCAGAGTGGAGTATAGTGGAGCGGAGTACACTGGAGTGGAGCAGCGCAGAGTGGAGTAAAGTGTAATGGAGTGGAGTAGCGTGTTGTAGACTAAAGTGGCGTGTAGTGCAGTTGATTGGAGTGGCGTAGCATACAGTCGAGTAAAGTGTCATAAATTGGAGCACCGTGTTGTACAGTAGAGTGTAGTGGTGTGTTGTACAGTATTGGAAAGTGTTGTAGACAACAGTAGAGTAGAATGGCATATTGTTTAATTGAGTTTTGTAGAGTGAGTGGTATACATTACAGTACAGTGCTGTGCAGTGTGGTAGAGTGGATTGGCATACAGTGTTATAGAGTACAATGCCATAGAGTGGCGTAGAGTACAGTAGTGTGTCAAACAGTGGAGTTGCATAAAGTGGATTGATATACAGTACTATAGAGTGAGGTAAAATCTCCTACAGTGGAGTAGAGTCGAGTTGAGAGGCATAACGTAGTGTGGAGTAAAGTATAATAGAGTGTATTGACTTGTCGTAGAGCAGAGTGGAATGGAGTGGAGTGGAATTGCCTAGCGTGGGTAGCAAACTGTTATAATAATTGGAGTGCGGTCATGTACGGTAGACTGCAGGGCTGTGTCTTGGGGCCAGATGTGCGACCCGCCAATTTGCGACTCGCAAATTGCATCGCATTTGCAACTTGCAATTTGCGACTCGCAAATTGGTATGCACAACAGTGTCTGAGACACTGTTTGCGATTCCCAATGGGGTCGCAAATTGCGAGGCTCATGAATATTCATGAGCCACTCGCAATTTAAGACTCCATTGGGAATGGCGGGCACTCCCAGGGATGGTGGCCTGCTGGGCACAGCAGACCTCCATGTCTGGGACTGCTTTTAAATAAAGCAGTTTTGTTTTTAATGCAGCCCGTTTTCCTTAAAGGAAAACAGGATGTATTTAAAAAAAAAAAAATTAAACATTTACGTTTCATTTTTAAGGGCAGGAGTGGTCCCTGGGACCACTCCCTGCCCTTAAAAAATATTTTTGGGGCCAGTCACAAAGGGGAAGGGGTCCCCTGGGACCCCTTCCCATTTGCGACTCCATTACCACCCTCTTGAAGAGGGTGGTAATTTGCGAGTATTTTGCGACCGCAATTGCGGTTGCAAAACATTCATACATGGCTTTGCGGTCGCTATTAGGAAGGGAACGCCCCTTCCTAATAGCGACTCGCCATTCCTAAATAGCGAGTCGCAAATAAATTGCGACTCGCTTTTTAGGGATTGTACATGGCCCTGTGTACTTTTGCATGCGCAAATGGGGCGCATGCAAAATAGGGTCGTACATCTGGCCCCTGGAGTATAGAATATGGGCCTGGGTGGAATTATTAATTCCACCTACGAAATCGGAGGAATTTGGTGATTTCATGTTACTCCAGTGAAATGGAATGACTAAAAAATTCCGCTGCTCCGCCAGCGAAATTAATCTGCAGTGAATTGTGTCTAAAGAGGGCTGGAAGAGAGAGCAGTCCCTCTGTTTAAAAATCACTGCAGATAATAATTTATTTTACAGTGGTATTAAAGATAGAGAGACAGCTTCTTCTTACAGTGGTGTAGAATGGAGTGTTTAGAAACCACTGCACTGCATACATCTCAGCGCCCTTACATACTCTGCAGTGGTTACTGCAGAGTAGGTAAGGGCACAGAGTGGTATGCACTTCAGTGCATACCCCTTGGCGCCCTTACATATGATTACTGTAGAATATGTAAGGGTGTCCAGGGGTATGCACTGCAGAGTGATATACAGTAGTTTCTAAAGTTTAGGAACCACTGCATACCACTTGGAGGCGGCACCCTGACATACTCTTTCGTAATCACTGTACTGAGTGGTGTTTGTCTGAACTATTTCCTTAGCCCAAAATGCACCCTCACATCCATTTTTGGACATGAGGGTTCATTTTGCACTAAGAAAATACAACCAAATGCCCGCTAGGCCCTATTAAGGAATTCCACAGAATCTTGTGGAATTTTAATGTAATTCTATGGAATTCCTCAGAATCAAATTCTGCTAATTCCACCTACTCCTAAGAGAAAATTGCCGTTTAGTGGAATAGAGTGTTAAGTAATGGAGTGTTTGGGCATAGAGTGTAGTATAAAGTTGGGCAGTGGAGTGTACGGGGATAGAGTGGAGTTGAGCATCGTAGAGTGCCATAAAGTGTGGAGTGGCGTACACTGTAGTGGCATAAAGTGGATTACTGTAAAGTGGAATAGCATACAGTGGAATACCATACAGTGGAATACCATACAGTGGAGTGTAGAAGAGTGGAGTGGCATAGAGTGGCAGAGCGGACAGTGGAGTGGTGAATGTTGGAGTGGCGAAGACTGGCATTGAGTATAGTGGATTAGAGTGGGGTGGCATACATTGAAGTGGCATAGCATAGAGTTGAGGAAACTGTTATAAACTGGAGTGGCGTCTAATACAGTAGTGTGGAGTGTTGCATTGTACAGTGTTGGAAACTGTTATAGAGTGGAGTACAGTGCTGTAAAATAGAGTGTACAGGCTTAGAGTTGAGTACAAATTTGGACAGTGGAGTGTACTGGCATAGAGAGGTGTAGAGTCTAACAAAGTGGCACAGAGTGTAATTGAGTTTTGTAGAGTGAAGTAATAGTGGGCGGTAAATTCTGCTCTGCCAGCGAAGTTGGTGGAGTTTTTGGCAACTCCGTGGAATTCAGGCCAAATTCCGCCAACCGCCACATGGTAGAGTTTTTTCTTGCACGCTGCTTGCCAACAGTATGTTGGCGAGCGCAAGGAAGATTTGGTGTCTCCTAGCGTGTTTTTCATTCACTAGGAGCGCACCCGGTAAGATTTCCCCAACGTGGGTGGTCGCAGGTGGTCCCGACTGTTCGTGGTCAGAAAGCTGCTGCTCATGTAGAAAATCTACTCAAGCGGCAGCAAAATCAACTCCAGAAGCAGCGTTCACTGGCGCGCCGCATGGTGCCGTTCGAACTTATTTTTCAGCGTGGAACCAAATCCCAGTGCTAAAAATCAGCACGAGTAGCTTGATGTGCCTAATTACGTCAGTTCACGGAACTCCTCGGAATCTCATGGAATTTCCATGTAACTCTGCAGAATTGTGCAGAGTAAAACTTCACAAGTTCCACTCACCCATAGTTTAGTAGAGTTATATACAGGGAGGAGAATTCCCTGGAGTGATGTACAGTGAAGTAGCGTACAGTGGAGTGGCGTACAGTGGAGTAACGTAGACTGGAGTGGTGTAGAGTGGAGTGTTGTACAGTTGAGTGGCTAAGAGTGTAATAGGGTATAGTGTAGTAGCGTACAGTGGAGTGGTGTGGACTGGAATGGTGTACAGTGGAATGGGGTAGAGTGTAATAGCATAAAGTGGAGTGGCATACAGTGGAATAACGTAGAGTGGAGTATAGTGGAGGGGAGTAGAGTAGAATAGTGTATAGTGGAATACCGTAGAGTTTAATAGCATACAGTGGGGTGGCGTACAGTGGAATGTCGTACAGTGAAGTGGGGTTGAGTGGACTAACATACAGTGGAGTGGGGTAGAGTGGAGTCCAATGGACTAGCACGGAATGGAGAGGCGTAGAGTGAAGTGACGTATGCTGGAGGGGCACCGAGTGGAGTAGCATATAGTGGAGTGGCATGCAGTGGAATAGCATAGAGTGGAGTGGCATAGAGTGGAGTGTCATTGAATGTTATACCATAGAATGGAGTGCTGTAGAGTAGAGTGGCATATACTGGAGTGGTGTAGAGTAGAGTTGCGTATTGTGTAATGGCATACAGCGAAATAGCATATAGTGGAGTGTTGTACAATGGAGTGGTATACAGTGGAATAGCATAGAGTGGAGTGGTTTACAGTGGAGTGTTGTAGACTGGAGTGGCGTACAGTCAAATGGGGAAAAAGTGTGATAGCATACAGGGGAGTGGCGTGCATTGGAGGGCGGCCAATGGAGTAGCGTAGAATGAAGTTGCGTAGAGTGGAGTGCTATAGAGTGGAGTGGAATACAGTGGAGTAGCATACAGTGGAGTGTCATACAGTGGAACAGTGTAGAGTAGGGTGTTGTAGAGTGGAGTGGCATAAAGTGAAATAGCGTGGTGTGTAGTGGCATAGAGAGGAATGGCGTAGAGTGGAATAGTGTATAGTGGAGTAGCATTCCAGAGGATTGGTGTACAGTGGAGTGGTTTAGAGTGGAGGTGCGTACAGTGTAAGAGAGTAGAGTGTAGTGGTATACAGTACAGTTGCGTACAGTGTAATAGCGTAGAGTGGAGTGGCATAGAGTGGAGTCTCGTACAGTGGAGCGGCGAAGAGTGGAATAGCGTATATTGGTGCGGCGTTGAGTGGAGTGGAGTAGAGTGGAGTGGTGTCGAATGGAGTGGTGTAAAATGGACTACCATAGAGTGGAGTGGTGTACAGTGTAGTGGTGTACAGTGGAGTTGCTATGGATGGATGTGAAATTTAGCAGCAGTGTAAATCATGGTGTGGAGAGTAACGCAAACATCAAATTGTGCTGCCTTGCATTTCTCCAGATTTACCAATCAATGCAGGGCCACGCATGGTGGCCCTGCGTTGTTTTGTAAATCTGCCTTAAGTAATGCGTTGCCCATGTGACACCATGTGTGATGCAAAGGTACCGCTATACAATAATATAGCCAGGTCTAGTTATATTTTGGACCACGGTATACTGTGGTAACTTTGCAGTATACCGTGGTACATGGAGATGACAAGCCAGTAAATAATTGGGGAAAGGCTGTTTTTGAAAAGCCAGCTGTAGTGATTTTACTACATTTTGGCTGTGTTCTGTGTTAAGGCCATTAATATAGGTAAGTAGAAAGTTTTATTGTAGTTTCCCATCTATTACCACTTTATTAAAGTGTTAATTGATAGGGAAATGTATAAATATTTTTACATATTTTTAATACATTTACGGAGTACTGCGCTAGTAAGTGCTGTATTTTTTGGGAATTTTTTTATGGTATTTCTTCTATACTCTCTTTTTAACAAAATTAAATATATTAAAAATTGCAAATACACTGTACTACACTATATTTCTGAAATATAGTGTATTACAAGGTTGTTTTCATTTTTTTAAGATATTTATTTTATGGAAGACATCATCTGTTTTTGCGCAACATCAAATTCAATAGTCTATGGAAAATGCATTGGTAGAAAAATGCTTTTTGGGACCCCCTTTTATCTTTGTACCCACGTAGGGATTCCCCACAAAAATTACAGCATCACAAAATGTAGAATATGCTTTGGGTCTGGAAAGGTTTGTGGTGATTCGTCAAATGGGTGAAAAGTTATTAGGGAGCAAAAATCTGAGGAACTCCTATCTCTGGGAATCCTAACTATAACTACGGAGTGGCAATCAGATTTAATGTGAATTCTTTCTATTTATCTATTGTATTTGTTATTTCTTTGTTTAATGGTTTACATATTTAAGTGATCATAAATGTAACTTTTAGTTCTTCATGTAGTAATCCTGAAACTTTACATATGCAGTCTAGTGTTTTTTGTTTTTTTGTGGGGGGGGCATCTTTGCTACATTTCATAGGATTGTGCTACCTATGAATCCCAAAGTGAATGAAAGCCAATCGTTGTATGAAAATGTTAATTTAGTTTTTCCTAGTGGCAATGTCCAACTAACTATAACTATCCCTAAAACCTATGGTTTTTTCAGTGAATTTGTAAGGTTTTTTAAATGCTAATTTCTAACTATAACGTGCCTGAAACCTATGGTTTTTTCAGTGAATTTCAAAGGTTTTTTAAATGTTAATTCCTAACTATAACATGTCTGAAACCTATGGTTTTTTTCAGTGAATTTCAAAGGTTTTGTAAATGACAATTTTTAAATGTGTTAATTGTTATATTTATTTTTTGATACTGATTTACTACATTTTTTTAAACTATTTATTTTTAGATATTTTATTTTTTAAATTACATTGTAATTACATTATACATTACATTACAAAATATACTTTCTCAGAATGAATTACTTTAGTTTAAATACTTTGCAAATAGGCAATAGACTTTTAAGTACAGTAGTTACAGTTGTTGCAATGGGCAACACAATTTCAAACACAATGCAACATTGAGGTCAATGTGAATTTCTAGTTAAATGCAATTAGTTACTTTATGGATTACTTTTCTAACCACAGGACTGGATCCTAGATTCAGTCCTGGGACATCTCCTGTAAACAGTTGAGTAAAAGCGTTTTGGTTACAGTAGTGATTTTTAAGGAATATTATTGTATTTTAAAAGTTGACACTTAGAAACTTTTTCACATAGAATCACCAATGTTATCCTATGGGAGGAAATTCACTTAGCAGGTAAGTAGTGTTATCGTTACTTTTTCTTACTCAGTGGTGGATCCTGGATCCAGCACTGGTGCATCTCCTGTAAACAGTTGAAAGAATGCATTTAAGTCATACAGGCGATTTTTAAGGATTATTTGTAGTTTGTGAAAATCGACACTTTGAAACTTTTCTGCTGAAAACCAGACAATGGATTCCTATGGAAGGAAATACAAGTTACTGGTAAGTACGGTTAGAATTACTTTTCACGGTCAGTGCTGGGCTAAAAGATGCAGCACTGGGTTCTCTCCTGATAACAGGTGACTAAATCGGAATTCGTAGTTCGGCTGATTTTAGAGGAATATTATAAAGTTCCAAAACTCCACACTTAGAAGAATTTCCAAGTGAAACCAGTCAATGTTAGCCTATGGAAGGAAATTCAAGTTACTGGTAAGTACGGTTAGAATTACTTTTCAGGATCTGTACTGGGCTCAAAGATGCAGCACTGAGGTCTCTCCTGATAACAGGTCAGTAAATCGGAATTCGTAGTTCGGCTGATTTTAGAGGAATATTTGTATGTTTCAAAAATCGACACTTAGAAACTTTTCAGCAAAAAGCAGGCAATGATATCCGATGGAAGGAAATTCAAGTTACTGGTAAGTACGGTTAAAATGACTTTTCAGGATCAGTACTGGGCTCAAAGATGCAGCACTGAGGTCTCTCCTGATAACAGGTGAGTAAATCGGAATTCGTAGTTCGGCTGATTTTAGAGGAATATTATAAAGTTCCAAAACTCCACACTTAGAAGAATTTCCAAGTGAAACCAGTCAATGTTAGCCTATGGAAGGAAATTCAAGTTACTGGTAAGTACGGTTAAAATTACTTTTCAGGATCAGTACTGGGCTCAAAGATGCAGCACTGAGGTCTCTCCTGATAACAGGTGAGTAAATCGGAATTCGTAGTTCGGCTGATTTTAGAGGAATATTTGCACAATGGTGAAGGAAGGGGGTGGGGCCTGAGGTGACATGTCTGCAAACACGCCCTGTGGCGTGTTTCTAAGTTGGAGAATTAATTCCTCCTCAATCCCGAGGGTCCATAGGGGCCAACTAGCCCACCAGATACCTCCAGTATGCGCCAGAGAGCTGCTTTGCAGAGAGGTGTTCAGAGGCCACACCCCTTTTTGCACCTCTCTGCAACGCAGCTCCGTGGCGCTCACTGGAGGTACCTGGTGGGCTAGTTGGCCCCCCGGGACCCTCAGGATTGAAGGGGATTTAATTCCCCATCTTAAAACGCGCCACGGGGCCTGTTTGCACACATGTCACCTGAAGCCCCTCCCTTCACCACTGTGCAAACGCGCCCGTGGCGCATTTTAAGTTGGGGGATTAAGTCCCCTTGAATCCTGAGGGTCCCTGGAGTCCAACTAGCGCACCATGTAGCTCCAAAAGCGCCACAGAGCTGCGTTGCACAGAGGTGTAAAAGGGGCGTAGCCTCTGTACACCTCTCTGCAACGCAGCCCCTGGCGCATACTGGAGATTCCTGGTGGGCTAGTTGGCCCCCAGGGACCCCCAGTATTCAAGGGGAATTACTTCCCCTTCTTACAACGCGCCAGGGGGCGCGTTTGCATAGTGCTGCAGGGAGGGGCCTCCGGCACGATGCCGGTTTTTTTTTTCTTACTTTTTTTTATGGGAGGGGGGCTGCATGGCCCACCTTCCCTTGTCCACTTTTGTCCCCGGGGACCCCATCCTCCGGGGCCTGAGGCTGTTCTTTTATTTATTTTTTTTAAATGAGAAGGGGGCCGCGTGGCCCCCCTTCCCTGGGCCTGTATTAGCCCCGGGGACCCCATCCCCCGGGCATGCCCTCTTTTTTTTCTTAAAATAAATATTTGGAGGGGGGCTGCGTGGCCCCTCTCCTCAGGCCATTAAAGGCCCCGGGGACCCCATCCCCCGGGGCCGGCCTTTGCGTCCTTTTTTTTTTTTTTTAACAAAATTCCTTTTTTTGGGAGGGGGGCTGCGTGGCCCCCCTCCCGGGCCACTAATGGCCCCGGGGACCCCATCCCCCAGGGCCTGGCCACACGTTGGGGACCGTGGGGGGGGTCCCCAATCCCCACACGGTCCCGCCGGCTCCCGCGTCCTGCTGGAGCCGGCATTGCTTTCCATAAGGGAGCTGCTGACATGCAGCTCCCCTTATGGAAAAGCAATCTGCTTAGCTTCATTGAAGCGAGAGCAGGTTTCCCTGCTCTCGCTTCAATGAAGCAAAGCAAGTTTGCAATGTCAGGACGGGAGCTGCGAGGCTCCCGCCCTGCCATTGCAAACAGCAGTGTCCCGGGGTTAGGCACCCCGGGACACTGCAGGAGCCGGCCCTGGGGGTGGCGGTCCCCAGGGCCACCACAGGCTCTAGGAGGGGGCCGCGCGGCCCCCTCCCCACTTCTGCAAAGCCGGGGAGGTGGTGGTCCCCGGGCCGGGGTCCGAAACGGACCCCATTTTAAATTTTTAGTGCCCCGGGAGGTGGCGGTCCCCGGGGCATGTGGGGGCTGGAGCCCCCACACAGGTATTTCAAATTTAAAAAGAAGCCCCGGGGGTGGCGGTCCTCGGGGCTACGGGAGGGCACAGTGCCCTCCCGCACCATTTTTATTAGAAAGCCCTGGGGGGTGGCGGTCCCCGGGGCTTGGGGGCCTTAGAGGCCCCCCCATTAACTATAAACCAACCCCCCGCATGCCCCCGGGACTTGGCCCACCCGGGGCAAAATAGCATCGAAGCGCGGGAGACCGCGCTCGATTTCTTTTATCGGCGGGATCCGCGCACCCTAAGCGCATCCCGCTGATTTTTAAAACAAAAATGCTTTTTCTGCTCAGGGGTCCTTGTAGGACCCCTGAGCAGACTCTAGGAGTCAGGGTGTTTCTACCCTGCCCCCTTTGTGCGTTTTGCGCACTTGTTTCTGTCCTCGGTTCTACCGAGGGACAAATGGCTGCCAACACTTCCTGATTTGGAGTGTTGACAGCCAATTAGCATGCAGCTCGTGATCGGGAGGGTGCGCGAATCCGACGCGGGCATAGATATATATGTGATTTTCCTTTTGATTTTCACAGGAACTACTGAACGGATTTACACCATTTAACAAAAAGGGTTCTTTCTGAACCAAGAACTACCTCTTTGCCAAATTTGGTGTAATTCCGTTCAGCAGTTCGGGCGGTAGCCGTGGCTAAAGTTTCCTATGGGAAAATGAATGGGGAAAACACGTTTTGGAACCCCCCTTTTTTCTCGGCCCCCGCTTGACGAATCAGGGTAGGAGCGGACCGGAGCGGGCCATAAAGTTTGAAAATTTCGCGAAGATTCGTCAACCGACGCAAGAGTTATTTCAAATAGAATGTTGCGGATTTCCTATGGAAAATAGGTCCTAACTATAACTATCTACTGGCGACCGCCAGTAGATAATATATATATATATATATAACAAAGGTTAGAGGGACGTTATAGTTGGTCTGACATTTCACTCGTACAAAACCAGAGAAATTCAGCTGTTATAGTTAGCTGAGATAACTATAACTCACGCCCCCGCAGTGCACTGCTTATGACCTCATATATTACATCACTCATGACGTGGTCAGTGACATCACTGATGACATCTCAAATGACATCGCTGATGACATCAGTGATGACATCCTCCAGTGACTGTGAGTGTTTTTTAAATGTTTATGAGTATTCAATATATATACCAAGGTGTATTGGTGAATCAATGGGTTTATGAGTGACTGTATGGATGACTCAGTGGGTGCATGGCTGACTGTATAAGTGAGTGATTAGGTGTCTCAGTGAATGTATGGGTGAGGGACTGTTTGTGTGAATGTGTGTATCTGTCTGTCAGTTAATGTCTAAGTGGGTGTATGAGTGTGTTAGTGGGTATGTGAATGGCTATATGGGTGATTGATTGGTTGTCTGACTATGTCTATGGTTGGGTGTATGTGTTTGTGGGTGAGGAGGTGTGTGACTGCCTGTATGGATCAGTGAGTGGGTGGGTCAGTGGATGTATGTGGTATTGTTGCGTGTGTGTAAAGTTGTATGAGTGAGTGAGTGTCTGTATGGCTATGTCGGTGATTGAGGTCATGTGTCAGAATGTGTGAGTAAGTGAGTATGTGAAAGGCAGGATATGTGAGTGACGGGGTATATGAGTGACTGTATGCATGAGTGAGTGAATGTGAGAGTTGCTGTATAGATGAGTGCATGCTTCTGTCAGTGACTGTATAGCTGAGTGAGTGTGTGTTCCTATTTGTATGAGTAAGTAAGTGGGTGGGTGTGTAACTGTTTGAGTGAGTAAGTGGCTGTATGATTAACTGTATGGGTGAGTGTCTAGCTGTGTGATTTGTTCTATGGGTGACTCACTCAGTGTGTCAGCACCTGTATGCCTGTATGAGTAGATATGTCAATAGCTGTATTAGTGAGTGAGTGGTTCTATGAGTGGCAGTATGTATGAGCGAGTGGATGTTTGTATAGATCAATGAATCCGTGAGTGGATGTGTAAGTACTGGTATGGCTCTGTGAATGGGTTTGTGAATGGTTGTGTGGGAGAGGCAGTGGCTATATAAAAGATTGTACAGTGGTGCGAGTGGGTGCGTCAGAGATGCTGTAGATGATGTCATCAATGATGTCATCAGTGATGTAATTTATGATATCATTGACCATGTCATGAGTGTTGTAATATATGAGGTCATAAGCAGTGCATTGCAGGGGTGTGAGTTATAGTTACCTTAGCTAACTATAATGGCTGAATTTCACTGGTTTTATACGAGTGAAATGTCAGACTAACTATAACGTCCCTCTAACCGTTGTTTTTTTCTGTGAAATCTAAGGTTTTTTAAATTCTAATTTCTAACTATAACGTCCCTGAAACCTGTGGTTTTTTCAGTGAATTTCCAAGGTTTTTTAAATGCTAATTTCTAACTATAACGTCCCTGAAACCTGTGGTTTTTTCAGTAAATTTCTAAGTTTTTTTTTAACCAGCAGTCACGTTTGCAGAGTGATGGAGAAAGGGTTCTGGGCATCCGACCAGCTCTCAGGAATTCTGTTGCAGGATGTACCAGGAGGACTTCTTGGCCCCCAAGGTCCCTCTGGAGTAAAGTGGACTTCATCCCCCAACCAGTAGTGCACCAGGAGGCGCGTCTACAGAGTGGTGCACAAAGGGGAGATGGCCTCCGAAGACCTCTTAGCAATCCTGCTGCGTGGGATTTACTGGAGGTAATAGGAGGGCCAACTGCCTCTCCTTTTACCTCCAGTAAGTTCCACACAGCAGAATTGCTGAGTTCTGATAGCAGGCCACGCCCCCTTTCTCCACCACTCTGCAATCGTGATCTCATCCCCCCACCAGCAGTGTGCCAAGAGGCGCGTTTGCAGAGTGTTGTAAAAAGAGGTGTGGCCTTCGACCACCTCTCAGCAATCCTACTGTGTGGGGCTTACTGGAGGTACCTGGTGGGCTAGTTGGCCCCTATGGACCCTCAGCAGAAACGGAAATTTATCCCCCAACCAAGAGCGTGCCAGGAGGCGCATTTGCAAAGTAGTAGAGAAAGGGGGCGGGGCCTCTGGTGAGTTGCCGGTTCCCATATTTTTTAAATTTAGGAAAGGGGTCTGTGTGGCCCCCCTTCTCTTGGTGCTCCCGCCATGTCATAGCAAACTGCAATGTCCCGGGGGTGGGCACCCCCACACTTTATTTTTTAAGATAGTCCCGGGGAGGTGGTTGTCCCCGGGGCTGCGGGAGGTGGGGCAGATAGCCCCCTCCTTTTAATGAATATAGCCCCAGGGAGGTGGCGGTCCCCGGGGCTGCGTGAGGGGGGTAGGAACCCCCATGCCTTTTTTTAAAAAAATAAAGCCCCGGTCTCTGGGGTTGGAGGAGGCCCGCGTGCCCCCCCGTTTAATGAACATAGCCCCACATATATTTAGATCATTGCCCTCGGACCTGGCCCACCCGAGGGCTTAAAGAAAACGAAGCACGGAATCCTGCGCTACATTTTTTTAAAATTTTCGGCAGGATTCACGGACCCTACGCAACTCCAGCAGAAAATTTTCAAAGAAATGCTTTTTTTGGCCCTGGGGGTCCTTGTGGGACCCTTTGAGCAGGCCTAGGGGGGCAGGGTGTTTCTACCCTGACTCTTTTCTTACATTTTCACAGTTTTTTCCTTTTTTCCTCGTGACTCGGTTCAACCGAGTCACAAGATGGCTGCCAACACTTCCTGGTTTGAAGTGTTAGCATCCAATCAGATCTCAGGCACGAGATCGGGAGGGTTCGCTGATCCTCCGCGGCCATATTTGTATATCTGAGAAATGTTTACATTTCTCAGGAACTACTGAAGGGATTTACACTATTTAACAAAAAGAGTGCTTTCTGAACCAACAGCTACCTTTTTGCCAAATTTGGTATAATTCCGTTCAGCAGTTCGGGCTGTAGCCGTGTCTA
This sequence comes from Calotriton arnoldi, assembly GCA_963921515.1. Lineage (NCBI taxonomy): Eukaryota > Metazoa > Chordata > Amphibia > Caudata > Salamandridae > Calotriton > Calotriton arnoldi. The sequence continues at coordinate 9,795 of CAWUFW010001527.1, read as the reverse complement.
AAGTTTCCTATGGAAATTAACATGGAGAAAAAGCATTTTGAGACCCCCCTTTTTCTCGGCACCCACTTGACGGGCCACCCCGAAACTTTTAACACAACAGCTGAAGTGAGTGGGCCATTAGTTTAGAAAATTTCGCAAAGATTCGACAAACGGCGCCAAAGATATTGGTAAAAGTAAAAACGCTTTTCGAATAGAAACAAGGTCCTAACTATAACTACCTACTGGCGATGCCAGTAGGTAATATATATATATATATATATATATATATATATATATATATATATATATATATATATATATATATATATATATATATATATATATATATATATATATATATATATATATATATATATATAAATATATAGTGCTGGTAAGGGAATGCAAGATTTTATTTTTACTTGCTGGCTGAAGGAGTACAAAATGAGATGTGGAAAGAAAAGTTTGAAAGAACAGGTCAAAAACGAACATTGCACTTACTTTCAGTCTTCAGCGTCAGACAGAATTGCAGCATGTTCAAGATAATGGACTAATAAAGTTTCAGCATGCTGCCGTCGGCGTGAAAGAAATAAAAGGACACACCTGTGGGCAAGTGCACTCTGGGAAATTACTGAACTGCAGTGTGAAAGCACGAGAACAGTGGAAAGGCAGAGAGCTTCTACCCGTGATCAAGCCTCTTATGAGGAGAAACGGGTTGGGTTTTATTTTCACCTGTGCAGCTTTCCACAATGATTAAAGCATTTTTCTACAACCTCCAGCAGGCGTCAGTGTACCTCACTACCAAGAATGAGTGAGGTGATGTTTGGATGTTTTACGGGGCGCTCCGGTCCCGCTTCACTGACCCGCCCTGCAGAGTCTGTGGCTCATTCATCGGAGCAATTGTGGATGGATATATAAATATATATATATATTTTTTTTAGATATATATATACATACAAGAGAGAGAGCGAAGAACAGAAAGATTAAGGGCCTTATTATGAGTTTGACGGTCCATAGGACCGCTAAACGCATGGTGGCGTCTGACCGCTACTGCACTGCGGGACCGCCCACATTATTATGACTGCGGCGGTCGGACCACCAAGAGACTGCCAGCACTGCCGGAATCAAGGATCCCGCTGCGCCGGTGGTCTTTCAGCAGCAGGAATATGCTGGCGGTGCAGCAGCCGGCACTACCGAGTATATTCCAAGTTTCCATTTCACCGCCCTTTTCATCGTGGTGAACCCGCCATGAAAAGGGTGGCAGAATGGCAATCCTGCTGGATTTGTGCTTGGGGGTACATGCGTGGGGGCACATGTAGTTCCCTCCTGGATTTACACCACCCCTTCCTGCATGGCATGGCATGTATGCCAAGCCGTGCAGGATGGTGCAGTCGGCTCTGTGAGAGCGGCGGTCTACCTGTCAGGCTCTTCAATGAGCCTGAAATACTGCTGCTGTCAGACCGCCGCTGGACCGCCTCCCAGACCAGGATTCAATGACTATCCTGGCACGCGGTTGCACCACGGCTTTGGCGGTCCTGGAGCGGATGGCGCATTGCAGCCTCCGCTGTAGGACCACTAAACTTGTACTCAGGCCCTAAGTGATTATGTATTGGAGCAGTGTTGGCAATTGTATTAGAAGTGTGTTGTCACGTCAGACTGTTGCAAGTTGTGAATCAGGACCTGGCTCTTCCAAAGTAAGACTCTGAAGCAATAATAGATCATTTCCATGGGGAATGTGCTCACTATAAATGGCCTTACACTAGTACACAGCATATTATCTATACAAGTAAATGAATATATACTGCGTAATGTATCATCAAATCCAATTTTTGCAAAAATGCCCTGGGATCACCTCATCATCCTCTCCTCCATGTACCGATATGAACACAAACTCGCAGGATTCTCAAAAAAAGTCATAAATATGTACCTCCAGGTCTAAGCCCTTGCAAGAGTGTAGATTCATACCTTTCATAAATTCACCAACGTCTCCAGAAGTAAGAGACACAGCTTTCCAGGCATACTTCTGAAAACATTTGTGAAGTCTCATTTGCAACAATGCAAACACATTGCTGTAGGCAGATTGTATATATTGTGTTATTACGCATGGCGAAGTGCAATCAGATTTAAACACAGGTATTTCTTTTGTTTTTTTCCCCTAGACTGGTCCCGTCCCCTTCCAACCGTAAGAAGGCTATCTGTTCCTACCCTTGTAAGGCATAAATACATTTCTGACTTTTCCAGTGTGGAAAGGATTTGGAGAAGCATGATTAAATATCCACTAATGTGTAATTTTGAGGATGTGCACAAACTCACAGGGTAGTCCAGCGTTGGAACTTCCACTTACCACCCCAACGAGAATATTCCGTCATAAGAAAATCATTAGGTAAATACTTAATTTAGAGCAAAACCAAGTTCTGAAACTACTTTTTCACTTGTCAAAAAAGGCTACTGTACACATGGTAATAACTTTGTAAATCAAGCCCTAAAATATTTTACTTGGGACTTAATTATAATTTTAAGGACCTCATGTCATTCACCAGGCCCCACTCAGAAAATTGTTTAAGTGCCACTCTCAAAGTTTGTCAAAATGTGGAGAATTCCTTGGAATTTTCTCCATGTGATGTTTTGGGAGCAATCCCTGCAACCATTGGCGGCTCACCGAGGAAGTGCTGCGGGGCGGTGGGGCGGGGGAGGGACAGGTTGGGGGGGTAGTGGACTCAGACATACGACGGACAGAACTCAGAGTAAGGCTTATTCTGAGTTCTGTCCGTCGTATGTCCGAGTCCGCTACCCCACCACCCTGCCCCACCCCTCCCCTGCCCCGCCTCACCGCACTCCCTCGGCGAGCCACCACTGGCTGCAACCTTAATCACAACACATTTAATGGGAAATTAGAACACTGGAATTTTGAGAGCCCCATTGAAGACAATGGAGTGCCTCTGGGCTTACAATAACTGGTATTAGATTTCTGCTTCAACATTCCAATGTTTGTATTTCTGTTTCTCCCTTTTTATTTCAGAACATTCTACCCATAGTGGATGAAATGTTCTAATAGCCTTATGGCCCTTCTGCATCGGACTATAATGGTTGTAAAAAGGCCCACACCCTTGTTATAGGCCCTCACCGCTCTTGTTCAGGGCCTTTACTAACCGATATAGGCCTCGACAGCGGGCTTTCAGGCAATATAAAATTAAAATAAATCAACTATTCTAATATAACTCACAGCTCCAACATGGTTTCAGGGTTTAAAGGTACGATTTGTATTCATTTTAACACTTGATGCAGATGTGCAAAGGAGTGTTATGTCTGGGGGTGCGTTTGGAAGCAGACCTTGGTAGCCAGGGCTCTAGGGCTGCTGCTTCACAACTCTTCTAATCCCTGATTGGCAACGGGAAGCCTGCTTTCCTGTGTTTCTGCAGATTATTTTGCATTTTCACAGATGATTCGCATCTCGCCTGACTTGAGAGCAAAGGTGCAAGAGGGAACACTCATTTATTACAGTAAGACCTGCTTTTAAACACAGAGGAACGCTTTGCAGTTCAGTGGGCAGAAGGTGATTTCATGCCAGAGTGCCCCTTTCTCTCCACTACCTGCCTCATTATGGATATTCATTGCATGACTGCATCACGAGGCCGAAGACCAGCATCCCGACGAGCACAAAATGGAGGATGTGCGCTCTATCCGCCGGCGACAGAATGGAACTAAACGAAAGGCCAGAAAGTGATGAAGGATCAGGTGCTGGATTGGATAGGTTAATTTTGAGGCAACTGATCTCAAGTGGTTTACTTCTCCCTTTTTAAGTCAGAGACTTTAGCACTGACCTGTGGATTTCCACAAAGTTCAGCGCTTATTCTGATACTGTTTAATATATGTATGCAACCCTTGGTCAAACAAGGCAAAAGTCCTAAAAAAGAAGTGGGAGGGGCTAACCAAGTTAGGCAGTATGCAAGTGACATCACATATCATGACATCACTGCATGTGACATTGTACGTGGCATCACAGTAAGTGGCATCATGATCCATGACCTCACAGGAAGTAACATCACAAGAAGTGACTGTAGGAGAGTAGGATCTGCTTCTTATGGTTACCCCCACTTTTTGCTGATGTTTCACTGTTTTTCGACTTTAGTCTGGCTGGGGCCCTGCTATCCAGGACCCCAGCCTAGCTGCTTCCTCTCTAAAATGGATTCCTAGTACCTTAGGTACACTTTAGATTGGATTCTGGGGTGCCCTTATAAGTCCCTAGTATATGGTATACTATGTACCCAGGGCATAGGTACCCCAAAGGCCTACCAGGGGCTGCAGCATGTATTATGCCACCCCTGGGAAGCCTTCCAAAATGACACCAAAGGACTGCTACAGCAGCCTGAGTGAGGTGGTGCATGCACCCCTTACTGAGATATAGGTTCACTATATCTCACCCTATCACTGCACATATAAACCTATCAGTCACCCCTATGGCAGGCCTTATCAATCCTGAAGGCAGGGTGCTTGGTTTTATGTGAGAGGGTGCCCATGCATGAGCATAGCCCCTCTGCAGCCTTCGGAATCTATCCTCTGGGGTTGTCTGTGAGTGCAGCCTGACCATATACTCTTAAGTGCATTATATCTCAACTGTAAATGCTAACTTTGGGATGGCTGCATGGAAACATGTCGTGTTTGGTGTCAAACACCTTGGAATCATACCCCCACACCAGTAACTGGTGTGGGAGTATGATCCCATCCTTCTAGAGGGAGAGACATGACAGCACCGGTATACCCGGTACCAGCTAAACAGAGCCCTGGCATCACAAAATGGATGCTGCAGCCACAGACACGATTCTGGCCTCCTACTGCTGACTGAAACTCCAGCAGGGGTGGCCTGGACCATAGGTTTCCTGTCACAGGGAGGTGTTACCACCTCCCAGACAGGCTTTAGTGTATTGGGGCTGGGTGGGAGCACTCTCTGAGTGCTTTGAAGTCCTGCACTGGGGGCACATTTGGTGTCCCTGTGCATAGCCCAGTTCAAACCAGTTGCAGGGGCTACCAGCCCTGCTCTGGCGTGAAACTGGACAAAGGAAATGGGTGTAGCCACCCTCTTTCCAAACCCTCCCATAGGTGGGTCCCCTGAGTTAGTCCAACCCCTTCCTTGTATATAAGATAGGAACCCCTGGCAACAGGACTTTAGATATCCCTGGACGAAACTCTGAAACTGAATCCTGGACCTTCGACGATCTGTTAAACGCCAGATGACTGAAGAATCTCCCTTGGAGTAAAGGAGTTACTCCCCTGCTTGGCAGGCACCAAAGACGCATCTGTCTGGTCTGCATCTCCAAAGCTCCCGCCGGATGCCGACAATCCTGCAACCCAGGAGGTAGATTTCCAGACTTCCCAGAGGCTGACCCGAGTCCCCAGCAAAGCTGAGACCCGTAGCCCTCGTGGGTACCGTGGAACCGGAACCCCTGGACACCGTGCACATTTGCAAGTGCATAAGCTTCTGGTTGATCCTAGAGGCTGTGCTTAGGGTTACTTGTAGCCCTGACCCCGAGCAGTGAATCCACTGAAGAGTGCTGGCCTGGCCACTTCGAGTGACCTGTGGGCCGCCATTTTGTGATTCCGCTTGAGGTCCCTTCGCGATCCCTTGTCTGTCAACTTGTGGGTCCCTCAGAAGGACATCTCTGATTTCAATTGGCCTCCCTGGTTGCTCCAGGCCTGCCCTGACTCTCCCTTGCTTGGGGAGTCCCTCGGACCTCGCTGGTCCGCACCGAAGCCATTGTTCTCTTTCTGCATGGGTTGCTGTTACCAAGGCTTGTTGGGTCCAATCCGGGCACTGACACCGCAGTCAGCTACTACCTTTGTGGGACAGCTCGATTCCAGCTCCTGGTTGTCGTTGACCCGCCTGGTCCTCGTGGCTGCAGAGACAATCTTCACCTCTTCGAATTTGAAGCACCCGATATCGGTGGGCATTCGACTATCGTGCCCCTGGTCACTGGCTAGTGACCTAGACTCTGTCCCCTCTGCTTTCAGGTTCTTCTCATCCTCGATCCAGGCTTGGATCTCTTCGGACACTTCGCAACTTCCTGGCAGCAGCACTTTCCAGCCAGCGGCCATTGAAAACGACGGCGCGGCCCGACACCAATTGACACCTATGCACACGGCTTCCCTGGGTGAGGTAACACGAGTACTTCGGTGCTCCCGTGGGTGTTGGCCCTAGAACCCTCTAAGTCCAAAAGGGTTTGTTCCTAGTCAACTCCGAAGTGTCCCTAAACTTTAAAACTCTAACCGCGACTTTCCCCATAGACGCTAACGGAGCTCGTGGCTGTGTTCACACACTGCACACATCCCCCGTGGGTCCCCTGTGTCACTACCTTGGGTGGTTCCTTGGGGTCCCAGCGATTCTACAGGCTCTAGGCCTTGTGTCGAGTCAAGTCGTGGTTCTTATACCACTTTCTTAATATATGGTTTGGTGCGCCCCTAGGGCTAATCGTATATTGTGCTAATTTACTGTGCTATTTGACTTGTAACTTGTGTATTTCGACCTCTAGCCTCATAAAGAGACTAGTGGGTAGTGTTTAGTAATAAATACATATATTTTATATATATACCTGGTGTGGTTCTCCTTTCATTTGGTCATTCATGAGATTATAGACTGGTAAAACAAACAGCTTTACACTCCTTCAAGACTTAGGGGCCGATTCCGATTCCGGCCGGAAATCTCTCCGACCGAGCCGGACCCGGAGAGATTTCCGACCGAATCGGACTCTGGCAGTCCGACCGAACGAGTACGATGCGCACGCATGCCATCAGACTCGAGTCGGTCGGACTCCCATTGAAGTCAATGGGAGCCTGTCGTACAACGCGTACGCGGGCTCCCATTGACTCCAATGGGTGCGAGGCGGACAAGGGCGCCCCCTACAGCGTGTACGCGTCCATGCGCATCGCGGCGTACATGCACAGGTAGGGGGGACCCATGGGTCCCCCTGTGTGCGACTCGCGCGCCTACGCGTACAGGGGGTCCGATGCGGACCCCCAAAGTCCGGCTCCGACAGCTTTTTCGAGCCGGACGGCGCGAGTCGGTCGGACTGCTCACGGCGCGCATCGTACTTACCCGGCCGGGATACGTCTCCATAGCGCGGTGCGAGTCGTGTCCATGCGAGTCGGTCGGAGCGTGTTGAAGCCGCGTTCGAGTCAGTCGGAGATTTCACGGGTGCCTGCATCGTACTCGCTCGGCCGGACCCGCGTACGATTCGGTCGGGAAACAGGGCTCGAATCGGATCCGGTAAATCCGAATCCGATTCGGAGCACTACCGGCCGAGATCGGAATCGGCCCCTTAGCCTGAAGGCTGCTCTCCATAGCTACCACTAGGATAGCTTTCAATTAAGGTTGTCTTAAACGGATCACTGACATAATATCGACTACAAAAATATCGAATATACAAAATATCGGCGTCAGAATATCGACTACAATAATATCTACTACCAATACTTATTTATAAAAATACAAAAATATCGAGTACACAATATCGTATATAAAAAATATCGTTCACCACAATATCAAAATGCTAAATATCGTTACATTAAATATCGTTTAAATTTTTATAACATACAACATTACAAAAATATCGAATACCAAAATATAGACATCAATAATATCGACTTTTTACAAATATCGACTATATAAAAACTGCTCAATTAAATATATCTTTAGCACCAAATATAAATTCACATTATAAAACAATATAAAATACTTAAACAACATAATAAAATAATTTGCAAACACATCAATATATAAAACAAAATATTTTGGCTAAACAAACGTATTACAATAATAAAATATAAACTGTAAAATATATAATACTTGCATTATTTCACATTAAAAACAACATTTAAATTATTTACAAAAAGTAAAAAGATAAAATATTTACTTTCTACTAACAGTTTCTTAATTAGCGTTTCCCTTAGTATGGAAAGAAAGTGCCAAAAGAATAAAAACAATTAACTTCAACCAATAAAATGCTTACATTTCAAAATACACCAATAACATAAAGCAACCAATTAAATAAACACTATATAAACATCAAAGACATACATCTCTTTCACACTTAAAAACTACAATAAAGAAGAAGGTGAAACTGTGCCCAACTGTTTCCTGAAAGAAAACTTTCATTACTAAAAAAGAGATTTTAAAACTGCACTAAGTAAGTAAAACTGTTTTTAAAATATAACAATACTACTAACCTGCAACAAAAATTATTTCTAAAACCTAATTGACTATTCTTTCATTCCTTACTTTTATATCACCTCTACAGATATCCTACAAAGCCAGAAAATTATTTAAAAAATACTCACCAATAAAAGAACAATAAATGTAAGTATATTCTATTTTTGCCAAACCGACCTAAAAATATTTTCAAAACGTTATTCACTAATATATATTTTCTTTTTTATCTATCTCCTCTACAGCCAACAGCAAAAGCTTCCAAAATAATTCTACAACTACTAACAAAATAAAGACAACTAAAAAGTAAGTATATCATTTTCCATTATTAAACAACGTTAAATACCCACCCAAATAACCCTTTACCCCTAAAATGCCTATCATCTACAAACAATATAATCAAATTATTAATATGTTTTTTTCTCTTCTCAACAGAAATTACATCAAGAAAATAGAAAAGAAAGCTTGAAATCATTTCCTAACCAATTTCATTTACATCAAACTAAACATTGTAAGTATATTCACTGAGATGTAACAGTATTTAATAAACATGTTGTATTTATTATATTAAAATATTTTCTTTTTGAATTTTCCCTAGCATAAAACAAAACAACATGACTGAAGGTGCAGAATTTGTAATGTCACAAAAAAATAAAATGCTATTATGTTATATGGGGTATGTGTATACACAGGAGAAACAAATTGGCCTTAAAGTATTTTGGAAGTGTAGCAAATACTACTCTAACAAATGCTATGGAAGAGCTACTACTCAGGAAACTACTGTTATTTCTGTAAAAGAACATAATCACCCCCAAACATAACAGAGATTGAGGTTAGAGATGCTCTTGAAAGTATAAAAGAAGCAAGCACTAGTACTGACAAACCAACTACCCAAATACTAAAAGAGCAACTATTAAAATTACCTCAACATGCATCAGGACAATTACCGTCCATAGCTTCTTTAAAAAGAACAATTGCCAGACAAAAAAAGCTACCACAACTACTATACCTGCCCCTAGAACATTTGCAGAAGTAGTTATTCCACCAGAATTAAGCATTACTCACAGTAAAGAACCATTTATATTTTTTGATAACAAATGCCCAGAAAAAGAATAATTATGTTTGCTACTGCAAACAATTTACTTAAATTACAGCAATGTGACACCTGGATGATGGATGGAACTTTCAAAGTCTGTCCAAAACCATTTTACCAGCTGTACACAATACATGGATTATACCAACATTCAAATATTCCATTCATCTACGCACTATTACCAAATAAACAGCAAACTACCTACATTGATATACTCACTAAAATAAAAGAAGAAAGCAATAATTATTTTCCTTCAAAAATAATTATTGACTTTGAAATAGCCATGATAAATGCTATACTAAAAATTATCCACACACAGCAATTCAGGGTTGCTATTATCATTTTAATCAGAGTCTCTGGAGACATCTACAAAAATCAACCCTAAGGGGCCGATTCCGATTCGGGTCGGACAGCTCAAAAAGAGCCGTCCGGACGCTTACCTCCCGACCGACCCGTCCCGGGAGCCGGTCAGTCCTGCCGATCAAGTACGATGCGTGCATGTGCTGAAAACTCGACCGACACGAAC